>OZ026516.1:105485549-105725953 GCA_964019695.1 Loripinus fragilis
ATGGTTAAAAAAACTTCTATAAATCTTCTTTAGAACCATTAGACCCAAGGCCTTTGGACTTAGCATGTAGCATTGGGGATGTGGGGCCTACCATGTTTGTTCAAACGATCCTTGGTTGACCTTTCCGTACTTAAAGCTGCATAATCTGTAACTTTTGATCTTTTAATTTTAGAACTAATGTTTCTATTTTTCAAGAACACAGTAAAAAACTAAAATTCAGGTATGCATTTTACCAATTTCGTAAATCTTAACAAATTATCAGTATCAAAACAACAGCATTTATGTTAAGTCACCTGTCTATAATTATTTGAGGGACGCAAATAATTACCAACAAGAGAAAAACACACCTGTTTTATAAGATAATTCACTTTTCCGTGCAGTTTTCAGCTATAGTGAACAGATTAATTGTGAAAACATAACTTAATTCTACTTTTACAAATGATTTAAAAAGAAAATAAAAAAAATCGAAAAATGTTCATAGTTGCAGACTTAGTCTCTTTAACGTCAAGGTCAAAATTTGATTCCCAGTGCATTTAAATGGGAACTTTTTGAAAAGTTGATGTTTTGAAAACCGTTGAAGCCAAAAACATTATACTTACTAGGTGTGCTTAACCTGAGACAATGACTATAAATATATCCCAAGGGTCAATGTTGGCCTTTGATCTTTCAGCTAGGTCCCTCTTTTTTGACTACCACATACATATCATAACATATTTTTCTCATTAATCATTACCCCCAATGAATCTCATAGGGAGATTCCTTAAGTTGAGGGAATGAGACTATATGCAAATGGTTTTTGTTTGATTTGATTCTTTACGTCCCATCAACAATCTTTCATTTATAATGGGATGAGTATCTGCGAATGGTTATGATCACATAACTAGGATCGTAGCCACACCTATATAAGGTAAAAACCTCTTCTATGGAACCAAAAGGCCGATTAACTTGTGTTTTGTTATGTTGCATTGTTGATGTGTGCCTTACCAAGTTTGCTAAAATGATGATTCTGGGTTGACCTTGACCTACTTTATGACAAGGTCAAACATATTCTTGATGCATTTAAAATGGAAAAAATGTTGAAAAAACTATTTTTTTTCAACTTAAAACCAAAATCATAATACTTGCAAGGAATGTTTAATCTAATGAGACAATGGCTATAGATAAGTACCAAAGGTCAAGTCAACCTTTCACCTTTTAATCTTAGGCCACGCAATTTTACTGGCACATTCATATCTTAATATTTAAAGCGCCCATCACAACAAAAGTCGCCTACTGGTGTCTTCTGCTGAAATGCTGTAGAAGCCAACGCTGAAAAAGTATGCACGTCAAAGGGAGACTATTGTGTAGCAAGCAATGATTCTCTACAATTACGTCCCTTTTCAAAATGGGAACTTCTCTTCGGACCTCTGACGGTGGTAATGGGAATCACAGTGTATCGCTGCCTATTATTTTTATAAAAATTAAAATTAAAGTCGATCAAATGCTTCCATCTTTATATATAAGCTCGTTGTTGGTCTCTATTTTATAATTTTGCATTTGATTTCCTATTTCCATAAAAGAACGGCTTTATTTTGGGGCTAAAATGATCACTTTTTGTCTTATACATATAGGAAATAGATTTTTTTTAAACATCATTCCTCCCCCCCCCCCACCCCGAGTCCCAACTAATCCTTTAGCACGTAAGTGTGTTCTCATATTTTACATAATATATGTGAAAAGCTAGTTAGGACTCGGGGGAATGATATCCCATAGCCCAAAATGTGACGTCCCGGCGTTTGAATTTTTGGTGTGCTCTCTTGAAAATCTTTTTTTCCAGTATAATGAAATAATTAGTACAAGTAAGTACTTCCTTTTCATAACCCATTAGTCTTGAAATATTACAACGTTTTAGCATATTTTTCTTTAAATTATGAAACTTGTCCATTTACTAAATTCAGTTGGTAGATTTTTTTGCTCATATACTGTATCTATCCAATACACATAAACTACATGGCCATTAACTAGGTGTACTTTACGCATGGATGAATGGTTATAGTACATTGCTGTATAATATTGCAACAGGTAAATACATTGTCATCAAAGTTGAAAATGGATTACAGTTGGACTTCAAAATATTTCTTAACAAATCAGATAAAAAACAACAACAAAAATAATCATTAAAATGCTCATGTTTTTGGACTTTAAAATACTTTCAGTATGATTTGTAATCAAGTATTGCTGATATAATACCCTTACACGTGAAAATAATTGATTTCTAAATGTTTGGTGAAGTCAAATTTTGCAACCCCTACCCGCTTTGATAGCATATTTTTTGTTGTAGGGGTCTGCCTTGCTAATAATAACCTTAATTCGTTCCTAATATATTCAAAAGGATACAAGTATTGTCTTATGCATAGGAAGTTTTGGGAGGCATCTGAAAAATAGGCAGATACCCAATCAAAGTGTCAGAGGTCCTTAAAGATCCATTATTATTAATATAATTTTAATTTGATTTCACTATGACAGAGATTTTAAAAATACCAATGCAATGTAAATAATAGGAAAATGAAACTGTAAGCAGTTATGCATTACATGCTAAAGCTGGTACAAATTACATGCTAATTGGCACATTTAAAACTTTATTTCACTGCACTTTATTTCCAGTTAAAAAATATAAACAACTTCAATTATATGACAATGGACATTTTCAATAAGAATATAGATTAACTTCATATATATTTCGGGTCAGGGAGCATGATTTACTAATACATGTATGTAATTTGTAAACTTTCATTATCTGCAATTTAGTATAAAATGTAACATAAGTATTGCTGACAAGCCGAAACACATATCAAAGCTGTCTGCAATTGATATTTATGTCTAGTTTTAAGATTCACTGGGTGTGCCGTGCGTGCTATATATGCCTCATGCGCAGGGACCGCGGCACACCGACACAATAACCGAATAATGTAATAATGTAGTTTTAAGATTGAATGCTTAAACTGTTTCACTTGTAATAATATATCAACATTAGCTTTGTGTACTGCTGTTTTGAATGTCAGTTGGCTGTATCATTGGATATTGGCCAAGGGCATCTTATTTGAGGGACAGTCAAAAAGCCACTTGCTTTGAGCAGGCCCTTTGAGCTTCGGTTTAGGAACCAATGTGGTTTTATACTCATATTGGGGTACCTTCATTTCGTTCTGTAACCATGGTAACATACAAACTTTATTCATATGAATTGCCTTACACTGCTTGCAATAATGTCTAAACAATACGTATTGTGTTGCCAACCCTTTGCTACAAAATAAAAAATAAGGGTTGTGTTGCTGCGCAGGACATGTTCTACCTAGCAGGAGCTTTTGCACTAACCTAACCAGTAATATATTTACATGTTAACTTTAATTAATCACGTTCCATAGTAACCGTGTACTTTGTCAAAATTTTTGAAACAAGTAGTCTTAATACCTAGCTGCATTCTCACCAATATGTATCCCCAGAGGTACTGGAAAACATGCAGCTGTCGCTGGCATTATAACAGACCCCTCACACTGTGAGTTCACCGATATTATTTCACACGACCTGCTCATTAAGCATTAAATATCAACCTGAATCATAGGCATATTTATGATTGTAACCTAACATGTACAGCTATATCACCACATTGTTTTGACCACAGAAAAAGCACCTTACACAAAAATAGTAATAAAGAGTATCACTATCGACATCACTGACCCTTTATTCATAATTAAAACAAAATATTGGTCAACAGAACAACAGATCAGTGGTACCTCTCGTATATAATTTGGGCTTCGACGCGAGAAAACCTGTCTTCGGGATTTCCGACAAAGCAAGTTTCAAACCAGTCTACTCAGCTACAGAGACTGGCTTGAAAATTTAAATTTCACGTGAAGCAAGTTAACATAGTATTTTCCAAAAAGCGAATAACAACGGCGCTGATCAGACTGCGCGAATGCGCAGGCTGGTCTGCGCCTGTGTTGTTCGTAAACCTCCAAAGACAGGTATTCTCATGTCGAGGCCCATTTGGTATCATATTGGGCTGAACCTTCCCAAAGACAACATATCTGCAAACCGAGAAGAGAGGTAATAGATAGAAGAATTTTTTTTTGTTTATCTTTAATGAAACTATCACAAAAAAATCGTCTGCTCTGTCATCTGTTCAAATATTTTCAAGTATCTTTATCAAACAGAATAGACCCAAAAGTAGTCTGATCTTGGTCGACACTGTGTGCTATACCGTTACATTAACCACTAATATTATCAAAAATGTTTAACAGACAACTTAGACAGACAACATTTTTCTTCTTTTTTAAATGTAAGGTACCTTTTAAGCTACATAAGGAATTAGATTAAATCAACATGTAAACTGATTGCCCGCAAACTATTTAATAGGCACGTAAAAAGTTTAACAGCACATTTCAACACACGATGACTCGCTTTCCAAGACAAATGCCAGTACATCCAATCCGAGTACAGTGTATTAATATATATTGATTTAGTTCCCCCTTTTGTCAATGCACATTTGCATAGCTCTTCCTTATATAACATATGTCTATAGCCCTCCTTTACGTGGAACTATTTTTCCTTGTAACTGCACTCAACTACTCTTTTATAATTGCACTTGCGTAACGTTTTCTTTAATATGCATTTTGTCATACAAACTAAAGTTGGATACACAAATTAACCCCAGCAAAAAGTATATCTTGTCACCTGTTCCATTGTCTTATACACTGTAGAACTCAGAGACAGAAATAACGGATGAATCACGGTTACCTGACCCTAATCAAGGTGGCCAATCACGTGGTCTGCTTGATTGGGTTCACAGACTTTAGGAACCAGTAATTGAACATCACAGGTAAGGAACATCGTTCATAACTTTCGTTATACTATGCCAAATTTCATGCGGTAAAGTGCAGAAAACCCCTCATATTTTTTGCACAAGACTGTGTAAAAGTGTTTCCTGGTTTCTCTGCAGTTTTCCAGATTACTTCAAACAACTGAAGTGTGCACCCTATCGCGGAGAATTTTGCGTTTTTTTCTTCAGTTGTTCGAGGTAATCTCAGAAACTACAACAACCTCAGGAGAAACTTTGACACAGTCCTGTGCAGAAAAAAATGCGGGGGTTTTGCACTTTACGACATAAAATTTGACTAAGCATTACGAAAGTTATGAACGATTTTACTGGTTCAGGAAATCCGTGAACCAAATCATGCTGACCACGTGATTGGCCACCTTGCTAATGCAAAATTCTGCATACAACAAAATGTTCATACCAACCTGGTCTTCGCATCCGAGTCATTTGCACCTAATTGACACATATACATTGTACTTGACATAGGGCTGCGTTTAGTATTTTGTAAATTCCTTTAAGTAAAAGTATCTGAAGGTTCCTCAGGACATACTTTTGAAATGAACTATCACTCTAGAAGGTCTCATGTGTATACATTTTGAGCTTCTCTCTAAAGAATGCCAAAGAACTACTACCTCTGAACTAATTAAAATGAATACATGCATGTTTTTCAAGCAATTTATAATTATAAAGTCACTTACTTTTCCAGACTGTTTATACCTCAATTTCTACGCTCCTTTGATACACAAATACAGTCTTCAAACACTGTTTAACAAATGCTTCTCCCACAAAACACTTCCAGTTGACAGAATTTACATCACTTCAGTTTAAAGACACGCAATTAATTTAAAAGAGAGACAAGATTTTACAATAATTCAGTGTATGTGCATTGCTTGCGAGAGACTAACTGCTGTTACCAGAGAGTTTAAGCTAAGTTTAGAGCACAGAAAGTTTATCATAATAGCCAGCCCCCGACATAAATGTACTTAAGTTAAGCGTCTGGTCTTACGTTTTGTAGTTAAAATAAATTAGAAGTTGTTAGCAAAATGGTACATGTTTTGTAATAATATATATGAATATGTAACAACATTTATACAACGTATTCTGTGTATAAAACAAATAAAATTATTTACAACTTAGTACGTTCGTTCCAGGTGTGAACCCTTCCGTCATGTGCACCCTGTCGTGTTTCAATTTCAACTAGTAGCTCGATTGTAGATGGCTTATCTTGCCAAAAAATTGATTGAAAGTCTTGTCTATATAGCAAGAAAGCATGTCCATGTCATTGAAAAACGTTCATGGTATTCACAAAACATGTTTGGCTACTTTTTTATGACTTTGGCGTGTACCCAATCGCGGAGAACTTTTAGCTTTTTCTTCAGATGTTCGAGGTAATCTGGAAAACTACAGCGAACATAGGAGAAACTTTTAATTAGTCCTGTGCAGAAAAATACGAGAGGGCTTTTGCACTTTACCGCCTGAAATTTGGCTTGGTATAATGAAAATTATGAACCATTTCCCTTCCTGTACTGGTTCGTTAAGTCCGTGAACCCAATCAGGCAGACCACGTGATTGGCCACCTTGTATGAGGGTATGGATGGGGTATAATGATTAGTAAATAATGGCCCTTTTTATAATGAATAGTAAATAATAAGCCAAAAAAAGAATAGTGAATAATGAGGGCCTAAAAATTAAATAATAATCCTATTTTCTCATGAATTGAAGAAAAAATAATAAATAGTGAATAATCAGATTTCTTTGCCACCTTTCTTACTTTTAATGAATAATTGGTCTTAATTAAACGAATAACCCAAAATTTTTAATAAGATGAATAATGGGCTAAATTTTTAATGAATAGTGAATACCAGAGCCCCCCCCCCCCCCACACTCATCCAGACCTTCTTGTATTTACTGATTGGTTACATGCATTGGGCTCGTTAACAGATATTACGGTTTTTGAAGTAGGTTACTGTTGTGCTTATGTCGCCGAGTTGATAGGCACTTATATGAAAAAGTAGATACATTCCCTCCGTAGTGAAAATCAATGTAGCATGACTGGCTAATTGTGCTACTATCAGACAATGTAACTGCAGGATTGTTACAACTGATGCATGATTTATCCGTGTCAAGGTATACCTGTTTACTTTTTGAGGCTACACTGTGCACTAGTCATATGGAAATCCAGCTTAAAACTATAATATAATGGTCCTGTTAAAGCATTTGTAAATGAATCTCAAGGTTTATAATGCATAAAGCTATTTAAAAAGTGTTAATTTTTCATCAGTTTCCAAATATTTAGTAAGATGTTTTACAGTTAACTTTAAAATAGTGCATGTATTAAAGTGGTGTAACATCGTTTGATCAAAACGTGCATCAAGTAAAATATAGTAAGTAAGTAAAATCTGGGGCCAATTTCATCAACGAGTTTACGACGTGTTTTTGTCTTAAAAACATCGTACGAAGTTCGTACGTTAAAAATCGGGTTTCATCAAACTATTGAACTTTGCGAACTTCTTACTTTTTGTCGTATATTTAAGACAAATATTTAGGTGTCGCAGCTGACATCTTTGTCTCAAATATTACTAACTTACTAAGTACAAATGTAGCTACGAAGGCTGCTCCATTTCACACGATTCTATAGGTTAAATACCTTAAAAGTACTACAATCAAGACCACCCTTTACATACCATATGGTTTACCAAAATGAGAAAAATAAGACCCCCTTTCCTCGGTGCTTATGAGTTGTTTATTTGTCCATGTACACGTGTAAGCTGTGACACCCCTTCCCCTACCACGCTATATACTGTCACCAAGAGATTCGCCTATGACCACCACGCCGTCAGTGGCTGAATTTATGCATAACTATCACGTCTAAGGAAAGGAATTCTGTAGTAAAACCAACAGGATATTTTTTCTACTTTTTCACATGTCACCATTGCTTAAACATACTAATATACACATTCAAATGTACGGGTTAGTCATCGTCCATTTGCATGACTGCCTGGGACGACAATGATGAGGGGCTTTCGTCTATAACATACGTTCAACATTCGATAAACTTTCAAAACGTATGTCCTTGTATGAGTATGTATATGTGGGAGCTGTTCACAATAGCTTTCAGTAGAACTTTACATTCTCCATGAAGGGACATACATCGGGGTTAGCACAACCCAGTTCCGACCGTATTACAAGTTGCATTCTAGATATTTACATTTTCAAAAATTTCGACTTCTTATCTCAAGTACCCGGGGTGTGATGTTTAACTCATTTAAGCCTTGCCTCCATTTTGTGGGGCGTTGGCAAACAGTGTAGACCCAGATCAGACGCCACATAACCACGGTGGCGTCGAATCAGGTTATGAGCTCGTCCAAAAGATTAAAATGAGAAACTCCATTTAACAAAAAGTGTGAAAACGAGTAATTTTCGGGACGCAGTTTCGTGAAACATTACATGTTCCATTTAGTTATGAATACTATATGATCTATCTCTTTTATGTTCAAATGATAATAGTATGTCCCTCCTAGGGGTCTGTAATTGAGCATTACAGCAAGCAATCATCGGGGTGTGAAGAAAGCCGAGACAACCGCCCACAATGCCCACGACTCGGGACCAAAGGGGTACGTGCATTAAGAGGCTATTTTGGCCCCCCTTTGAGATCAAAATATAAAAGTTGCTCTTCACAAGTTTCTTCGTATTAGTTTATTAGAACAATAGCCAAAGTGTAAAAGTCTGGCATTGATTTGACTTTAACGGTTGCTATGGTAACAAAAATGGCCGCCAAAGTAGGCTGAAAATAGGAAAATGACCATTTTGGAGCAAATTTGAGACATGAGGAATTAATATAGAGCACAAGCGAATACCAAAAATATTTTAACAGATGATTAGAATTATCACGACACACAATATGTTTAAAGTTATTTTTTTGGTATTTGCTTGTGCTGATATCTAATTCTTAAAAAATAGGTCTCCAAAAGCCTCAAATTTGGCCTAAAATGGCAATTTCTCTATTTTAAGCCTATTTTGTCGGCCATTTTGGTTACCATAGCAACCGGCAAAAGTAAAATAAATGCCAGAATTTTACACTTGGGCTGTTCTTCTAATAAAAGAATAAGATGAAATTGGTGAAAAGCAACTTTCAGTTTTTGGCTCTAGAGGGGGCCAAAATAGCCCCTTTTTCATGAGGATACGAAATTTGTCGGCAGTATAGGACTGGTTCTTTATGCTATCATTATTTCTGTGAATTTTATTTGTTAGATGGATGTAGAGGATATTAGATTTCATAAAAGTAATGAATTTGAATTATTTTTTTCATCCAGACATGTTAGAAAAAAACCTTCCTCTCAGTATATTTTGTGGTATTTGGTAATCTTATTGATTTGTGCCTTACTTGGACATGGTTTCTAATGATTTCGGGAAATCCGTCATCTAAGTGTCAAAGGGTTTGGCTCCAGATCAGACCGACGATTGACATAAGTATATGCACCGAGTTAAAGGAATTGATTTCTTAATGGGGTATGCTGTCGCCTGCTCGTCTTCTCATGCGCGGGTCCAGGAATTTGTGTACGGAAAACTTCAAGTTTGCAAGGTTCTGGGAGGGGGATCCATTATATTCCAGGTGGTCCAATTGCTAATTTCTATGGAAACCTATATAACTTGTGGTTTTCAAGGGAATGAAGGTCCGGACCCCCTGCATTCATTCGGATCATCACATGCTTCTTCTTTAAAACTTTCTTCACATACCTACGTACTTTTCACTCTGTATTAAACCAATTTAAACGGCTATATAAAGCCCGCACGTGACCAATCACATAATATTTGGAGACTGGAGTTAGGCAATGTTTGAATATACGACGTTTTTAGTGAAACGCACATTTTTGTTCTTACGCACAATTTAAGATGTTTTGATGAAACTGACGTACGCACTTCTCAGAAAACAACGTACGCACAATTTAAGATATATCGTACGAACTTTATTGATGAAATTGGCCCCAGGATATAAGATCACCACAATCACAAACCCATGGCACCGCGAGGAAGAGCCACACAACCATCACGAGACACCAGGGGCCAATCTCATCAATAAAGTTCGTACAATAAATCTTAAATTGTGCGTACGTTGTTTTCTGAGAAGTGCGTACGTCAGTTTCATCAAAACATCTTAAATTGTTCGTAAGAACAAAAATTTGCGTTTCACTAAAAACGTCGTATGGTTAACTTTTGCCTAACTCCAGTCTCTAAATATCATGTGATTGGTCATGTGCGGACTGTATATAGCCGTGTAAAGTGGTTTACACAGGGTGAAAAATACGTAGGTATGTGAAGAACGTTTTTAAGAAGAAGCATGTGCAGATCAGAATGAAGGCAGGGGGTCCGGACCTCCATACCCTTGAAAATCACAAGTTATATAGGTTTCCATAGAAATTAGCAAGTGGACCACCTGGAAAATGCTGGAATCCCCTCCCAGAAGCTTGCAAACTTGAAGTTTTCCGGACGAAAATTCCTGTACCCGCGCATGAGAAGACGAGCAGGCGACAGCACACGCCATTTAGAAATCAATCCCTTTTACTCGGTGCATATACTTGTGTCAAACGTCGGTCTGATCTAGAGCCAAACTCTTTGACACTTAGATGACAGGTTTCCCGAAATCATAAGAAAACATGTCCAGGCACAAAAAACACAAAATATACTGAGAGGAAACAGAAACTTAAGTTGTTTTTTTCTAACACGTCTGGATGAAAATAATAATTCAAATTCATTATTTTTAATGAAATCTGATATCCTCAACTTCCATCTAACAAACACAATTCACAGAATTAATGATAGCGTCAAGAAACAGTCCTTAGCAGCGGATACACTTCTGCAGACAAATTTCGTAAGCTCTCAAAATGTTGTCCTGAGTCTTGGGCACTATGGGCGATTGTCTCGGCCTTCTTCACACCCCGATGATTGATTGGTGTAATGCTCAATTACAGATCCCTAAGAGGGACATACTATTATCATTTGAACATAAAAGAGATATATCATATTGTATTCATAACAAAAATGGTACATGTAATGTTTCATGAAACTGCGTCTTGAAAATAACTCGTTTTCACACTTTATGTTAACCCATACATGTAGAATGGAGTTTCCTCATTTTAATCTTTTGGACGAGCTCATAACCTGATCTGACGCCACCGTGGTTATGTGGCGTCTGATCTAGGTCTGCACTGTTTGCCAACGTCCCACAAAATGGAGGCAAGGCTTAAATGAGGTAAACATCACACCCCGGGTGCTTGAGATAACAGGTCGAAATTTTCGAAAATGTAAAAATCTAGAATGCAACTTGTAATCCGGTTGGAACTGAGATTGTGCTAACCCAGATGTTTGTCCCTTCATGGAGAATGTGTAGAACGTCTCCCTGCCCTTCACTATAGTGTAGATTTTATTTTCTTGTCCTTTGGGATCATGGGTTTCATTGTGGAACTTTGAAACTATTGGAGGGTCACTGATGAAGCCTAAATGGCAGAAACTAGCTAGTCTGGCCCAGGAAATATGCACACTCTAGTTTCAGTTCTTTGGTGCAGTCTTTGCTTCCAAAGGATACCCTTTTAAGAACATATTCTACTGAAAGCTCTTGTGAACAGCTCCCACATATACATACTCATACAAAGACATACGTTTTGAAATTTTATCGAATGTAGAATGCATGGTTGTCTGACGAAAGCCCCCTCATCATTGTCGTCCCCGGCAGTCATGCAAATGGACGATGACTTACCCGTACATTTGAATGTGTATATTAGTATGTTTAAGCAATGGTGACATGTGAAAAAGTACAAAAATATCCTGTTGGTTGTACTACAGAATGTGATGGTGCAAAAATTCAGCTACTGACGGCATGGTGACCATAGGCGAATCTCTTGGTGACAGTATACAGCGTGGTAGGGGAAGGGGCGGGACAGGTTACTTGGACAAATAAATAACTTTTAAGCACCAAGGAAAGGGGGTCTTATTTTCTCATTTTGGTAAACCATATAGTATGTAAATGGTGGTCTTGGTTGTAGTTAAACCTTTGTCGATTTTTGGCTCTTCAGCCTCTAGAATCGTGTGAAATGCAGCAGCCTTGGTAGCTAAGTAGTAAGTTAGTAATATTTAAGACAAAGATGTCAGCTGCGACACCTAAATATTTGTCTTAAATATACGACAAAAAGTAAGAAGTTCGCAAAGTTCAATAGTTTGATGACGTACGAACTGCGTACGATGTTTTTAAGACAAAAAACATGTCGTAAACTTGTTGATGAAATTGGCCCCAGGTAGACAAACTATGCAAAGCAACCAGCTCTCTTTTCCCCATCAAGGTGGTTGCAAAGCTAGAATGGACATAAAGTAACGTACAACAAAACATAGCACAATTCAAACTCTCTTATTGGGAGTTACAATAAACAAAAAATCAACAACAACAGAACCACCGCCGTAGAACAGACATCAGCCTAAGCCACCGAGGGGCTTAATGCATTTTACTGGTACCAAATCCTTCGAACTAATGCAATGTATTATCATGGACTAACACTCTAATCAAATTAACACACTATGATGAAACAAAGAAATGGGCTCGCGACTCACAGATAGTCAGAGCTAAAGAAAACCCCAAGTTCAGTCACGGCGGGTCCAGCTACAGATAAGCATCAGTCATCAACCCACTAACTTAAGCTTTACATCAGAGCCGTCATAGAGTCTGAGGCCTGATCCACCGTGTTAACAAAAATATTTTACCGCCTCTGAACATTTCTACTGTATAACATGATCACGCAGAAATTGTGACCTAACTTCTGTGACCATCATTTTCAGTTGAAGGGCTAAAATGAAGTTTTTTTTATTAATTCAAAGAATATAGAATAGATTAATCTAACAATATCTGATTCAATCTGTCTGATTATTCCAGTGCACTATTTAAGCGCGAAAGGGGTTTAATACTTCCAATTGTAAATACACGAATGGAGATGCTTCAATGTTTTTCGTATGAAAGTATGTTCCCCACCTCTCTCTCATAAGATATATAAATGGTATGTATCATGTACTGTTTATGATTGTATAGTTGAAAATATTGTGAAATAAAATTGTAGAAAAAAGGTTCATTTTAAGACTCACAGTGGAAATGTAAATATAAGATCATACAAAATAGTAAGTGAGTATGATCAGGAAATACCACAATCTCAAACCGCAGACGACCCATTGGCACCGCGAGGAGCTGAAGCTGTAACTTAATAGGGTGCTTTACCCATGGGTCACTCGGTCTTTGCGATGAGGAACAGGCGTAGTGTAGTGGATCAGTCACTCGCCTTGACTACGATCCCAAGCTCCACCAGTCTGTCGGATGAGACTTTAAGCCTTGGCTCCGTCTTCTGAGAAGGTTAAACCATAACCACTACCGCTTTAGCCTTAGGTGGCTCCTGGATATAAAACCATAAACAACCCCGCTTAGTACAGGTTACTGCCAATGAACAGCCAAAAACGGTGAAAGGTATGTCGGATGAGACTGGTAGCCATGGTCCAGCTCTGGCAACCACTGTCCGGTGCTTCCAAACATAAAACCACAAAACCATAAACCCATCCACTGGCGCAGGACTGTTTCTGTTCTTGTGCGTTTTTTGTCCTCCACTTTTTCACAGTCCAGTAATATTTATGCCCAGGGCTATATAGTTTTCGTCTTTCCGTTTGTTCGTTTGGTCGTACTTTCGTTACATCAAAGTTTTGGTTAAAGTTTATCTCAGTAACCACTGATCATAAAGCATTCATACTTGAACCATAGATACCCTGGAGGGTTGGCATTTACATCATGACTTCAGACCCCAGGGTCCCTCAGACCCCAGGGTCTCTGCCCCTGGGTGGGGTTGGAGGTAAAAATCTAGGACACCTAAAAAGGTACGACAAAGTTTTGGTTAGTTTCTCAGGTGGTGTATATCTCAGTAACCACATACCAGAAAGCATTCATATTTGAACCATAGTTACTCTGGAGGGTTGACATTCACATCATGACTCCTGACCCCAGGGTCCTTGCCCCAATGTGAGACTGGAGGTCAAAATCTAGGACAACTTTGAAATATAACAAAGTTTTGATTAACGTTTCTCAAGTGGTGTATATTTCAGTAACCTCTTATCAGAAATCATTCATATTTGGACCATGGCTACCCTGGAGGGTTGGCAATCACATCATGACTCCCAAGTCCATGTCCACGGGTGGGCATGGAGGTCAAAATCTAGGACATCTTTGAATTCTTGTTTTTTTTTTGTCTTATTCAATTATTTAATATTCATACTTCGACAATTGGTACCATTTATAGTTGGCTTTGACTTGATGGCTTCAGACACCTGGATTGATGCCCCAGGGCGGGGCTAGAGGTCAAAAAATAGGACATTTAAAAAATCAATCTTTTCTTCTTCAGTTTTTAAACAACATATACTATTTAGGACTGACTATCTCTGTGTGACTTCAGATATATGAGTTCATGACTTAGGGTGGGGCCTATAACACCTTTAAAGTGCTATTCTATTTTTCTGACTTATGTAGATATTTTACTGACCATTTATTAGAAAGCATTCATATTTGGAAATTTGGTACCATTCTTGGCAGGCTTTCACTCAAAAGCTTCAGACACTTGGGTCCCTGCCCCAGGGTGGGGCTAGAGGTAAAAACTAGGACATCCTTTATTGTTTTTTAATTATACCCCAGATATTTATGCATTTTGTACCATTCATAGCATGCCTCAACTCGACAACCTCAGACACAGGTCCATGCCCTAGGGCGGGGCTCATGGTTAGAACCGAGGACATTTTAAAAACAATTCTTTTTAATAATCATTTATTATTGAGCAACAGTTACTATGTTGTGCTGACTTTTTCTTTGTCATTTCATACCTTAGGGTGGGACTAAAGGTCAAACCTAGGAGACCTTAAAAAGCTATTTTATTTTTCATTATGGTATATTTTCCACTCGACAGCTTCAAAGACATCTTAAGATTAAGATTTTTTATAGAATCATTTTGAATTTAAATACATGTAGCTTATACTTTTTTGGTTGCATTTCTCTATGTGGTGTCAGTTCTTGTGATTTATGACCCAGGTTGGGGCTAGAGGTCAAAATCTAGGACATCTTTGAAAAGTGCTTATCTATTTTACTGACTTATGTAGACATCTTACCAACCATATATTTGGAAATATTCATATTTGCTACCATGCATTGCTGGCTTCCACTCAACTACTTCAGATGCATGGTTACATGCTAGAGGTCTTTAGATTTTTTAGGCGTGGGGGAATTGGGGCGTGGAAGAAAAGGACATCGGCCGGGAGTATACGTGCCTCTCAGGGCACTTTTTCTAGTTTGCAATGTAATTTTATAAATTTTAGAGGGTCCTAACATTTCAGGGGGCCAGAGTCCAAAGTTTTTCCAGTGGGTTCTAATTGCTTATTTCTTAGTAAACCTGTAACACTTGAGATTTATTTTTCAAGAGGTCCGAACTCTCTGTCTCCCCTCCCTAGATCCGCTTATGGAACCTAGTTTTTGCTATTGACGACTTTTTCCAGTTAACTTTTCCCTGCTAACATGATCACAACGGGTTAAGATTCACAGCACTTCTCTCTGATATCAAATGTAATGGCTGGCGCATAGAAGGCTAAAGATGAAGTACACTAAGTTAGCTTGAAACCATTCACCGTCTCGAATAACAAGAATAATAACTACAACAGTCGTGACCATCTAATAGTATGCAACCATATTGAATAACAGGGGTTAGCTTAATCTATTGAATTGTCTCCTTTTACAAATATAATATTTGATATTCTGATTCAGCAAATTGTTCGTGCATTTTAGCAGACAGTTACTTTACTACTAGGGTCCTGTTTGCAAAATTATCTGAGCCGAATGAGAGTACATTCATCACGATATCACACTGGTAAAGATATACGTCGCTCTGCATTGCAGGTACTTAATACGTCCTGTCATTAAACAGTGGATGTGGTAGGTATTTTTTATTATTTAAGTTGGTGTTAATTCTATACAGAAAAACGTGCCGTATGCCAAAGGGACTATATGATTCAATCATTTTTTTAAGTATTTGGCATGTACATGACGATCTATGCAAGCATTTAAGAATGGATTCGAATACCGTTCCTGAGGGTAGGTCAGCTTTTATTAATTCGAGTTTTAAGTGAAAGAGTTTTGATCTGGGTGCATTTTTTTCACTTTATCCATGAAAGAGTCATCCTTTGGTCTCATAACATTGGAAAGTTGTAACAGTTGGATAGTAAACTTGTTTTATGGGAAAAATTGAGAAAAAAACGACGTTACGCACATTTTGGCGAAAGTATATACTACGCTATTTGCCGGTCCCCATGTTAATACAGCTTGCAGAATAGAATAGGTCGCTTAAAAATTTGCATATCCAATCCTTTTCCTTCCAGCATGTCAGCCACGCACTCACCCAAACATACACACACGCACACACATGCAGTAAACAGAGGATGGTAAGGTTTATTGAGAAGGGGGATTTTACCTGTTTGGGTTATGTAGAAAGGTAAAATTTGATCAGTGCTACATTGCAAAGGCGAGCGGCGCTACATTTTCAAAGATAGTGACATGGCAAATGATTCTCTGTCTTGGTTTCAAGAAAACAGCACCTGTAGTGACCAAATCCCATGAAGGAGTAGAACCAAATTACTTTGGAGCGAAACTCCGTTTTCAAAATTCTCTTCAAACGCCAAACTCTTATCAAATATACAGTTGCTTGCGCAGCATCATTATCTTCAGCTAACACGTTCAAGCGATTTATTCCACACCAGACCCCACTTTATATAGTAAAGCTATTATTTAATTGTTTGCAAGGGTATACCATTTTTTTTCTTCTTTCTTCGCTTAAACCATAGATTGATATTACCCATTACAACCACATAAATGAAGTACATACAGGTTGCATTTTGAACGAAAATAAGAACAAATAACATTGCATCTGAAAAGACAACTCACCGTTTCCCCACCCAGTAAAACATAGTTGTCTGAACACATGACGTTGATACATGAGCCCAAGAGGACAAGCCCCACCACCCTTAGTGTCTTGACCACTCACCCCCTAATGGTAGAATGTCGGTAGAAAACAAGTTAGTATGTTGCAACCTAAGGACTAGTGTATATAGACAGTGTAATGTCCCACATAAGGTAGGATATTAATAGACTTTTCGCTTACTGTAAAGGCAGCAACTTTAATATTCATATATGGGCGTGGTTCGGCTTTTTCATCTGCTAAGGAAGGGAATTCAGGTTCTTTTTACAATTTGATGAAGAATTGAGTTGTTTGGGCCGCGCAAACGTGCGTGTACTTCATGAAAATCCTAACCGTATACGCACTGAACTCACATTTATTAACCCTTAAAGCACATAACCACAAAATGTACTATGTGTTTAGTCGTCCACTAAAATATTTGGAGCCTTATAAACAAACAGTGTGGACCCAGATCAGACTGCTCAATTAGGAGCAGTCTGGTCTGGGTCCACAATGTTTGCCTCTAAATTATGTTAAATAGTCATTTTCAGATGCAGTTATTTTGCTGGCGTTTTAAGTACTCAATAATGTGTTTTTGCGTCTATACTGAGGAAATAGCGCAAGATGATACAGTTACTTTTGAATAAAAGCGCGCCTCATTTTCAGCTTTTACATACAAAATGTATGTCTGAGATTGATTTGTCCTAATAACGCATTCATGAGGTGCCGCCTTTACAGTAACCAAAAAGTCATATTATGTCACAACTTAGGAATGAGTGTTAACAGTCAGTGTAATGTCCCAACCTAGGGTAAAGTGTCACAAGCCTTAGTGACCTAGGGTAGAGTGTAAACATTATGTGCAATGTCCCTATCTGAGATAATATGTCCCCATCTAGGGTTGATTGTAAACATCTTGCATAACTATATAGATGGAGTTTCTAAATCAAACATATGCCCCCACCAGCTTTATAGAGTTCAACATCGTGACCTTGAAAATAAGATCAAGGTAATACAATTTAATTATCTCGAATGCTCTCCAAATGATGTACATGTATGTGTGCCAGATTTTAGCATTGGTACTATTTGAAATTTTATGTTACTTTCAGATTTTGGTATTGGTACCATTTTGTATTTTGTAGTACTTTCAGATATTGGTATTGGTAATATCTGCTATTCTGTGACACATTCATATTATGGTAGTGGTACTTCTTGTTTTTATGATACTGTTAGATTAAGGTATTGGTTACATGTGGTATTTTATGGTCCTTTCAAGTTAGGGTATCTGGTATTCAATGGTAGTTTCAGATTTTGGCATTGGTGCTATTTTGGATTAAGTGGAACATTCTCAGCTGGAACCTTTTGAGAAAAACAGTATTTTCTGTGCCAAAAATTCCATAAAACCCATACAAGATTACTTGAATGAGGTATAGATAAACAGCGAACTCACACAACTGGCCAAACTTAGAAAATTATAGCAAATAAGCAAACAAACAATGGTTTAAGTATATAGAAGTTTTGCACCCGCCCCTTGCCCAGGATTGTCTGCACAATCCCCGGTTCTGTATTTCACTTTTGCTAATATGCTAGAGGACTATGAAAACGCATCACCATAAATTTTGCACTTTTCTTGCAAACCGTACATGCGATTAGAAAGTTACTCACAGGTTTTAATGTGCAACACAGAATTGGTATGAATCAGTCGTTAATTTGACTGCACTATCACGCGACGCTGCTTATGACGTCACATGGGTACATAAGCATCCAGCACCTTTCTGCACAGTTAAATGAAGCTTTTTGATTGTTTTGATGTTTAAACTTTGGCGTGTATGATAGCATATCACCAAAAGAGTTTATAGACTTTTTCTAATTAAAAGTTATTGATAATTTCAACATTTGGAAAATAAACGTCAAATTTGAACATCAATTAATGGCTCCTTTTTAGAAACATACCAATAAGTTACCTTTGTGCACGCTTTCATTACTGATATTGACTACATACACAGCAAGTCATGTGGGGAAGATGTTTTGATGTAAATCGTGGCAGGAGACCTGCTGTCATGTGATCGAGAACGTCTTAAAAAATTACGCTAGCGTCACTTGCACAATACAAAAGATACGTGATACAAGCGTAATTTATGCATAGTCTGTTATTTGTGTATGCCCTTAGCCTCTTCCAATAAAACGTGACGTAAAAAAATCGAAATTTTGAAAGGCCCAAGGCTGTGAATTTTATTATTAGACTATACAAATCAGGGTGGATGGGGTATGCCGGAATTTTTAAAGGGGTGTAATTTTGAGCAAACTGAACTGTCAACTCATTTCTAAACATACAATGATGAATGTGCAATCGTGCAAGAAGCAAAGGACGCAAATCTGTTGAGTCAGGAATCGAAACTGACGCGCATTAACTTGCAGCTGAATTTGTGTCATTCAAAATCGACAATCCTTGTCTAAAAACGGAAACCTTTTCAATACCTTAAAGTAAATTTACAACCATGAACTTTCTAGGACACACTACAAGCTGGTCAGACTATGATATGCAATAACAATTATCTCGCTGACATTCTCAGGGTTTGTGAAATAAAGGATTTAATCTGGGTGATGCGTTTTCAAAGTCCTTAAATATAGTTTGCAAATCGATGTTGAGCTTATGTTTTAAATATACTTAGGCTTAATAGCTGGGCTTTAATCAATTTATCGTTGCCAGCAGTGACCTTTTTTGAGATTGGCATAAAAAAAAACCCTGAAATGACAAACCAAATACAGCTTCACAAGATTACCCACATATATCTACAGCAATTCAAATACAGTTTCACAAGATTTTCCCACATATATCTACAGCAATTCAAATACAGTTTCACAAGATTTTCTCACATATATCTATAGCATTTCAAATACAGTTTCACAAGATTTTCCCACACAAATCTACAGCAATTCAAATACAGTTTCACAAGATTTTCCCATATATATCTACAGCAATTCAAATACAGTTTCACAAGATTTTCCCATATATATCTACAGCAATTCAAATACAGTTTCACAAGATTTTCCCACATATATCTACAGCAATTCAAATACAGCTTCATAAGATTTTCCCACATATATCTACAGCAATTCAAATACAGCTTCATAAGATTTTCCCACATATATCTACAGCAACTCAAATACAGTTTCACAAGATTTTCCCACATATATCTACAGCAATTCAGATACTATACAGTTTCACAAGATTTTCCCATATGTGTCTATAAACAGCTCCATACAACACTTATTCTGTTGACACAGATAACAATGATAACCCCTAAAGCGCCACCTAAAATTTGCAGCAGACAACAATTTCAAATTTTGTCCCTTTTTCAAAAATAACAACTGAGGTATGATATTTCATGAGAATTGTCTGCCAGCAGACAATTCTCATGAAATATCATACCTTATTTTTTTTCGAAAAATGAAATCGATGTCGCAAAATTTGTCGTCTGCTGCAGTTGTGATTGGCGCTTTAAGGGTTAAAGCATGTGATGTTAAGATGCTTGAAAACCATTACACAGGGAAAAACCCCGATTCCTTGCACAATCCCTGATTCTTTAAGCAATCCATTTTTCAGCTACGGGTGTTCATCCATTTGCTGCAAAATTATTTCTTTATACATGATTGACATTTTATGCAACAGCGTTTGCCAAAGACTCAAGTAAGCAAATCTTTTTTATGCTGTGTATAGTTTATAATATTGGCCATAAGACTGATTGACTGTCACTTAATTGATGTTTGAATTAAATTTGCTCACAAAGTATATTCTAGGACCGCATTTCAGCTGAGCATCTACAAAAAAGTGAGTGTGATCAGGAAATACCACAATCACACACTGTAGACCAAACCACGGCACCGTAAGGAAAAGGCCACAGAACATTTATAGTAACAATACATCTGTAAGACAATCGACTAATAGCAAAGCAACCAGCTTTCTTTTCCTCTTCAAGATGATTGTCAAATTAAAATGGACACAAAGTAATGCATAACAAAACAAAGACAAACACAGACCTCCCACAAACAATGGGGAATACATTAAACAATATATCACCAGGAACAGAACCACCGCCTTAGAACGGACAGCAGCCTAAGCCACCGGGGAGGGTTCAAATGCATTTTACTAGCGCTAAATCTTCATCATAGATTATGTTGTTGTTAAAACACAAAATTGTTTAGCTCGCATAGAGGCTTCCTAATTAATGCAATGTATTATCACAGAGAAACAATCAAATCAAATATACACAATATGATGATGCAAAGAACAGGGCCCATGACTCACAGATAGTCAGAGCTAAAGAAACCCTCAAGTTGAGCTACGGTGGGCCCAGCCAACTGTTGATTCTAATGTGTCATTTTTTCCATTCTTCTTCTGTTGCCTTTTAAACCATATGGGCGACATCACACAGGTAGTTTGATATATGCATCATTTTGTATATATCTGCTAGATAATCAATTCTTGAAAATACAGGAAACCAGCACCTTATTTCAAATATGTATTTTTAAAAATCAATAATTGAAGAGAATTCTGCGCACAAGTTTTTCAAAAATTGAAAATGTTTATGCTGGCAACCAACAGATAATGCAAAATGGTGAAAAGTAATTGCTGAAACGGTTAGCTGGAACAAAGTGAAAGAAATAGTAGATGAAATTTGGTTATACAAAGCGAGTAGAGGTGTGTTATTTTGCGTTGCATCATTTTTGCTGCATTTTGCAGCAAGTTTGTACTTGTATAGTACATGGTTAAGTTCTACTGTAATAAATGTACCTCGTCGCGAGAAAACCTGTCTTCGGGGTTTCCGACAGAGTGAGATTTAAACCAGTCTGCTTAGCTACAGAGACTAGCAAGAAAAATGAAATTTCGCTTGTAGCAAGCTTAGATATGGTACTTTCCAAAACGCGAAAAACAAAGGCGCTGATCAGACTGCGCGGATGCGCAGGCTGGTCTGCGCCTGTGTTGTTCGCAAACCCCAGAACACAGGTTTTCTCGCGTCGAGGCCCAAATGTACTGTTGCACATAGGTTAGGGTCAGATAAATAGTTTTTGTAATAGATATTTTTAAGGTTATTTTTTGTTCATTAGCTTACCTGGGCATTAGGCTCAAGGTGCCATAAACAATTGATTCAAAGGACATCTTCTCTTAAACTACTGAATGGATTTAACCAAGCTTGACTGGACTGATTCTTATTGATAAATGTCCAAATGGTTTCAGTACGTTGCATAACTAGGTCACATAGGATAAAAAGATTTTTGTATGGAAAAAGTTCTTTAAAATGTCCTTTCTGAAACCACAAGGCCTAGAGCCTTGATATTTGGCATGCAGTAGCATCTTATATACTTTTACTTAGTTTGTTCAAATAAAGCCGACTGGGGACGAAAATGGTTCCGACCAGGAGGGTCACATTTTTACATAGGGTTATTTAAGGAAAACACGAAAGCATCTTAACCTCTTCCAATTTGTTTAAACTACGGCCCTTGGGCCAAAATTGGTTCCGCCACTGGGTCACTTGTTTTACATAGGCTTCTTTAGGGAAAATATGTAAAACCCCTTATTGTCAAAACAATGAGGCTTAGACCTTTGATATTTGGCATGTGTCATAACCCAATGGACCTCTACCATGGCCCTTGGTCTAAAAATGGCCTCGCCCAGGAGTCTCCTGTTCTATGTTGGATGATTATAGTCTAAAAGCTATTTTAGTTTTGGGGTAATAAATTTTATATTTTCTCATATATCTAAAAATTCTCACAATGAGCAATAATAACCCAGTGCATGTAGTTACATATCAAAGTAAAGGCAATGAAGCATAAAATGCTATGCTAGCAAATATTTGCCCTTACACGCACCGTGGGGTAGGGCCAAATTTAAGGTCATGTTTTTTTTCATTTCTGAATGTGGTCATAAAGCATCGTGAAATTAACGGAAATGAAGCAAAGAACGCCATGCAAGCAAATTTTCTGCTTTTTACCCCTAATTTGGGTCAAAAGGTCAAATGAAAGTAGTCATGTTGCATATCAAATTAAAGTGAAAGAAATGTAGAACAACGTGCAGGTAAAATGTTTGACCGTATGCACACGCCTGACCGCTTCGGTTGGGTAAAAAGGTCAGACAATGAACTTGTGCAGATTAAATGAGGCAGTGCATGAGATTTACATCAATGTTGCATTTTGACATGTTTAGATTCAGACGAGCTTCGGCAGCCTCCTTTTAAGCTTACAAACTCCAAATGATGTTCAGTCTGTCGCTTAACATTCATAAAATACTCAAGCGACAAGCAAGGGCTCTGATCAGACTGCGCGTATATCTGAGGCTTTGCTGGTCGCACATACCACATTGTTGGAAATCTCAAGCACTGGCTCAAATACTATATCGACACTTAAACATTGGCTGTTCAGTAAAACCTGCGTAAAACAGCCACTCAAAATAGACAAAACAAAGACCCTAATGACAAATGGTAGCATAATGAAGGTCGCAAGTAAATCAGAATGCTCCTCTGCAATACTTTGACCTGCAATTAGCGATAATTAGTCTTGAAAACCAATTTTTGGTCTTTTTGAGAGTGGCCGTTTAACACAGGTTTTACTGTACTCCTAAATGACAGGCTTTAGGGACACCACAGATACATTACATGTAGACTTTGATTTTGAAGAAATGAGATTTTGTATTTTGTGATAAGCCAGGATTCGGGTGAGCGATCCATGCCCTTGGAACATCTGGTCTAATTAGGATGACCTCGAGGAGATATCATTCGGGGAGTGGAGCGCAGACGAGAAAGAGTCGCTATTGCCACCACCAGTTCCAGCAGACACCGCCGACATGGATAACGCAAAAAAGGAAACCATTCCGCAAAAGCAGAGAATTACCAAAGAACGGCTAATTGTGGTGTTAAGCATTCTTGCATTAGAATTATGCGAACGATTGACTTTCTATAGTGTTGTGGCCAATATGGTGCTATTTTGTACGTCGATTCTGAAAATGTCGAGTGATCAGGCGTCGGTTGTTACCTGGGTGTTCGCTGGTAATTTTATACAATTTCGGGACTCGGGGGCTCTGTTGATTTACTTTTTCGCCTCTTACTTTAAGTTTGTAATCTGTTGATTATCTTTGAAAACAGCTTGGGTCCAGTTCAGGACTGATAAAAGTTGCTTTGGCCTGGTCCCGAGGTTATAAAACTTTTTTTATGCTCAACTCAACTGAGCATGAAATTTATTCTGCTGATAAATGTAAAAATGCCAACATTTGTTGGCATTTTTACATTTATTAGCAGGATAAATACATCATATGAGAGCTTAAAGGCAAGAAATACCTATCTTTTTCAGTGTTTTATTTTTTATGAGCAGTTGAATTTTATGCTCTGTTGAGTTGAGCATGAAAACAGTTTTATAACCTAGGGGCCTGTTCTAGATCCTATCTGTATCTTTTTCTAATGCTGATACCTTTCAATGGAGGAATTATACTCATCGGATATTGGGATAGGGATTATCATGCAATTCTTGAAAAATATAGAATGAAGGCATGGTCGAAGTGGCTGGTCACGTGAAGACAGCTTAGACGCTAATTGGACTTGCCATCTGTCCAGGCAAATCTAAGTCTTGGCTGAACATATTTAAAACCCATTTAATGGAGAATGAACTTGATTTATACCACCCTTACCAACTTTAGCACAAAATATCTCGTGATGTGCAAGGTCTACACTGATGTAGGTGGTATAAAATAGTTATACCACGTTTGTCTACCTGTACGTAAGATAATCCACTCGCTAAAGCTCGTGGATTATCTCCACGTACAGGCGGACAACCCATGGTATAACTATTACATATATCACTATTATGAGAGAAACGATAGGACTAAGTCTTCTTTGTGTCTCTTCCTCGGGTGCAGTCTTTGATTGTGGCATTTCCTGGTAATACTCACTCACCTTTTGAAACTATAATTATATAATTTATCGATTTTTTGTTTGTTTGTTTGTTTGTTTGTTTGATTTGGTTCTTAACGTTCCACCAAAAATCTTTCAGTTATATAGGGACGGGTTTTAC
This sequence comes from Loripinus fragilis, assembly GCA_964019695.1. Classification (NCBI taxonomy): domain Eukaryota; kingdom Metazoa; phylum Mollusca; class Bivalvia; order Lucinida; family Lucinidae; genus Loripinus; species Loripinus fragilis. The sequence goes on from OZ026516.1 coordinate 105,510,468, forward strand.
TGGGTTGAACCAGTACACTAAGCTAGGATAAATGTGTATTGCTCAAGGACCACAACGCAGTGACGCCGGTGTGGCTCGAATCCGCGGCCCTTCGGTCTCGAGTCAAGCACTCTACCACTGACACACTGCGCTCCCACGTTTTTTGGATGATAACAACACCACTTTTTTACATTGGATTGAATCATAATAAAAGTAAGTAAGGGTGAAAAGATCAGGAATCGATACAATCAAGTACCATACCTGCCCTAGCTTTAACAAATTAAAAATCATCCGATGACCATAGACAAAAAGTTATTAGATTTGTAGGTTTTATAATTTAGATATAATATATAGTTTAGATTTAGAGAGCTTCCTTGGCATGTCTTATATTTCTTTATATTGAATATAAATACTTTTACATTGTTTGCTACATGTATCTAAATTTGCATTTTCAACTGATACGAAATGGTGTAAAGTATAAAAGCTACAAGGACCCACTCCCCTCCCCGTTTTTATGTTATTTTGATAATTGCTTACCCCTGGGTATTCCGTGGAGCATGAAAGTTTTTGGAAGCTGTCGATTTTTAAGAGTTTAATTTGTGAATTCAGCACACTTTTCTACACAAGAACACACCTTCAAACCTTTTGGCCACAGTCACTTGATTAAACCTACTGCTGGCTCTCGGACTACTAGGGTAAAGTCGGGTAAATTCGGACGGTCGGCTAAATTCAGACACCGAATTTACCTGATGTCCGAATTTACCCGACTTTACCCTAGCTGCTAAATCCATTAGGATCTGTTACGGTTTTCCTTCTAAAACAATAAACACTAGAATTTCGCAGTCTGTGGCAGGCCATCTCAAATCCCAGGTTTTCGACTGCTTTTGACCTCTTCCCATGGTCCCTGGGGATGGGATCAAAAATAAATTTGCTCATACATGGTAATTTAGTCTAGTCTAAGCAAACAAACCCAAGACACTTCTGCAACTCAATTCATTAGTAATATGTCATGTTATTTAAACATTTAAACCGTACATACATGCACTAAGCATTTTTTTGGTGGCATAAACCCCAATTAGATGCACAAAAATGCAACGTCCGATTTGGGTCTTCATTGATTGCTTACTGGATGTTTTTAAATTTGAATAAAGAAACATGGGCGGGCAGGCAGTGCAGAATTAACAAAATCAAGTTTTTGTATGCTGGGTAAATATCCATGCTTCTGTTATTTCTGCTGACTTTTTTCACAAAAAATAATTTTCAAACAAATCTTTCAGGAAAATATCAAAGTGTCAGACGGTTTGTATCCAGATGAGAACTAACTTTCTGTGGGTACTGATCTGTGTCCAAACTATTTGCGAAGGTTATCAGCACTACTGGCAAGGAATAGTTAAACACATAACAGTGAAAATTACTTGGTGTGCGCTTATTAAGAGCATGCACTATAATTTAGTAAAATATGGTTTACTGGTAGGTATCTGTTCCTGAGCCTTTGAATTAACACTACAATCATACGCGTGTCCAGAGGGGCAGGGGGTAGAGTGCTTGACTCGAGACCGAAGGGTTGCGGGTTTGAGCATCACCGTCGCCGATCCGTTGTGTCCTTGAGCAAGGCACATTAATCCTTGCTCAGTACCGGTTCAACCCAGGAAGACCCGTCCCGACATAACTGAAAAAATGTTGACTGGGACATTAAGAATCAAATCAAATCGATGTTGTTGGGCAAGCATCGGTCCACCATTTAAATGGCGTTTCGCTGGCGGAACAATAATGGCCCGCTGGCAAATAGTGGTGTTTGGATAATTTCTGCCCTCATCAACTAAAAATAGGCGTCGGAGTTCGACTCCCTTTGGAAAAACTTTCTGGATCCGCGCATGAAGATATTTCCACTAATACATTTGATCTTTTCAACAGGCACAGTACACATTATTCCTGTATTAGGTGGATATGTTGCAGATTCCTGTGCTGGCAAGTTTAATACCATTTTGGGAGCTGGTATCATGTACACATTAGGTAGGAATAACTGTCTGTCTGTCTATATGTCTGTACATCTCTTTGTGCATATGTTTGTCTTTGTATCTTCTTCACTATCTTATGATCAGTACAATGTTATTATACCAGCATGTTTCTCTAAGTGTTTTGGCATCAGTATGACAAAGTATACGGGTGATAAATGCTATTCAAATGTGTCAAAAGTAGCGGAGGGGACATGTCAAACTCCTTCTTAATGAAATTCTTAATTTGTCATATTTCATCACATTGAAGTACTAGGAAAACGAAGTTCTGCCCATTTGTCAATTTCAACTTCAAGCCTTCACATCCTCCATAAAGATTGCAACTTCATTACTAAAAATTCTTAAGAACTGCTGCTTACCTACCATATAGAATGTAATAAGCACACAGTCGGTGAGTGTTACCATAGCTTTTTTAATGTTACGCTTCCTTTTTCAGGTTTGGTCCTGCTTCCTGCTTCAGCTATTGATTACACACACTGGTTCAATTATGACCAAGACCTGAGCCAGGTATCCACTTCCATGGTCAGAATAAACAAGAAATATCTTTTAAAAAAAGATATATGACAAAGTGACAGAAGAAAAATCACAAAAATAGAGGTTCTTAGCAATACTGGATCCCCTGATCAATCACAAAGCTGAAAAGCCAGCATTCAATGTTGGGCCATCATCGGCCCGCCAGCGAAACGCCATTTAATGACGTTTCGCTGGTGGGCCGATGATGGCCCGCATATAGTTGTAATGGATTCTTTCTCCCCTTCTCCCCTCACGAACAAAAAAAAGACGTTGTCATAGTTGGACCCCCTCTGAAAAAAACTGTCTGGATCCGCGTATGACAAATATAAGCTTGGGAGATTTACGTTTGAGCGGAGAGTAGATTTTTTACGAAAGAGCGGAGAAACATAAGGCAAAGGAGCCTCGATAGCTCAGTTGCTAGAGCGTCCGCTTTCGGCCGCACCATACCAAAGGTGTAAAAATGGTACTAGCAGCTCCCTTGCTGACGCTCGCATAAAGGGGTTGTGCTAGGGAGATAAAGACAGGTAAGTATCTGTTAAAGATATAATTGTTATGTCGCAGAATAGCTCATGAGCTAATGTTGTCTGTTACACTATAAGCGACGTTAAATAAGGCTTCTTTATCTTTTATCTTTATCTTTATCTTTATCTTGGATGATTTAAGCATTCAAAAGAGCGTTTTCCCAGGTATTGACCAGGAAATTACCCCACAATGCGTCCCCAATCTGAGTTTAATTTATGAAAGCTATGTCTTTCGTATTGACAATGTGTCAAAATCAAGTGATATTTCTTGGCGGTGTTTCAACCGACCTTGCAAAGCAAGACTTAGAACAGACAAAGCAATGAGTACAATTATTCCATCTGAGACAGGTTTAGTGGAGAAAAATAAAGACTTTTTGCTTCAGTCAAGACTACAAGGACAACAATAACTTTCTGTTTACTCCTGACTCCGTAACAACACATAGATTTTGAGGTTAACTTTCCAGAGATCTCCACCCTCAAAGTAGTGAGTCAGGCTGATAAAAATAGCTAGCGTCTGATTTATTTCTTCCATTTAAACTTGAAAAGTAGTTTTGTAGGTATCTATCTGTCTGTCCATTATGCTATATCCTCCTAAACCGCTACTGACTGAACAACATTTGAAGTTTTTAACTTTTAAAGGATGAAGCACAGGCTCGTCTGAGTCTACACTTGTCAAAATGCCACATTGTTGGAAATCACATGTCGCGGCTCATATGTCCTTTATTTTTAAATAGCCTTGCAATAAGTTGATTTGGGTTTTTTTCTACAGGAGGCAAGAAAGATCATTTTCTTCTTTGGACTGGCGTTTGTTGCCATAGGAACAGGTGGTATCAAAGCCAACGTAGGACCATTTGGTGCCCAGCAGGTTGATGACCTTGGCACTGATGCTGTCCAGTCATTTTTCAACTGGTAAGGCTTAAATATAATCGGTATGTCTCTGTAAACCCAGTAAAACCTGAATTCTGGTGCGACCTTCCAATTAACTATACTTAGAAAAACAATTGAAGGATATTAAAATTATTTTGACTATATAACAGTTGAGAAAATAATTTTCATACAAGGCATTTTCGTTTCTGATAGAACTACCAATATGCAATTCAGCGGAATGAAAAATAAAATTTTCCGGTCACTGGTTACGATACAGTACCACACCAAATGTACCAACCCTCTTCACCCAATGTTCACAAGCAAAAAATTAAGCGTTTATATTTTTTGCTACAACCTTTAACTGGTCATTACTTATGTTCTAATTCTGACCACAGACAAGTGTTCACACCAATTTATCAGTAATTGCACCTAATAACGTGACAACTTGTTCAACAAAAATGCACAGATATGGCATACCCCAGCCAATATGACAACAAATTGGAAGTTAAACACTAACAAAAACTACAAAATTAGGTGTCATACCTTTGGTTGAGAGCCAGCAATGATTTTGGAGCCAGCCATTATGGAATACAAAGGATAAAAATGGGTTTCAATCATTTTTGAATGCTTGTGACATTTCATTATAGAGGGTTGCACCATTTGGACATGTACTGTACTTTAATCATTGAAGCGTTACTTAAATCAAACATTCATTTTCTTGCAGATATCTGGAACTATGGAATGCATGCGTAATTAGTTTATTTTTTATTGTATTAAATGTTAGAGATGTAACTGAATCTAAATATCCTTCAATTGTCTTTCTGAGTATATTCCTAACAGCTCTAAATTTCATTACGGGTGGTTTACTTGCTTGTTTTGTTTAAATTTAACTCCGAAATATTTTTGACCTTCTTTCACTAGACACTAGACACTCGGACTTGCCTACCTTAATTGCCATGTTAACAAATGCAGTGAAGAAATTGCTGGTGCCTACCAATACTTTTGTTATCGATGGTGCAAGCGACAGCATGTTGATTCTAATGCTTTAAATACTTGGGAAGTAAACATTTTTAAAAAAAAAATTATAGAGGAATTATATATATTCATGTCCAATGAAAACGCACCACTCTTCCGAAGCGCGTATTTGTGGCCTATCAAAAGCTGTGCAAAATTGTGTTATTTATAATTATTATTTAGGACAAATGCGATGTTTTCGCACAACAATTTCAATTCGAGTGACTCAGTTAACACATGACGTAACGTCACCCTCAAAATTGCGTAAATCGCATTTTGGGCGTATACAAAAGACCCCCAAATCTCGTTTAAATGTTTTCTGTTTGCCAGGAGATCCCCTGTCATTTCGCCACAAGTTTGACAGTTGTGACGCAACAGCTAACGTTACACTAACGCGAACAATGTCAGAGGGTCAGGATGGCGGGGGGGGGGGGGGGTCTGGTATTCACTATTCATTAAAAATTTAGCCCATTACTCATCTCATTAAAATTTTAATTTTGGGTTATTCATTAAAATAAGACCAATTATTCATTAAAATCATTCATTAAAATAAACTTAAAAATACCAATATTTCTACGGTTCTAAGGAAGCGGCATTAGTCAAAATGATGCTTAAAAATATAGTTTATATGTTTTAAATTTGAGTGAGCGAAGCGACTGAGGAAAAACTTCTGTATTTTTGTAGCGTAAATGACATTTAAGAGTGAAAAAAAACAATGATAGTAGGACATTTTCATGAAAAAGTAGGGAAATGTAGGAACACAAGGAAAAGTAGGGCCTATCTGAAAGCCTGATTAATCAGTTTTCTATCAAAATTAGCATGATAAAAGTTGTAACAATAAAACCACCAAAACAGAATAACTTTTGAAAACTGAGAAATTAAGTGGCCTGATAAGAGTTAAATTTATAAAAACCGAGCGAGCGAGGAAAAATTTTAATGATTTTATAGGGACTATTAAAACATGACACACCTGCTGGGAAGCCAAAATTAATGGCGACCCCCCTTCTAGCCACATGGAAATGCATATGACTCCCCTACTTTTTAGACCCCCAGGCTTTCAAGTGCCCTTCAACAAAAAAGTGGGGAAAAGTAGCGATAAAAATTTGGATAAAAGTAGTGAAAAAGTAAGGATTATTGGTGTAAAAAGTAGGGATAGCAGGGCTTTTCCAAGTACAAAATTTATCACAATGAGTAGTAAGAAATAAATTTCACACTAAATAAGCAGGATAATAGCTGTGAAAATAGTACAAGCTAAACAGAGAGCCCTTTGGGGTTAAAACTAAAAAAAATGATGTTTTGCAGCGTGCTCCCTGAAAAAATCATCAGTTAATTTATTAAATCCGAGCGAGAGGAGCGAGCGAGGAAAAAAATCTGGATTTTTACGAGTAAATGACATTTTAGAGTGAAAAAGGAGGGATAGTAGGGCATTTTTAAGAAAAAGTAGGAGCAAATCAAAAAGTAGGTCCCACTTGTAAACCTGCCCCCCCCCCCCCCCCCCCCTTACCGAAAAAACATTTTTGCAGCTGAACAAAAACGGACTGAGTACAGATAGATTAGACACATTTTTTAGACAATTTATCAATAGATTATGAGGCAACTCACCAACACTTTATGAGACAATTCACTGATAAATTTTGAGTCAACTCACAGACACCTCATCATTTTATGAGACAATTTAATTCACAGACACTTTAATGATTTTTAATTCTATATCTAAAAGCGTTGTGGGGGAATTGTCTCAGAAAATGTTGTTGAATTGTTCTGAAATCTATGCTTTTGAGTTGTTTTCTATATAAATTCTCTTGATTTCCGCGAGTCACACTGTAATGGTAACAGGTCATTTTGGCCCCACTCGGGCCATTTTGACATGGAGCCTGAGTCGTGAAAGGGCCCTTTTTACATTTCAGCCTATTTTTTTCACAAAACTTAACACCTGCCCATCTGTCCATTCATACACATATAATAATGCATACATTATCACTTTCCGACTTTGGCCCAAACAACCAAAGACCGAAATGACTCACTCTGAAAATTGGCCGAAATGACCCACCTACCAAGTCCGAAACGACCCACCCCCTAAATTTGGACCTACTTCTTTCTTTCACAGTTTTGAGATCAGAATCATAGGATGTGAGCATAACAGGAACCACATGATTACTTCCTGTGTCTTTTTCTTGAGTTTTTGGGACTTTTCTGTTTCAATCTCTATTTCAGATGCCATTTTGTATGGATTTTCGCTAAAATATGTCTCTTAGTTTTATAAATTGTAGAAGTACCTTATGATAATCAATCAATTACAAAGGGTGGGAGCAATTTTAAAGAACAAACTGAGCCAATATTTTATAAGTACATGTATAGGCTTTAACAAATGCATTGATTTTTTTGGATTTTTTGGGCATTATTCATTATTCATTAAAATCTGATTATTCACTATTCATTAATTTTTTCTTCTGTTCATTAAAAATAATAGGATTTTTCATTATTTTTAGGCCCTCATTATTCACTATTCATTATTTTTTTGGGCTCATTATTCACTATTCATTATAAAAAAGGCCATTATTCACTAATCATTATACCCCATCTAGACCCTCATGTCACTATGTAAGCTTAAATATTGAGTGGCCTGACAAAACTTGACGTAAATTGTTTAATTGCGATTTCTGCAGTCAGAGTGTTCTACACAATGCTTATTTCCGTCGTACAAACTCACACAAATGCAAAACGCCATACAAATTCTCTAAAAAAAAATGACGTTACATCATTGACGTCAACTTTGAGCGCGTCGCCAGCCATTGTTCTCAACACTACCGTTTTAAATCTTCTAAAATTTGTGTTCATCTGTTGGTGCGAGTAGTATATAACATTAAGTTCAACACAGATACTCTGAGGTCTATGTATACGAGCTTTTACAGATTGACGTTTATCCAAAAAACGTTGATACATACGCTCCGTCGATGTTAACGACCCACTACACGAGTAAGAAATCTTCTTGCTACGCCCTTGTCGTAAGTTTGCATCAGTAAAAGAAGGATTCCTTGAATGTCTCGTTTTTACGCCTGGTCAAAATTATGCTAGAGACGTCACATCGTGACGTTATAGCCGCTTTCAAGGCAAGATGACTATTCCTGGCTATCAATTTAGAGATTCTTTGCAATTTCTACAATGAAAAATGCGATAATAATGCTTTTGAAAATTCTGACACATTCAATGGCTGGTTCTGTGACTTTCTGTTTTGGCGGTTGTTTTGTTAAATGGTTCAAGCACGTGTCACCAGTGATCATTCCGTTTTAATTACTTATCAGGAGCTTACAGAATTGCTACAGTACAATAAGACGCAATTGCAAAAAATAAAATGTTATGTACTTAAAAAAGATATAGTCAAATTTGTAGGTGGTGCGTTTTATTGGACATGAGTATATTATTCCAGTAATTTTAAATCTTCTACTGCCTAAATCTATATTCACTTTAAAACGTTTGAAGAGAGGTGTCCAGGAATACCATAGGAAGTTTGTTTTAGAGCTTGCGAAGAAGGCTGCTAACAATGCTGTGGTCGTTTGAAAATTTACTATGCTGATAAATCTGTACTTTTAGCCAAAGGAAAATTTATCTCCTTAAGGAAAGACAATTTTGGCCTGGTATGTCCATTTCTTTATAACTAGGTTAGAAGCCTCACAAGCGTGGGTGTGGGCGAGTTTTTAGCATATAATCAATACCAGGATGCGCAAAAAATGAAAATTGATTCATTGGTCATACTGTCTGTCTGTCTGTCCGTCCGTCCGTCCGTCCGTCCGTCCGTCCGCCAGTCTGTCTGTCTGTCTGCCTGCTTGGCTGGCTGGCTACTGGATTCAGCTTAGTTCACTCCAAAATTGCAACTCCACCCAACTTCATGGTTCCATCCCACTCAATGTTTTAGCATATGCCTGTTTGGCAATATTTTCTTCCACCACCCTGAGAGTGACCGTCAGGTCAATCATGTGTCATTCTGGGTCGTTTGTATACATCAGGTCTTGGGTATTGCAATATTTCACCATCACGTCAGCGATGGTGATATACGTTAGTAAGCTTCCCTGGATACCAGCTTGCTTCTGAAAATGAAAGGTCCTAAAAAGATCTACTTCTCTTAGCCGGAACCCAAATTCCCCACTGGAGCGAATTCGGATATTCTTGGCGTGACGAAATCAAACTCCCCACAGAGGTGTACTTCCGGTTCTGTCTTCAATCTGTGTGTACTTCAAAAACGTCCCCAAGTCAAAGAAATGCGTGAATATAGTGGCTATAGAAAATGCAAAAAAAAAAAACTATTAAAAGTGTTGTCTAGTTACAATAATGCGCTATGCGATAGTTCTAAGCATTTTTTACATCAATCAACCCTGAAGACATGGGGACGGTGGATATTCTCTGTGCTTAGTTCTCAGATTTAGACGGATCATTTTCAATATGCCCCAAGGATTTATGCGCATGCCTCGTTACTAAGATTTAGATTTAGGAATAGGGATACATACATGAATTGCTAAAATGTCTGATTGGGGAGGCTGGTGTGAACTCTACCACTATTCAGTGTTTGCACTATTAGAGATTTATTGGAATGTGCATATATATTTTTTTTTTTTTTTTTTTTTTTTTTTTTTGCTTCCAATGGATCACTTATTCAGAACTTAGTATATACAAATAGTTAACTAAAACAAAATATACACAGAGTTTGAAATGCATGAAAAAATGAAAAAGAGCGGTCTCAGCAAATGCAAAATTGAAACGCTAAAATGTTTTCTAATCTAGTAACTTTAATACGCTATATAATGGTTCTAAGCTTTTTTTAAAAGCTAACCTTGTGTCTCTAATTTGAAACCGTTTATTGTCACTGACAATCTACAGTAGAGATGCAAAATCGTTGCTCCAAGTTGGCCGAATAGATAAGTGATCTTTTAAGTTCACTGACAAACAACATACAGTAGTGATGCAAAGACTTTGTTTCAATCTCGGCCGAATTTATATGCAATCTTTGCGTGAAATATCCGATTATTTGACATCTAATTTTAGTGATCAATTCAACAATAACAAAACGTTATAAAAAGTAGGATTATGGATATCATGCGACAGTCTGCATGCCTGGTTGTAAAGTTTAACCCAATCAAGGATTATATGGTTTCCTTTTTAATTGCATGAGGGTTGGTCAGGCCTCCGACTCAACGTCGTCTCTGACATATTGTGATTAAATTGTGTGGCTGTTAGCGTCTCAGTCCTAGTTTTTGTGATGTGTTTGCTATGTACCATCTCTGGCCTAGTGGTCATCTTATTAATGTGAGGAGATGTTGTTTTACTTTGAATGTGCTCTTGATGTGGTGAGTGTATTTGGTGTGCGCTTGTGCCATGACTTAACTACAACAGAATCTATGGGGACGGTACGGCGCTGGTAAAATGAATGTTAGCCTCCAGTGGCTTAGGATTCTGTTAGTTCTAAGGTGTTAGTTTTCTGTAGCTTTTCCACATGGTGCCATGTTTTAGTCTGCAATGTGTGGGTGTGGTATTTTCTGATCATACTTACTTTATTTTGAAATATTATGTTCCATTTTGGATAAATAAGCGTGAATGAACCCATATTTAGAATTTTTTGTATTTTTTTTTTCATTTATATATTGATGGTGCTTAATGCCAATGAACAACAGTACGAGTCGTCTTGGATACTCAGAAACAAGCTTGTTTAAATGTAGTTCTGGATTCATAAACTAGTTTTAAGTTTCATCGTGGTCAAACTAGGTTATGGATTTTGTGTACAATAGATGAAAAATTAAAATTGTGTATACTACAGTTTGTTTACATTGCAAATTGCAAGCATTTAGTTTTATTTTGTTGAGTTTAACCTCTTCTAAAAGCTATGGAAAAATTATGTTTATAATTACAACTGTCATAACATTTATTGAGATCCGCTAATCTGATTGGTCAAGAAAGGTCATCTGATCACATTGACCTGTTTTTCATTTTTCAATGAACCCGGTCCGTATTCATGAGGGGCGGGGCCATTCCACGGGGGCCATTCACGACGGAACTACTTTTGTGATACTGTGCAATGCTTCTATGAAGAGAAATGGACAGCCTGAAACTACTGACACTTTGCCTTACACTTACACATATATTTTCAGGTAGAAAAGCAAAGATTAACTTACAAATGACGCCTAAATTAACAGGAGTCATGCCGATCAGCTTTCTGCTGCTATGCACGGATCCAGAAATTTTCGTCAGGGGGGGGGGGGGGGGGGGGGTCCACGTCAATCTGACAAAAAAGCTCTGACAACGTTGTTGTTTTTTTGTTTTGTTTTTTGGGGTGGGGGGTGTGTGCTTTTTTCTTAGTCCTCAGCTTATTTTACAGAAGTCAAATGGTTAATTTCAACGAAAAATATCATTTTCAAGGTTCCGGAGGGAGTCCAATTTTTTCCAGGGGGGGGGGGGTCAAACTTTTTCAAGGGGGGGGGGGTCCAATTGCTTATTCCCTATAGAAACCCATATCACTTGTGAGTTTCCAGGGGTGGGGGGGGGGGTCCGGACCCCCTGTCCCTCCCTCTGGATCCGCACTTGGCTGCGATCTATTTAGTTTCCCAGTCCGCAAAATGATGCGATCACCTCTTGCACCTGTGCTTGTTTTCCTGCAACTTCGTTGTATGTTTTCAGTCAAGCCCCGCAATAAAATCGTTTCTGAACTTACTTAATGACTGTTGTCTGGTTTATGATATCCAACATCTTTTGCAATTCGTCTTTGCTTTCTTCAATCGCTCAATAAAGATAGCTCAATTTCTTTTTGCCGGGGTCACAAGCCATTTTGACAGATGATGCTTTTCGTCATCAATGTAAACAAATGACGTCATATCAGATGACGTAACTATCGTACACATTCTAATGAACACCCATGTTAAGTTTTATCGGTTCTCACTATGTAAAAACAGATTCTAGTCTCTAAAAAGTAGTTGTTTATTTTCAATTGAAGAACGGCCGCCATTTTGATTTTTTGAACGTCGTAACGTCTACATACGCACGTCATGTAGTCTAAATACGCGAAACGAACTATAAGCTGGAAACGTATTTTTTTCAGGAAAACATAATTATAAATACTGAATAAGAAGTTGTAATTATAAGAATTGAAAGTTATTTTTCTGCGTTTCACTGAGGTATGAAATGTCGTTCCCGACATTTCATACCTCAGTGAAACGCAGAAAAATAACTTTCAATTCTTAAATAAATAAAGTAAAAACTCACCAGTAAACTGAACTATAAAAATATACAGACCAGAAAGATCAACAAAGTTCCCAAAATGTTCAAGTCCTTCCATATTGTTTCCTCAAAGGTTAAATATTAATGACAGTGGCTGCTGTAATTTGGAAATGGAAATTTATAGTGTATACATTTTGCAACTTTACGTTTTGCAAGAGAATGTTCTAATGTTGATTACTTCAACAACCGAAACAAATTTTTGACTACTTAGTTACTAAAAACAAGGTTATCGTTACCATAAACTTCGTAAAGTTTTTTTTTTCATTTTTATTACCTGCACTCAGAATATATTGTTAAATACAATATTTGCTCAAAGACACTTCTGTTACAAGGCATATCAGAAGCTGTTTTTTGTGTAGATTTATTTACTAATTTCAAAGAATTGTTGTGAAGCCTAATTTTAGTGATCAATTAAAAAAGATTATTAAACGTTATTAAAATGTGGGATTCAACATGGGTATCATGTTACAGCCTGCATGCCTGGTTGTAAACCCATTCAGGGTTCATAGCTATGGTTTCCTCTTTCTTTAATTGCACGACGGTGGGTCAGGCCTCAGACTCAATAACAACTACGACGTAAAGCTTTAATCGATGGGTCGGTGCCTGACGATCGGCTGTAGCTGGGCCCACATTTTTGTGCTTCAACAACAGCTCAAGCTAGGGCGATGATTTGGTACCAGTTAACTGCATTTAAGCCCCCCCCCCCCCCCCCCCAGTGACTTTGGCTGCTGTCCATTCTAAGGCGGTGGTTCCGTTGTTGTTGATTCGATGTTGATTCTTACTCCCATTGTGGTATTCTATAGTTGTTCTATGTTTTGCTGTGCGTTACTTTTTGTCCATTTTAGTTTTGCAATCATCTTAATGGGGAAGAGAGAGCTGGTTGCTGTGCTTTGTTTGTCTTCCTGGTATCTCGTGATTGTTGAGTGGCTCTTCTTCACGATGCCACGGGTTTGTCTACAGTTTGTAATTGTGGTATTTCTTGATCATACTCACTTACTTTTTTATTGGTTATCAGTGCTGGGTTGTCGTAGCTTACTATGGAGTGGACTATATACAACAGGAAATTGGATTTGAGTATGTGTTCCTGATGCCCTTAATTAGCTTGATTGTGGCTATTATCATATATATAATTTCAGGCTTTATTGGTTCATCAATGCTGGGGATGTTGTAGCTTACTCTGGAGCTGCCTATATATTTAACAGAAGAGTGAATTTGGCTATGGTTTTCTGGTGCCCTTAATAAGGCCAGATTTTTATTAGTTGATTTACGGGAATTTTTTTTCAGAAATAGGGTCGGGGGGGGGGGGGGTGAAAAAGAAGCTCTGAAAATGACCAGTTGACTGGTCATTTTCAGAGCTTTTTTTTCAATTTCAGAGCTTTTTTTCTTTTTCTTTTATTTTAATATCTCCAGAACAAACAGTTATACGAGTAAAGAAAACCAACAGTCTGTATTAAATCTTTGAATATTTCATAATTTACCTGCATAGGACAATCACTTTTAACAGTGTCACTCTCAAAAATACACAAATAGAACCTCAAAAATATGTTATTTTTTTTCAACAAAACAAATGATATTTAGAGTCGGCGAATAAAATAAAAAAATAATTTATTGATACTTTTTTCTTTTCGACTTTCCGGAAAATTACAGTAGGAGGGTTCGGATATCAACTATTAAAAAAAATCTGGCCTTAGCATGCGTGTGGCTATTATCATATTCAATTTCAGGTTTTATTGGCTCATCAATGCTGTGGCTGTTGTAGCTTACTCTGGAGCGGTATATACATGATATATATTTAACAAAAGAGTCAATTTGGCTATGGTTTTCTGTTGCCATTAATAAGCATGCTTGTGGCTATAATCATATTCAATTTCAGGTTTTATTGGTTCATCAATGCAGGGGCTATCGCAGCCAACTCTGGAGGGGCATATATACAACAGGAGATTGGGTTTGGCTATGCTTTTCTGTTGTCATTAATCAGCATGATTGTGGCTATAATCATATTTAATTTCAGGTTTTATTGGTTCATTAATGCAGGGGCTATCGCAGTCTACTCTGGAGTGGCCTATATACAACAGGAGATCGGGTTTGACTATGGTTTTCTGTTGCCATTAATCAGCATGATTGTGGCTTTGATCATATTCATATTAGCCAAGAGAAGATACAAACATATTCCTCCAGGGGGTGAGTAGGCATCTTTTGCGTACTATTGGATATTTTACACCATACTTGGGATGACCCTAACATATTTATATTGAGAGGTCTTAGGATATAATAGTATTGTATCTCTTTATCTGAAGATTGATTTTGTCGAAGCAAATAGTGTAGACCCTGATGACACCCGTATTATTCAGCATTTCAGCGTATTCTTTACTGATTGTCAAAGTATGCATTTAGGCGTCACTAATAAAGAGAGGGATAAATAATCCAAAATTCATATAAAAGCCAAAGATAAGAGGTTTTAACCATTTGTGGATGTGCAGTGGCTCAGTGGTAGAGTGCTTGACTCGAGACCGAGGGACCGCCGGTTCGAGCCTCACCGGCGTCACTTTGTTGTGTCCTTAAGCAAGAACATTAATCCTAGCTTAGTACTGGTTTAACCCAGGAAGACCCATCCCTTTATAACTGAAAGATTGTTGATGGGACGTAAAGAATCAAAACAAACAAATTAATCATTTGTATTCGGGAAACCCCTAAACGTGTCTTTAAGTAAACAGTAAAGACCCAGATGAAATGCAGCATAATGCTGCATTTCATCTGGGTCTTTAATATTTGAAAAGGTTAAACAGATCTTCAGATAAAAGAACAAAATATATTTTAATTATAACCTGATACCCCTAGCTATGTTTAATAGACTATTCCAATTTTATTGCATCGAAACCAGAAGGAATGGCCCATTGGTATACAAAGGGTTAATGTGCCTGAGCATGAAGTGCTCACAGGTGAACTTTTATGATAGCTAGATCTCCTCCTAAACTACTGGCATGCATTCAAAACAATCACACACATGTTTCTTATAAGGCCCTCTTGCAAAAGTGCTCAAATGATTCTTCTGAACTATACTCCTCAAAATAATTAAAGGACCAAGATTTTAGAATGCGAGTATAATTAGCGCAAACATTTAAATTCTACAAAACTTGGCCCAAAGCTTTCTATTCTTTATGACCATAAGTAAAGAATCAGTATTACTGATTTCCATGACTAATTCAGACATAACTGTGTCTCAAATGCACATACCCTCAAAAACACACTTTCAGAAGGCAGTGGGTGGGGTAAAGAAATTCTTCTGTGGTCATTCGAGTGGAATGAAAGTGACATCAAATTAAACTTTGTTTTAAACAGTTCAGCTTTCATGTAAAATTTCTTCAAACAGTTTCAATATACTGGGAAGCAAGCATTTTCACCTCTGACAATGGAGTTTTGACATTGTTTAGTTTTCTGAAAACAATGTGTGTACTTGGCCATCAAGAATCAGATTTTCAATCGTCATTCTTTGCATTTGAGTGTTAGAAAGATGTCCTGGCGAATTGTTTAAAGATTGTTACAGACAAACGCCAAAACCAGTTGTCTGAACCCATAGTCTGGCCATAACGCCACAGCCAAAAGGGGCAATTTTCTCTCACAGGAAGAGGCGGATGGTATCGACGGGATTAAAAAACCATACAATCATGTGAAAACAGAGATTTCAGCATCTAAAAGCATTTTTTATTCATTTCATGCAGTTCTGTGGTCCATGGATCACCCACAAAAATGACATTCCAATGCATTTAGGTCAAGTTTTAAAATGACAAAAAAATCCTTGTTAGTATCATTTCTACCATTTTCTTTTTACCGTGTCACTTGGCAATTGGGCGTCAAAGATGTCCGAAAAATTTAGGCTAAGTCGTAACATTGGTTTTTAAGATACGTTCTACACAAAATGCATCAATGTTATAAGTGATAGCATTGGTCCTTCAATTATTTTGAGGAGTATATATTGGCTACCTACAAAGGTTGGGCTCACCAAAGCTACGGATAGAAAACTTTTACATATTTCCAAATACTTTCACAAAGACAAATATGAAAACTAAATGAAGCAAAGTGCTTACCATTACATAAACAGCGCGCTATCAATACAGCTACAGCTTTTTGAAAGTGCAACTTGGTTATAAGCACATTGATTGCGCTTTGTTTCTCTTAGTTTTTTATAAAAGTAAATTGTTAACGCCTTATTCTATATAGTCAATTTAAAGTTTTATTATATACTTACTCGTATAAATGATACAACTTTTGAACTGTCTGTGATACAGAAAGCTGGATTAGCTAACTGTGGTTTTCTGATTCGGGATCACTATAATTTAAAACGAGGCTAACGTCTGTTACCTGATTTTGCAGCGACGTTACATAAATATTTTTAAAGCATGGAACAAGAGACTGAAAAATGATTACATAACGTCAAGAAACGAAGCGTAAAGGCAAACGTTCCCGCATTTTTCTGAATTAAAGACCAAAACATTTAATAAAATCAGAATAATGTCAGCAGAAAGGTTTATAATGCCCATATCATAATAGTAACTTGATATAGCGTACAGTATCACGTCTCGTGGAGTTAATGAGGTCATGCTATCGGATCAACGAGACGCTCATGACCTTATCAAGTTACTATTTAATTATAAAAATGCATGCTATTGTAAATGAGAATACGATTTTTTTTTCTTTTTGAAACAGATAAAATGAAAAACAAGTTAACACAGGTCAAAGGAATTAAATATGCATTTGACCCTTATTTCACATAGCGCCTTTTTAACGTTTCATCAGCAAATGTACATACTGCGTTTCAATACCGCATCTGTAGCACTTCATTTTCATTGTACCGAGTGTCCCAAAACACAAGTCAAATAACATTTGACTCAACAAAGATATGTTGCTTATTGTTTTTATTGATTGATGTACTTTACTTAGAAATGTTATAATGCCCTATTTCGACTTGATTTCATTTTATAAAAATGCAAGGTTTAGCTTTTAAAAAGGGGTTCTATTTTTTCTGGTTTACACAGTTTTTACTTCCATGGCTATCTTTTTGACACTATATTTATTCAAGTTTATAAACGTTTCATACCTTTTGGGACACCCTGTATTAAGCGTATTGTTAGCATTTTGCTTATAGCGCTTTGTTATTAGCACGGCGGGGGTCCCGCCGCCCTTACTCTGATGGTTTTCAAATTGTTTTCAAATTATTGCTGTGTCTTTCATC
The DNA here is from genome assembly GCA_964019695.1 of Loripinus fragilis. NCBI lineage: Eukaryota > Metazoa > Mollusca > Bivalvia > Lucinida > Lucinidae > Loripinus > Loripinus fragilis. The sequence continues at coordinate 105,527,867 of OZ026516.1, forward strand.
GCCGAATTTTCCTTCCGGTTTTGCTGTTTTGTTTTCGACGTAATAGAATTATTAAAAGTTAAATTTGTTGTTTATTATGTAATGACAAAAATAGGTGCTTATGAATAGATTCTTTGCATAATAGTTAATAAATACGGCGCGCCATTTTTATTTTTAAGTAATATTTTCGGATTTGAAGGCGTTGTTTCCTTCAGTTTATTTTATGCAAAAAAATTACTTTTGTAAGGTACATGTAAAGCTAAACAGCGAAAGCGCACTTTCTAGCAGTAACTGGTCATCTCGGCCCATAACAAATTCGTTGTGCTAAACAAACTATTTTGTGCTAACCATCGAATAACTGTTTCTTTCGCGACAGAAACGTTTCTACTTGGTTTGTGGCATTAGGTTGTTGAGTATGTATGTCTCATGAATATTTGGCTTTGCAAAATATGTTAAAATAAGAGGCCTAGATCGACCACGACCTGGTCAAAAATTGTTAAAGAGATCGTGTGACTCAATATCAGATCCAGGTGAGCACTTCGTCTAGTTTTTTTTTATCATTTCTGTTCTGTTGCCTTTTAAACCCATATTGATGACATCACATAGGTATTTTGGTGTATGCACCAATTTGCATTATCTGCTATCCAGGTAACATAATAACGTTGTCGAAACGTTGAGGAAACGTTTTGTTTACGTTAGGGGGCGTTTGATTCTGTGTTTAACTGGCCAAATCATCACCCTAGATTCTGCACCTCTTCTGCAGTTTTATTCGCCCAATTTTTCATTGCAGACAGTATTTTAACCCAATCTTTCAAGGTGTGTTATCAAGCTGCCCATGGCTGTAAGAATGGTTCCTTCAATCGAGCCCGGAACGAGCATGGTGGCTCCTACAGTAACGAGATGGTGGACGGTGTTATTGCTGTGATGAGGGTCATACCAGTGTTTATTCTAGTCATTATTTACTGGGCTGTCTATTCACAGGTAAATCTGGTGTATTATCCCTTACGCATTGATACAATAAGTATGGAGGAGGGTGACAGTTTTGGTGGTGTCCGTCTATTTCCGTCTGTCTGTGTAGTACATATTGCCCAGATTTAATGCATTCTTGGTAAATGATGAGTTCTATGAACAGTCGATATCCTAAAAGTTTCGTTAAAATAAACTCATTTACACAAGGTTGAGTCATTGCCCTTGACTAAGGTTGAATAGTCAATTATAGAGCCAAAGTTATATTGGCGTTTACGCTCACCTAGGCCAATGACTCACATGTGAGCCATTATTATATTAATGCCTCCGGCGACCATCGTCCGTCAGTTTGTCCGTACCCACAGAAAGACACGTGTTGACTACTTGTTGGCTACTTTGAATATCCGAATAAACCTCATTTGCAAATTAAGGGAGCTATTAAACTCAAAATGAGGCTTATTGCGTTAAAAATCGAAGGGGGCTTAGTGGGTAATTATTGCTTTGTTGGCTACTTTTTATAATCTACTATACCCAACAAAAATCTTTTGCATAAATGTTCATGGTCACATGACCAAGATGGTCGCCACGCCTATATAAAGTAAAAACCTTTTAAAAAATCCTCTTCTCTGGAACAAACGGCCAGTGACCTTGAGACTTGGTATATAGCATTGGGGAGGTTTTATTTTACCTACCCAGTTTGCACAAATGATGCTTCTGGGTTGATCTTGACCTATTGTCCTAGTGCTTTTCCATTGAACAATTCTTGAAATGTTCATTTTTTTCTGTAACTGTTAAAGCCAGAAACATTATACTTGCTAGATATGATATAACCTATTGATAGATTGGTTTTAGAAAAGTACCAAAGGTCAAGCTGACTTTTGACCATTTATCTGAGGACAGATATATATCAAAGCATATTTTCTAAAAAAAAACAAAAAAAAACATCTCCCCTGAAACGGCTCATCGGTATTCAACACAATATGGCATAAATAGTAACTTGGTGACCTCTTACAAAAAGGCTAAAATGAATTTGATCCATACATGCGGGGATCCAGAAAGTTTTGTCAGAGGGGATCAAACTTTTTTAGTTTATGAGGGGAAATAGGATCCGAAATAGCACTAAAAGCGGGCCATCATCGGTCCGCAAACAAAACGACATTTATGCCCAGGTCACACATTCACGGATCACCTCGCCGGTTCTTCTACAGATTAAATTTCAAGGATGACCCAGGAAATGCCAATTTCCTTAGTCCGATACGGATGCACTATATACGTATGATTAAGTACTACTACGTATGATTACGGATGCAATACGGAAAGCTACGGACCAATACGGATTGCCACGAATGATGCCGGATTGTATCTGTAGCTAATCCGGCGTCCAGTCCGTGAATGTGTGACCTGGGCATTAAATGGCATTTCGCTGGCTGGCCGATGATGGCCCAACATTGAAAACTGGCTTGGTAGCTTTGTGATATTTCTAGGGATCCGGACCAGTATTGCTAAGAAACCCAATATTTTTGTAATTTTTCAGGAGTCCGGACCCCTGCCCCCCCCCCCTGGATCTGCGCATGCCATAGTAAAATATTGCCTCCAGAAGAGTTGGCCAGTTTCCCTTATTTACCTTAATATATTGAACTTTAAACGTCATTTTCTCTAAAACCATCGGTCTGAATTTAGAACAATTGGGCAAAGATTGTCACTAGATGACCCTCTGTAAAAGGAATAAAATTAATTCTATCCATCAAAACAATATAACTGCCAGGAGGGAAACTTAAAAACTTCTCCTTTGAAACAACTATTAGAATCATCACTTGCTGCCTAACTTATTTACATAGCAATTTCAATAACTAGTAAATAATGGGTTTTAATACATGACGTTATTTCGTCCTCGACATGGCGCCATATGTACGGTGGTGCAATCGTTTTATAATGCTATGTTTTGGGCGCATACCTATGCCTTGTGTTATAAATAAATTATGTATTTAAAGGGGCAAATTAACAATGAAAATATAGGAAAATGACCTTCTTATTGTCCGATTTCATTACTAAAATATGTTCTTCAAAGAGTATCCCTTGGAAGCAAAGACTGCACCAAAGAACTGCAACCAGAGTGTGCATATTTCCTGGGCCAGACTAGCTATTTTCTGCCATTTAGGCGTCATCAGTGACCCTCTAATAGTTTCAAAGTTCCACAATGAAACCCATGATCCCAATGGACAAGAAAATAAAATCTACACTATAGTAAAGGGCAGGCCGCCACACAGTCCCTGTCACCAGCTGTTCTGAAGTCAAATTTGTTCTTAAAAGGGTAGTCCATGTTACACGTTAAAAGTTCCAAAATTTCAAAATCATCATTTTTCAGTTATTATGTCGGTGTGCCGCGGTCCCTGTGCACGAGGCATATATAGCACACACGGCACACCCAGTTTTATGCATCCACTTTGGCTTCAAAGAAGGAATTCGGGCTGTATCCTGTCCTTATCCTACGCCTATTTGCATTAAGTAAAAGTGTGGGGCATTAGCTAGTTTGAATTTTGGAAATGTTCTAAAGCAGGTTTCAATCTTGTGGGGATCGACGTGACAATTTCGTCTGCACAGTGTCACCCCCACTGTTCCTGAAAGTATAAGTTTTTATTCCGCCTGGAAGGACAAGGAGTTTTGTAATTGTTTGTTTATGTTTTCCGCTCTCCTTAATGGTGAGCTGTACGCTGATGTTTTTTAAGGTAACATCACCCAGGGTATCACTCCGCTTCTCCGTCCAGTCCTTGTATACATAAGCTCGCGGGGGGTGTTACTAAGATGCGGACATCGGTCTACCAAGTTAGCTTCCCCTAGGGCAAGCTTTGGGAAATAAAATTTTGCCTCTTTTATTATGTTTCTCTATTTTAGTTGCAGTTTTTGTGGAGCGGGCGGCGAGGAGTTGGTGTTCTTTTGTGATTAATGATCCCCTCAGAGATCTCACTTATTGCTCCTTAAAATTTTGAACTCCATTTCAAAAAGATGGCCAGTCATCGTGTGATGGCCTATTTATTTATGGTTTTAAGCAGGGATGGGGGGCTTATTCCTAAGGGGAAGGGCGCCACTCAGGTATGGTAAGACTCAGAACATGTGTGTGTGTTCTGAGTTCTCCCAGCATCCTATCTTGAAATTTTGCTTGAGGCTTCCAAAAATTAATATACCTTCCGGGTTTCTCGTGTGAAACCGTTAGAGTATATTAACCTTAAGTTTGCGGGGCATGCAGAAGCATGGCAGTCACCTACAGAGCAAGTTGTGGGAAGGTTGAGGGTTTAGTTATTAGTGTTTTAGTGGTTAGTTATTAGTATCCTGGTGGTCAAAATTTCAAAAAAAAATATCTTTCACTTCGTAAACAAAATGAAGGATATCAGAGGTTGAATTCACAAAGAATAGCAAACAGGAAAGATCCTGATCAGACTGCTTCTGAAGAAGCTGTCTGATCTGGGTCTTTGCTTTTTGTCTATGTCTTTTTGGCGGGCACCTAGCGTTTGAAATTTTTGAAAATTCACCGTGATAAAATTTGGGACCAAAACCAGCACTGAGTACACGTGTTTTAGTCAAATCCGTGATAAAAAAGGTGTGTTATATAGGGACTGCGTACCAACATCACATGGTTGTGCTGAATCATTTGTTTACAGATGTTCACTTCCCTATTTCTACAAAGCGAGCGTATGGACATCTCTGTGGGAAATGCGAAGATGCCAGCGGCGATGTTGAACCTATTTAACATATTAATCATCTTGATTCTCATCCCGTTCATGGATAGAATTGTGTACCCATTTCTAGCCAAGATTGGTAGAAGCCCAAGCCATTTACAGAGAATAGGAACTATGTATGGCAAATGTTTAAACAGCGAAACTTTTGAGCATTAACCAACCAGTTAGGGTGTGGCTAGACAGTTACCTTATAGTTGAAAAATACTATTAGCGAATTGTATATACATTCTATCAAGAATTTAAGACTGCATTTTGTGTTTCCGATAGAATATTGCTAATATAATGCGTGTTATTCAGCTATTATGTCACAGTATCGCCACGTAGTATGCAATGCCCCGGTCTCATGTAAAACAAACAAAAATAAGAACTTTTGAGCATTAACCAACCAGTTAGGGGCGTGGCTAGACAGTAACCTAATACATGTAGTTGAATAATACTATTAGCGAATCGGGATAATATCATTAGCTAGCTCATTTGTATGTTGCATTTTTGTGAGTGTGGCCAGGAAATGCTACAATCACACACTGCAGACCAACATATGCCATGGCATGAAAAGGCGGCAAAGATTAACCTTTTTGTGTTGGGGAAACCCCTAAACGAGAATTTTTGCAAACAGTGAAGCCCCAGATAAAATGCAGCACGATGCTGCATTTCATTTGGGTCAATACCGTTAGACAAAATACAATATTCATTGAAAAAGATAACCTGACACCCCTAGATGTATACAATGGACTATCCCAAGTTCACTGTATAAAAGCAGAAGGAAGAATACATTAAGATGCAAAAGGTTAGTAACTACCAAATGATGTCAAGATGACCTTAAACGTAAAGAAACCAACTATCTCTTACACAAAGAGATTATTGCACAACCAGAAAGGACACAAAGTGCTGCCTAGGAAAACACGGAGACAAACCCTTCAACCAATGGGGGGCAACAATAAACTATGAATCAACAAAAGCAGAGCCAACGCCTAAGAACTGACAACAGCCAAAGCCACTGGTCATGAAACGCAGATGTCATTAGTGTTCATTTCTTACATTTTCAATGTGGGAATACATTGACCAGTTGAGATGTTTTTTGCTTTCTTTTGCATGTAAAGAGATGATCCTTGCACCATTATCATGTTTGATTTAGGTGATAAGCAACATTATTCAGCAAAGACTTGCAAGTATTTTCTTATCCATTAGTTTCAACATGGTTTATGAGGTGCTCAAACGATTGATCTCATTGAGACTGTTCTTTGGGTTCCCACAACATATGTATTGGTTGATAAACAAGACTATTAATTTTCCAAGTATGCAGTCCTTTATTTAGTCCTGGCCCCGAGTTTATTAAACTTTAGTCATGCGCAACTCAGCTAAGCATAGATTTATTCTGCCTATTAACGTTACATGCGAAGAATGTTTGGCATTTAATTATTCATCAGCAGAAAAAATGCAACATATAAGTCTTAAAGCAAGAAAAGTCCTTTTTTTCTGAGTTATATTTTTACATGGAATTCAAATTTCATGGTCGGTTGAGTTGAATATGTAAATACATGTAGTTTTTTATACCTTCAGGGCCCGGTCTTCTAATGATAAAATGAACTGAAGTGGTTTTCTTTTTACACGGATATGAATGATCAAAACAGCATTATCTATGCGGGTATTGTCGAGATCTAATGCATTGACACGAGTTTTAAATTTTACAGGGATAAAAAATGAACCTCGCAGACATAGGGCCAGTTAAGCAAGTTTTAAGCGTAAAATTGTGATTATTTTCTTACCCATCAGTTAAAACATATGTTGTTGGTACTCAAAAGAACCGTCTCGATGAGACGGTTCTTTTGAGCACCAAAAACATATGTTTTGATTGAGAAATAAGAAAAATAATTTTCTGGTACGCACTCTTATCTGGAGGCATGTGCAGAATTATCATGGTTTATGCAGGTGTTCTAGAGATCTAATGCATTGACATGAAATTTCGTTTTTCATGGATAGGAATGATTCTTGCAGCACTATCATGCTTTTGCAGTTGCTCAGGACTCTGGAGATCTAATGCATTGGTATGGGTTTTTGTTCTACAGGGACGATTCTAGAGGAATGATCTTGGCAGTACTATCATGATTTATGCGGGTGTTGTGGTGATCTTATCCATGGACATAGGTTTACTTTTTACAGAGGCAGAGCTGATCCCAGCAGCATAACCATGGTTTATGCTGGCAATCTGGAGAACTAAAGCATTCATATGGGGTTTCTATAACAGGAATAGAAATGATCTTGGCAACATATATGTCAAGGTGTATATGAGTGTTGTGGAGATATGATATATGAAATGTGCTTTATGCCGCCAATGTAATCGCACTGTCGGTCTGTCGTTTTATCTGTCAGTCCTAATTGACCATCTATCTGTCTATTCCCACCGTGTCCTGAACATATCTCAAATGTTATTTGAGGTAGGAATCCCAAATTTGATGTTTAAATGAATCCTTTGGTTGCCGAGTATAGTGTACCACCTTTAGTTCAGTGTGACCTTGACTTCTGGCCTCTTTTCTAGATTAATAGTGTCCGAAAATATCTCCCATATTACATGTATTTGAGGTAGGAATCCCAAAATTGGTATGTTGATGCATCTTAAGATGGTTGGGTGGCACATACCATTTTTATGTCATCTGGCCTCATTTCTTGAATGACCAAGTCTTGAGCATATCTCCTATATCATTTGAGGTAGGGATCCAGAATAGGTATGTTGATACATCTTTGGGTCAGACAATGTTCTGTACCATTTTTGATCACTTTAAATTTGACCTTGATCTTTTAGCTCCTTTCTAGAATAATCATTTCTGGAGCAGATCTCATTTGTTATTTGAGATAGAAATCCCATATTTTTTATATGGATACATCTTAGAGCCACAAAGCGACGCATTCCATTTTAAGGGTCATTGTGACCTTGACTTCTGGTTTCAATTTTTGAATAACCGTGCCGGTAGCATACTGATAATTATATGAATCCCTGTTCTCTGGTATGTATCATAACTGCATACTGTATACATGCCATTGTAAATGGATACATTGCTACAAGTTTGTACAAAACAGTGACTAATGGGCTTTTGTAATGATTTATTTTTTGAGCATTTTGACAGCCTTTCCCCCTTTGACCAAGGATGCAATTTTTGTTTGATTTGCATAACATAAAAATACATCTGTATGCAAAAGGATTAGTTTGGTCAAGGGGGAAAGCATCCCAAAAACACTTTTTCTATTTCATATTTCGTTGAATAGCAAAACAGAGTTTTCAACCCATATTTTAATCAGTACTTGTCTAAATGCAAATAGCCTTTTAGTGGATACTTCGAGGGCTGAACCAACTACCTTTTCCATGGAAAATATATGATTTTCTTTAAAACTTTTATCTGGACATTTTAAGGGCAATATTTTATTAAGACTGTCGGAGGTCCAAATTTGATGTGAGGGTAAATATTGTAGTCACTGAGTCTCACAATTTGTTTCTGTCTCACTTTGACATTGACATCTGGTCTCAGTTCTAGAAAGATGTTAAAAGTGTCTGTTGAGGCTGTATGATTTGATTAGTTTCCTTAGATGTTTCCCTGCTATGTTTTGATCCATTCCTTTGGGGTATTTATCATGTCACTGTAACATATCTGATCAGGTTATCCTGGCAGCATTTTCTTAGTTTATGTGCCTGGGTGTTATGGAGATCTAATGCATTGAATATGGCTTTTCTTTTAAAAATGACACAGAGGAAAAATCGTAGTGGGTGGTTTTGTCATGTGTTATGCTGTTCTATAGATCTAATGGATTGACATGTGTTTTTTTTCGTTTTGCAGGGACTGGAATGAATGACAACATAATTCATGTTTATGTGAGTGGTGTGTAGATATGAAACATTGAAATGTGTTTTCGTTTACAGGATAGAGATTATTCTAGTAGCATTAGCATGGTTTATGTAGGCGTTCTGGAGATCAAATGGTTTTCTGTTTACAGGGATTGGAATGATCTTAGCTGCACTGGCCATGGTTTATGCGGGTGTTCTGGAGATTTACAGAAAGAAAGATATGGAAGCCAATGGTTCTATAACACAGAGCCTGGGAAAAGATAATTTCACTGCCTCAAAGCTGTCTATGTTCATCCAAATTCCAGAGTTTGCTTTTATTGGCTCCAGTGAAGTGTTTGCAAGCATTTCAGGTGAGTTTTCATTGGCTCGAGCGTTTGCTTACATTGGTTCAAGTGAAGTGTTTGCCATCATCTCAGGTGAATCTTCATTGGTTTCAGTTTGCTTTCATTGTTCCAGTGAAGTGTTCGCCAACATTTTAGGTGAGTCTTTATTAGTTTCGGTTTGCTTTCATTTGTTTCAGTGAAGTGTTGGCAAGCATTTCAGGTGGGTCTTATTGGCTTCAGAGCTTGCTTTTATTGGTTCCAATGACGTGTTTGCAAGCATATCAGGAGGATATTCATTGGTTGCAGAGTAAGCTTGCATTGGTCCCATTGAAGTGATTGCAATCATCGCATGTGAGTCTATTTTGGTTCCAGAGTTTGCTTTCATTGGTTTCAGTGAAGTATTCGCAAGCATCTCCGGTGATACTTCATTAACCCTAGCCTAAGGTCCAGAGAAGCAATTTTTTAGCATAAAAGTGTTATCACTTCCTTACCAACCAGGTTTTAACATATGTTTTTGGTAGCTAAAAAGATTCATCTGATTGAGATGGCTATTTCGAGTAGCAACAACATATGTTTGGGTTGTGAAATAAAAATCGTAATTTTTAATAACATTCTTATTTGGAGGGCTGCCTCAATAAGAATTGGTTTTTTATTCGAAAACTGCTATTCTCATCTTCTTATTGCTCAGGACATTCAAGCTGTTCCATAGGATAAACAGCATATCCTACCGATATATCCATCAGTACCTCCAAAAGTTTTAATTCCTTTTTATTCAAACATTGCATGCTGATTTCTGACATACGATGTATTAAGGATGTGCACCTCCTAGTTTTTGCAGTTTTAATATTTTCTCATACTTTTTGGATGTTTAACTTAGACACTTTTCAAGTCCACAACATGTGGTACTACATCGGCAACACTTATGTAGTGTCTGCTTTGTGTTATCTGTAACGCCAGTCAGGCACTGAACATCGCTAATGTAGACTGCCAGCGTAAATATCAGGATTGATTGAGTATTTGTATCCATGGCGGCTATGGGACCATGCACTTTTCCAATCATTTTTGCTCAGAAAAGTCCAAAACTAGCACAACTGAGTCATAGCTAGCATCCAAAAAACACATATAGAGTCTGGGTTCCACAGATAGGGTCAGATATGGTTAGACATTGTGATAGAGCATCCATTAGATGAGACAATATCAAGTGACAATGTGGTCTTCTAGGTCACATGACAAAAAAGCTGCCATAAAAACTCTTAAAGAATCTTCTTCATTAGAACCAAAGGAGCAACGATCCTGGGGTATGGTGGTTTTTACTGTGTATGTTGGCTCTTAAAATATTTGTTCAAATGATGACCCCATGACTAGTCTGAGCTTGACATTGTTGAACCATATGGGCCTTCACGCGAGAAAACCTGATTTCGATGGTTTGCGAACAACAAAAATGCAGACCAGCCTGCGCATCCGCGCAGACTGATCAGCGCCTTTGTTATTCGCTTTTTGAAAAGTATCATATCTAAACTTGCTACAGACGAAATTTCAATTTTCTAGCTAGTCTTTGCAGCTGGACATGCTGGTTTGAATCCCACTGTAGGAAACCCCGAAGACAGGTTTTCTCGCATCTAGGCCCATATATTAAGGGCATCTACATTCTTGTCACTCATTGTCAGGTGAGCGCTTCAAAATCTTATGGTACTCTGATTTTTGTCTCTGATGTTAATTACAGGACTAGAGTTTGCTTACACACAGGCACCAACCTATATGCAAGGTCTGATTATGGGACTGTTTCTGATGACGACTGGTCTTGGTAGCTATGTTGCATCTGCCGTTGTAGCGCTAGTAAAAGCAGCTAGTGATGGCGGTGAGTATTTGGTAACCAGGTCCTGAGGCTTTAAAAAGTTCATGTCCAACTTTACAGAGCATGAAATTTCATTTGCTCATAGAAGGTGAAAGATTATTCAAGCTTCAAACTCTCAGATTTTGTATTTATGCATCATATAAATGTTAAAATGACAACAATTGATGGCATTTCAACATTTATGATCAGGATAAATTTTATGCTTAGTTGAGTTGAACATTAAAAAAAGCTTTCGAACCCCTTGCTTAGCTTTTTGCAACTTTAAAAGGTCATTCTCTTTTTATTAAAGCAAAAATATGACGGAAGAAGTTGTCACACCTGCCGGGCCAAAAATCACATAAACCCAAGTGTTTCTAAGGCTTTTTTTTACAGATGCACTGAAATGTATATTTGTTATGACCTAACAAAGGTACCTTTTAGTGCATCTGTAAAATTGCCCTTAGGTATTGTTATGTAATGAAGCCCTTAACAAAGCGAGTAAATAATTTCTCACAAAATAGTAGCTACTAAAACTTGTAACGAAGAAAGTAGCAATTGTGCAATTGGAGCACAGTTATGCATTACCATTTCTTTCAAGAGTGTGTAGACAGCAAACTTTATTGATAAAACTGCTTAAAATGCAAGTGATAGCTCTATTTAGAATATGATAAGTGAGTATTATAAGACCGAGAATGATCATCTTAAGGCAGGCAACCTTATATATCAAGTGATTATGGAAAAAGAGATATCTCTTTGTGTTTGAGGAGCAGAGTGGCTCAGTGATTGAGTGTTAGACTTTATATTGAAGTGCAGCTGGTTCGAGATTACTGAGCTTTTTCATTGGGTCCTTCAGCAAGACACATTACCCTCTGCTTAGGACTGGTTTATTCATGGAAGACAGGAAATATGTCTTGGCATGAACATTTAGTCTAACATGAGAGGCACGTCTGTTTATTTGTGACTTGTGGTCACCTGCTGGTAAGGGATAGCCTCTTGGCTCTCGGTTGTGGTGTCTAACTGTGAGTTTGTCACTTTTCCATTGGTATCCTGGGTCAGGTGTAGGACTTGATTGTATCGATTCCTGATCTTTGCACCCTTATTTACTTTGAGGGGCCATTGTACAGTTAAATTGATGAGGGGTTGGAATGTTGAAACTGTGATTGAGCCAGTGCATATAAAAGAAACAAAATGTATTTTTATGTCCAGGCAAGACTGATCAGATCCCTTAGGTTTGGACCCAACATCTACAGTTTTTTTTAAAAAAAAAATAACTGGAACATCGGGCTAACCCAAAAAATATATCTGAAACTTTAGTAACCCCAAAAGATATCCCCATTTTGTATATTTACCTAAAGAAAGACCCTAATATGCATAGAAATGACCCCTATAACCAGTCCAGTTTTGTGATGATCTCCACCCCCAAATATCCACAAAATCTTCCTATCCAAACAAATATTCATTTTTCTAGAACAAGAACAAATATGAAATTCAAAATTATGAACCCAAAAAAATTATAAAAATATCGGAGTACAGCCAATGGGGATCAGAAGGAGCATTCGCCCAGTCTGATAGGAGTCCTTAGTCACCCAATGAGTGCACAGTGAAGATGGCCTATCTCATATGAGCATTTATTGAGTACACACGTTATTTTGTTTGTTTATCTTTTATATGCTCCTATACACAGGGTACGTTAGATAGGAAAACATTTTCTGCCTAAATTGATTTTTTTCCATACCCATAGCTTTTAGCATATGATTTGGGTACTCAAAAGAACCGTCTCATTGAGATGGTTCTTTTGAGTACACACAGCATATGTTTTGGTTGAGAAAAAAGAAAACAATTTTCTGTAACACACTCTTAAGGAAAGGCCTGCATCTTACATTTATGTGCCTTATACCTTGTCATGCTGATTTTTTGTACTACATTCCTACTCAATTTTTATCCTATTAATCCATAGCTGCATTCTTATTATAATTGTGCATTTGTAAGCAGAGTTGAAACCAGCGTAGATCCTGGTCAGATGGCTTCATTAGAAGCCAGCTGATCTGGATCTACAGTGTTTTCAAGCAAATTCAGAATCAGCAGGATAAGGGTTAAAATAGTTTCTATTTTAGCATATAGTGACATTTAATTTGGGTACAAATATGTCTTCAAAAGTACCTGTTTATATTACTTATTTCCAGAAAATGTTAACTCTTAGTCTATTAGTGGCATGTGCTGATAACTTTTGCAAACAGTCTGGACCCAGATCAGGTCTTTCAAAGTAATTTATCTTTTATTTTCAATAGACTGGTTTCCTAAAGAACCAAACAACGGCCATATTGAATACTTTCTGTTCCTGTTGGCTGGTCTCACTGTCCTTAATCTGGGTATATTCGTCATTGTGGCAAAGTTTTATAAGTACAGGGTACCAGACTTTGAAACCAGAGTAGAGGCCAAGAAAATTAATCTGCAGGACTTGAAGAATGCCTTTGATAACAGCGTGGAAGGAATAGTTGATGAGAAACTGCATTCGGAATCATACAAGACTAGACTTTAACCTATTTATACTGAATGCATGGGTGGAAATAATGAAATGCACAAATCAAAAATTGAAATTTTATAGCACAACTAACTCTTTATATAGGATGGAAAGAAAGTTAGTTCTGCAATAAAATTGGTTTCTTGATGCCTTTTGTTATATGACAGGAAAGAATCCTGTCTCCTGATTGGCCTAATGTGTCATTATAAATTTTGATGCCTACCTGAAAACTGGCCTAAACTGACCTACAAGTTGATATAGGATGAAAACCAGCGGAAACTAGTTTCCAGAAGTTAATATTTTGACACTTTTCTAATATCACCCTCTACAGAGCTACAAATGAAACTAGCATGGGTTGCATTAAATTTACATGATTTGGTGTTTCACTTCCCAACAGGTAAATTGGAGACTATTGAATTCTAACAACAGTTTTGTTTTATTTGGTTTTGTTTGTTCATTTTTTTCTTATTTTGAATAAACAAAATGTAAAAAAGTGTTATATGATTAAATTTTACATCCCGTATTCAGAGAATTTATATATGTTTTAAAATGCAAAATACTACATTAAATATTTAAATAACAGTTGCTAAAACTTTGAGAAAGTCCCCAGGCTAGGCTGACAATGACTGCCAAGTTGAAAAATCATTCATAATTGAAAATGCATATAACAAAAACAATTATTGACTTCAATTTCGGTAGAAATAAGAATTTATTATTTAACAGTGATAATCACTTTTCGTGTAGATAATTCCTCATGTCTACCCTATTGAAGTCAATAATTGTACAATATTATACAAATACCACTGATATTCTTTATAGTGGACGTACTTAAAAAGAAACAAACAGTGGTATATGAATCAAATAATAGGCCACTCCAAAAATGGTCTGCAATTAAAACCTCGTGCTGAGAAAAATGGCGATATACAACATGGGTCCGTATTTGTTGCGTTTAAAGACCTTATGGTTCAGAACCTTTCCTGATAGGTTGAAAAACCTCCATGAACTTGCTACCTGCGTCGCATTGGCGAAATGCAGGTCTAGTAGCGAGTCTACACCGTCCGTCCGCAATACTTTTGGGTGTCTAGTTTGTGTAATCTGTAGCTCATAAAGTTTTCCTTCCTTTTTATTCAAACTTTGCATAAAGATTGTTCACACATTTAAACCCCAGGCTCCACTATAAAAGGACTGGCTCCGCCCCTAAAATGTCATGGTGGCAAATTCAAACATTTTTCAATTGCTCCTGTAATAATCAGCAGTTATAGCTGAACCAATTTTCATTTTTTTTCAGAAAAAAAATTATGGAACAACTCAAGGACTGCCTTAATCAATTCCAATGTTTATTGCACAGAATTAAACTTGGATTAACTCAAAATAAATAGGTATATTTTGAAATTCAGGGGCTAACTGACAGTTAGATTTGAAATTTCACCTTTGACCCATGCATAAACATGCAAACAAGATAAAAATAGAGAAGCACATGGCTTGATTACACACTGACCTGCATGCAGAGCTAATATCAAGCAGAGGACTAGATAAGAAGATTTTAACATTAATCTACAGAATGTTTGGCATTAATTAATATTATGTGACTGCAGTGATGAATAGAGAACAGAGAAATTTTCGGTCAGATGCACCTCCTTATTATATAAAAAACCCTTCGCCTGCTGCGAAATAATGCATCTGAAAATGGTGTCATCTGGAGTCATCTGCTGCCGTGATGTGAATGATTATGCCAATTTCTAATTTCAACATACAGACAAACAGTGTGGATCCAGATTAGCCTTCTCCAGTCTGGTCTGGGTCCACACTGTTTGTTAAATAAACATTTTAAAAGCACCTGCAGACGACATTTAGACGTGATTATCAGCATAAAAATTAAACCATGCATCTCTCACCAGTAAATACATAATGTATCTCCGTGTCCATAAATCCATAAACATAATATTCCATGAATTGCAGATTATTCAGTTTGAATGTATTTTTTTTTCTTCGCAATTTTAATTTTTGGCTCCAATGATAAACAGAAACAATACACACAATTAAACTAAATGGCGGGAGATGCCAATGGTTTAGGGCACTAAGCTGGAGAGGTCAATACTCTGGAGACAGATTGCTGAAGGGGATCTACACAGGATATATCGTATTCCTATTCTGCTATAAATACATGCAAATGCAAAATGCTGAAACAACATAT
The DNA here is from genome assembly GCA_964019695.1 of Loripinus fragilis. Taxonomy (NCBI): domain Eukaryota; kingdom Metazoa; phylum Mollusca; class Bivalvia; order Lucinida; family Lucinidae; genus Loripinus; species Loripinus fragilis. The sequence continues at coordinate 105,543,253 of OZ026516.1, forward strand.
TTCGTATTGCTAATATTAACATTTGATAAGTACGATCTCTGAATTACGAAAATAATTCTTTGATTTAAAATTCAGGCCCCCTTTTGTGCCCTTCTGCAGCAGGTAAATTCTAGAACCATATCAGGGGTCACTCTGTGGTCAAATTCCTAGACAGAAGCTCATAATTACACAATCCTTTATGCTCTGAAAAGGCACAGTAAATAATAATCATGGCTAATAATGAGAAAATTTCACAAAAGAAAATGAAAGGAAGTTGTTTTACAGACAGAAACGCAAGGGAAATGAAACAGAAGAATAAAAAAATTGAGACTGATTTTTTTTAAGTTTTTTAGTTTAGTTTAGAAATAAGAAAATTAGTCTTTAATTATGCATACTTATATAAAGGTCCGCATTGCATTTACAGCAAAGTTTACAATCTTCAGTTTACATTATAACCACTAATTAGGTGACCAATAAGTTTTCGGACAGACTGGTGAAGGAAAAATGCAGACCGAGATTGGGTTGCTCCTCGGTCGGATCAGTATCTTCACTGTTCTAACCAATTGGAAGGACTCTAGGTATACAACATTTGACCTAATGAGCACACTGATCACATAATTATTTCAAGATTATATACCCTCTTTTGAATACAGTGTGGAGCCAGATCTACATATGCACCGACTGATCTCTTTTTGAGCGACCTACAAAGTACTCTATGTAAGATTATAGGAGTATGTGCATTTTTTATGTGATCACGTACATTTAAACACACTGTTTTTAGAGTGTACAGATTTTAAGAATTTTACACCAGTCATCTTCAACTACAAATGTACACACATTCCAATAGATCAGCTGATTCCAACAACCTGCATGTTTACAATCTGTAACTGACCTAGACATGACCTGGGAGAGTTCAGAAAACCCATTAATTCTTGGAGCATGTCACAGCCCACTTTTTACTGTAGGTCCTACAGCAGCCTGGCCTTTAAGATGTGTATCTCATATATTTGGGTACATTTCATTGGTAGTTTCTCATTAATTACATTGTGTAATCTGTAGCTCCAACAGTTTATTTCGTTTTTATCCAGACTTTGCATAATGATTGTTCACACATTGAATATGTTAACCTCTTAATTTGCGCACATTTGATAATATATAATTGTATTTTGGGGAGTGTTGAACTTACATTATTATGTCTACACCACCTTTGTGGTGCTTACATTACGTAAGCTGTACCTCCGACAGTTTCATTCCTTTTTATTCAAACTTCGCATAATGAGTGTTTACACATTGAAGATGTGATATCCTATTTTGTGTACATTTGATAATATTTTATTATATTTTTGGGAGTGTTTAATTTAGACATTATTACGACTAGGCCACCTTTGGGGTGCTTACATTGTGTAATAAGTAACTCCAACAGTTTCCATTCCTTTGTATTCAAACCTTGCATACCGAGTCTTTACTTGTGACGATATGCTCATCCAATTATGTGCAGTTTTGTTATACCCCCGCATACGTAGTTTAGGGGGGTATACTGTTTCAGCCTGTCTGTCATTCCTCTCTTTCGTCATTCTGTCATCATTTCGAGGTTTTTGTTAACTAACTTATGTAGCTTTTGTTCGATTTCAATTAAATTTGCACCACACCTTAACCATTTGACAATGCATGTTTGGTAGGAAAAAGAGGGCTGAAAGATTAGCATTGCAAGAGTTATGCCACTTTGTATTTCTAACTATATGGTGTTTGCAATATGGCTGATAGTGCATACTTTGTGAAATCAACTCCTCCTAGAGTCTTTGGTGTATCATTTTAAAACTTTGCATCTATGTAACAGACATATTGAAGATATGCATGTTAATGTTTAATGATGAAAAATATTTTTTAATAAATCTTCACCATTTTTAACTTAGCCAATTATGGACCACTGCATTTTTTGATTTATGGTTGCTAGTGCATCTTTGGTGTATCCTTTTAATACTTTGCAGGTATGTTACAGACATATTGAAGATGTGCATGTGGAAGTTTAATGATGAAAATATATTTTTGATAAATTTACACCATTTTAACTTAGCCAATTATTGACCATTTTTCATATAAAGTAATGGATGATAGTGCACACTTTGTGTGATCAAGTCCTCCTAGAGTATTCGGCGTATCCTTTTAATACTGTGCATGTATATAACAGACATATTGAAGATGTGCATGTGGACGTTTGATGATGAATATATAATTTTTGATAGATACACAGTATTTTTAACTTAGCCAATTCTCAACCACTGCACATATTTAATAATGGTTAATAGTGCATGCTTTGTGAAATCAACTCCTCCAAGAGCATCCAATGTACCCTTTTAATACTTTGCATATATGTTACAGACATATTGAAGATGTGCATGTTGAAGTTTAATGATGTAAAAATAATTTTGATAAATTTACACCATTTTTAACTCAGCCAATTCTAGACCACTGCACATATTGAATGATGGTTAATAGTACATACGCTGTGAAATCAACTCCTACAGCCTTGAGTGTATCCTTTAAATACTCTTGTATATGTTGCAGACATATAATTTTGTGGGGGTATACTGAAAGCCTTGCTTGCAGCCCAATCCTTGTTATATATATATTCTCATATGTCATCCACAAGAACCATAACTCTGCCTTCGATATTTTTGGAGTTATTCCCCTTTGATCATTGACACTGCTATTTCGTGTCCGCTCTCCTTAACTTGATAATCGTTAGAGGTATTTCAACGAAACTTCATACATTTGTAACATTCAGACGACATGTCACGCACAAGAACCATAACTCTGCTTTGGATATTTTTGGAGTTATTTCCCTTTTGATCATTTGCAATGTTTTTTCGTGTCCGCTCTATAACTTGATAACTGTAAGATGTATTTCAACGAAACTTCATACATTTGTAAAGCACATTCAGACGACGTGTTATGCACAAGAACCATAGCTCCTTTTGTTTTTATTTTCAAATTAACCCCTTGTAACATAGCTAAATGCAATTTTTGTCAGCTCTGTAAGTTGAACACTGTTTAAGCTATTTGATTGAAACTTTATACACTACTGGAGCACAATAAGACAATGTGCTATGCACAAGAACCGTAACTTTGCTTTGGATATTTTGGATTTATTTCCCTTTGATCATTTACAATGTTATTTCGTGTCTGCTCTATATCTTGATGTCCATTAGAGGTATTTCAACGAAACTTCATACATTTGTAAAGTACATTCAGACGGCATATTATGCGCAAGAACCATAACTCTTGCATGTGTATTTTTCAAATTATTTACCTTGTTACATAACTAAATGCAATTTTGTGATTTTTTTTTATTCCTAACGGGCGGAGACATCTGTTTTTCTCGTTGAAAAACAATTCTTGTTCTGATTTAATTATAGTTTAACCCTTTCCTTCATGAATATTTATGCTAGGCTCCACCCATTATGAATCATAATGTAATTAACGTTCGTGTTGGTACATTATATAAAGAAATTACTTGTCAGGTCCACTTGTGTTTGATCAGATATATCATATTTATATATGCAAACAAAGTAGATCCTGAATAGGCAGCTCTTCAAAGAGCTGTCTGATCTGGTTCTGCTCTGCGAAAGCGCTTAAAGTAAGAAAGGCGGTAAAGATCAAGAATCAATACAATCAAGTACCACATCTGACACAGGATACCACATGCGAAAGAGACAAATACACAATTAAACATCACAAACAAGAGCCTAGCCCTTTCCCAGAAGTTGACCAGCGTTTCTACAATGGAGTGACGCCACAGGTGTATTTTAATCCTTGAAATTGTCTTATCTAGACTTCTTGTGTTATATGTTTATTATAAGTGTAGTTTATGGGCCGATTGGCCTTTTGCGATATAAATTATCTATATTAGAGACAAATAATGAGATTTTGGTGGTATAGCCATGCCCCATATGAGCTGTCACATCTGCGCAGTCTCACCAGAACCTCAGAAGTGAAGTAAGTAAAGACTCACAGACCAAATCTACTGCCGCGCCAACCAAAAGTGACAGTGACACAATATTTTGCTGTCACTTGTTTAGTAAAACATTAAATCCTATCCTGCGGATCGGATTAAAACACAAGTAATCTATCGATTCTATAGTCTGAGTTCGATAAGAGTAGGGACTCTAAGTCCCAATAACTTTTTAAACAAACATCAAGTCACTGTCACTCTTAGCTGGCAGGACAGTAGAACTCTACACCAGCTGTATAAGTCAGTATGGGCGTTTAAAGGAAGCTTTGTGCATATGTATTATTTTAGCACTTAAGCGCCAATCACGACTGCAGTAGACATCAAATTCTGCGATAATTTTCTTAATTTTTGAAAAAAAGGTAATATCATGCTTTATATGTTATTTTTGAAAAAGCAGCAAAATTTGAAATTGTCATCTGATGCAAATTATAGGTGGCGCATTATGGGTTAATACCAAAATCTCATGCTTGATCCATTCGTGGAATAATCTGTCCATGATTGTATTGTTCAAGAATATATTTTTTTAGATTTGTTGTTTTATGCAAACATCTCTGTTTTAATACAGCTTTTAACAATTCAGATATTAAGAGAATACTGAACTTGAAATTCTGCTTTTCTCTTTTCTGTTCACTGAATATGTTACCTCTCAACATGTTATCTCAAAAAACTAATGAATCATTCATACATACTTTGGCAATCAGTGAAGACCCAGATAAAATGCTGCATGCCAAGTCATTAGAGTCTAGGTCTATATCGTTTACAAAGATAAAAAATCTTCAGAGAAAGAAGTGCAATTGTATTTTGAAATAATTAAACCTGTTACCACTCAATATATATAAAATGACTATAATACCAAGTTTATTATTGTATCAAACCAGCACAAAGAAACCATTACACTCAATGCCACAGTTAACGCAACACTAACTATATGTTAGATAATTTGAGAATGTGTGGACGGATTTCATAAAAATTGAGCATAAGAATAATTCAATACAATGTACATACCTGGTAGAAAATTCTGTTCAATCTAATGACAAATAAATTCAAATTCATAACAAACAAAAAATATCACACCATAAGCAAAAGTCACAGAATCACGTAATGGCGCAACTAGACCATTACTAGACTAGGCTATATATTGGTCGCTGCTGAAAAGTTTGGTGAAAATCAGGTGACCAGTATCAGAGGAGTTGCCCAGAAAAAAAATGGTACTGAAAATTCCACACATCAGGGGCCGTAACTCGACCAAAATTAAGTGAAGCGGAAATTCCTGATATTCACAACTAGAGCTGCCACCTATTATTTCTGTAAAGTTTGGTAGCACTAGCGTTCTTCACAGAGTTTGGCTGACAGTCAGATGGACGACACTAAACCAGTATCTCTCCCTACTCAATAGTAGGGGACATGAGATTTACTTTTATCCGTGTATGCAATACACTAAAGGCCACAGCTAGCATGTCAGATAATTTGGGAACATCATTCAAATTGAGCATAAGAATAGTTCAACACACGAAACATACCTGGTAGATAATTCTTTTCAATCTATTGACTAAAAAATCAAAATCATAACATTTAAAAGCGCTGCATATAACGTCAATCAAGGGCCATAACTCTGTACTTATTTGTCGAAATTTATCCATCTGCAATACCAAGACACTTCTTTTCAATATCAACTCTTATACCCAGTTTGAAGAAAATCGGTAAAGGAATGCCAAAGATAGAGGGTAAAAACAAATTTCTAACGTAAATCAAGGGCTATAACTCTGTACTTATTTGTCAAAATTTACCCATCTGCAATCCCAGAACACTCCTTCACAATATCGACTCTCATACCAAGTAAGAAGAAAATCGGTAAAGGAATACCAAAGATAGAGAGTGAAAACCAATTTCTAACGTCAATCAAGGGTCGTAACTCTGTACTCATTTGCCAAAGTTAACCCATCTGCAATCCCAGGACACTCCTTCCCAATATCAACTCTCATAGCAAGTTTGAAGAAAATCGGTAAAGGAATGCCAAATATAGAGAGTGAAAACCAATTTCTAACGTCAATCAAGAGCTATAACTCTGTACTTATTTGCCAAAATTTACCCATCTGCAATCCCAGGACACTCCTAGTCCTCAGCTTATTTGACAGAAGTCAAATGGTCAATTTCAAAGAAATCTATCATTTTTCAAGGTTCCAGAGGGGGTCCAACATTTTCCAGGGGGTCCAACTTTTTCCAGGGGGGGGGGGGGGTCCAATTGCTTACTCCCTATAGAAACCCCCTGTCCCCCCCCCCCCTCTGGATCCGCACTTGCGGACGGACGTACAGATAAAAAGACGGACACTCGAACGCATTTTTTTGAATTGAGGGTATAACATGATACCCCGCACTTTTTAAAGTGGCGGGGTATAAATAATATCACACCATAAGCAAGTCACAAATCACGCATCGAGCACTCTGCACACACAGATAATCGATTTCAAACTGCACTGGCTTCCCATATTTTAGACAGTTCCGCGTCTGCTGAGTGAATGAATATTCTTGTTAATTTATCTCATAATTCAGCGTTTGAGGGAAGTGGCTAGGAAGAGTGGCAAGATTTTGTTTTTTACTGCACCAGTAACACAGATCCCCTCACGGTTTAAGGTGAGTTGTGTTTGCTTTTGTGATGCATGTCGATACATTTTCAATTTCGTTAGGTACTAATTACCGACTATGTCGTTTGCCATTAATCCAGTTCCTTCAATATTCTTATCAATTTTTGTATTATGTAATTTACAACGTGTATCGATTTATTACATATATTTAATCACGTCCGAATGTGTGTAATCTGTCGTCTGAGCTACAAATGTATGTGTGTTTGAGTGCGCTCTCCAACGTCCGAATTGCTCTCTATCAGGTCCGATGTAAGTAATGACGTTTCATGTGTTGCCTTGCTGGTGGAAACCCTAATCCAGATTAGTGGTGGTTGTTTGCGGAGATGAGATGTCCCAGTTGAATAATCAACACTTACATGTGTATTTTTTGTATTAAAAAATTGAATATTAATACTTTGGGTTTTTATGCCTCCAAAGGAACTTTGGGAGGCATATACGACATATAGTAATCGCACTGTCCGTCCGTCCCGTTTCGTGTCCGGTGCATATCTCCTATATTCTTTGAGGTAGGAATGCCAAATTTGGTGTGTGGATGCATCTTGGGATGGCGGAGTGTCACGTATCATTTTCGGGTCACTTTGACCTTGACCTCTATCTTAGTTTTTATAGTAATCACAATGTCCGTCCGTCCATCCCGCTTCGTGTCCGGTGCATATGTCCTATATTCTTTTGAGGTAGATATTCCAAATCAGATGTGTGGATGCATCTTGGGATGGCGGAGTTTCGCTTAACATTTTCGGGTCGCTGTGACCTTGACCTCTGACCTAGTTTTTAGAATAATCGTGTCCGGGGCAAATCTCTTATATTATTTGAGGTAGGAGTTTCAAATCTGGTGTGTAAATGCATCTTGAGAGGAGAAAGTGTTGCGTACCATAATTGGGTCACTGTGACCTTGAAATTGACCTCTGACCTAGTTTCTAGAAGCTACATTAAGTCTGGTGCATATTCCTTTATTCTCTGAGATAGGAATTCCAAATTTCGTGTGTAAATGCACATTGGGATGACAGTGTCATATATCAGTTTCGGGTCACTGTGACCTTGACCTCTGACCTAGTTTAAAGAATTATTGTGTACGGAGCATATCTCATATATTCTTTGAGGTAGGAATTCCAAATTTTGTGTGCGAATTCATCATGGGATGGTGGAGTGTCACATACCATTTTCAGGTCACTGTAACCTTGACCTCTGTCCTAGTTTTTAGAGTAATTGTGTCCCAAGCATATCTCTTATATTATTTGAGGTAGGAATCTCAAATTTGGTGTGTGAATGCATCTTGGGATGACGAAGTGTCCCGTACCATAATTAGGTCACTGTGACTTTGAACTTGACCTCTGACCTAGTTTCTATAAACTGCATTGAGTCTGGTGCATATCTCCTATGTTCTTTGAGATATGAATTCCAAATTTCGTGTGTAAATGCATCTTGGAATGGCAAGGTTGGCAATCGACCGGTCAATATGCATATTGACAAGACCAGTGGTCATTACTGGTTTTAACCGGTCATAACTGGTCGATTGGTGGTCAATTGGTCGATTGAAAAAAACTTGGTTGATGTGAAGATACTTGGGCATTATTTATACCCCATTTTACTGAACTCTATAAAAGACTAAAAGTAGTTTAATATAAGATAGTACACTGAGGTTTAACTGAAAATGTGTTGTTGTTTTATTAGTTGATTTTGCTTTAAAAAGTATTAATAATTAATAAGCCTTAAAATAAACAAAAATGAAATGTCAATAGTTTTAGATCTTCAGTCCAAATCATTACCATAACTTTCAGTTCAGACTAACCGTCTTGAACTTATTTTCTATTAACCATTACTAAAAGGTAAATTGAAATATTGAAAATGAATAAATTTTAAACTAGCTTTTTTCATAGAAATAAAAAAAAATCAAGGACTTATTTTAAAATTAGAGAAGGTAAAAAAAATCAATGCTTCAAATTGATCATCAAAGAGGTCATCATGTACAAATAAAAGATGTTGTATTAGTTAAAATTCAAATTGTGTCTTACCTGAAAAGACAAAGGTGTGAAAATTATAAAGAAAACACTTAATGTTGAACAATATATCAAATATATCAATGAGTTAGTTTTTACTTTAAATACCCTAGAACAAACAAACTGTCAAAATATGGGGCACGTCTCTCAGACTGAAGAAGGTGTGTCCAGTTTATGACACCTATCCAATCACTGAGCTTAAAATGTATTGGCTTATTCAGTGGCATCTGTGTGTATATAGAGGTGTGAAAGTGTGGTCATTCAGTTATCTGCTGTTATCAGTTAATAATTTAACTAGTGTCATAAACTAACAAAAGTTATTGTCTCAAAAATGAGCAATAAAACCTTGTATGGTTATTCTATTCTGCCTTTGATGATACAAGAAAAACTAGTGTTAGGTGCATGGACTGTAACGCAGAACTCAGTGCTAAGGTATCGAGATGGAAAATTGCATGAAAAGTGCTCTTGGCAGGGACAAAACAGTATGATTTTTTTGATTTTTTCAGTAGATAGAACATAAAACCTGTACAAATATCTCAATTCACCACAAAAACGTCCCTTAGAATTTTCAATCGACCACTCAGGTTCATATTGACCAGTATTGACCACTTTTTGGCATATTGACCGGGACGGTTTTAACCGGTTAAAACCACTGGTTAAAACCGGGGGTGGTTTCGACCGCCCAACCTTGTGGAATGGCGGAGTGTCAAAAACCATTTTCGGGTCACTGTGACCTTGACCTCTGACCAAGTTTTTAGAATAATCATGTCCGGAGCATATCTCTAATATTATTTGAGCTAGGCATCTCAAATTTGGGATGATGATGCATCTTGGGATGAGGAAGTGTAGCGAACCATAATTGGGTCACTGTGACCTTGAACTTGACCTAGTTTTTAGAATAATCGTGTCAGGAGCACATCTCTTATATAATTTGAGGTAGGAATCTCAAATTCGGTGTGTGAATGCATCTTGGGATGACGAAGTGTCGCATACCACAATTGGTTCGAACCTTGAACTTGACCTCTGACCTAGTTTCTAGAAACTGCATTGAGTCTGGTGCATATCTCCTATATGTTTTGAGATAGGAATTCCAAATTTGGTGTTTAAATGTATCTTGAGATGACGGAGTCTCACATACCATTTAGGGTAACTGTGACCTCTGACCTAGTTTTAAGAATTATTGTGTTCGGAGCATATCTCTTATATTCTTTGAGGTAGGAGTTCCAAATTTGGTGTGCATATGCATCTTGGGATGAGGGAGTGTCCCTTTCTATTTTCGGGTCACTGTGACCTTGACCTCTGGCCAAGTTTTAATAATAATTGTGTCAGGAGCATATCTCTTATATTATTTGAGATAGGAGTACCAATTTTGGTTTGTGAATGTATCTTGAGATGGTGGAGTGTCTTAAACCATTTATGGGTCACTGTGCCCTTGACCTCTGACCTAGTTTTTAGAAAAATCGTGTCCGGATCATATCTCTTATATTATTAAAGGTAGGAATCCCAAATTAGGTGTGTGGATGCAACTTTTGATAGCGAAGTGTCACATACCATTTTTGGGTCACTTTGACCTTGACCTAGTTTGTAGAAAAATCGTGTCCAGAATATATCTCTTATATTATTTGAGATGGGAATGTACAACTTAAAGATCAGACAAAGTAAAATAACACAGAGTAAAATAAAACCATTTCACGTTTGAATTCAATAAAACATGAACATGCTATATGATAGCTATGCAGGTATGTTCAATCAGCACTACATACATATATGCTTATACCTGTAGTGCTGATTGAACATGCATGTCCTTCACATTACTGTATGGAATTAATTAAATATCTAAATTAAGAAACATTATGGCTCAATAAAACACATCAATAATGAAAGAACAGATATGCTCAGTTTGTTGAGCATTTACCCGTTTTTGATTATTTATAATAGGTGTGAACCACTTATGAATGTACAGGTAAGTTTAGCCCCATTCATACTTTTTCATTTATCCCCATTCTATACTTTCAGAATTTAAAAATTAGCCCCATTGACATTGTATTGCAGCCGTCCTGGCATATATATATATATACTTTGTACATGTATTTATGCTTTATTGCCTAACTCTTTTCTTGCTTTCAGTGTATCTGCTGATAACCTTTGCAAACAGTTTGGACCCAGATCAGGCCCGACATTTTGTCTGGCCTGATTTGGATTCAAGCTGTTTGACACTCTGATGGTTTTCCTGAAAGAATTTTTCAATAAAATTGATATTGAAAAAAATCAGCAGACCACAAAAAACATTCAAAATTTTCTCAGTATAGTCAATGAGCTTTATTTATTTCAGATACCAGTAAATTGTGTACATGTTGCAATGGCCAGATGTCACTGTCCCTTGATCTGTTCACCTCAGCCGATTGCTAGAGTTCTGAGACAATTGCCAAAATTAGCAGCTATTTTCCTAATAGTTCACGTCATAGTGATGATTTATTCATGTAAGTGTGAGTTCTAGCTTTGGTTTTAAATCTTTTATGCAGCACTTGAGGGTCTACTGTCGTGCCAGCCAAGAGTGGCAGTGACGTAATACTTTGTTTACAATTGCTAAGTAAAAAAATAACGTGTACTGTGACTTCACTTGAGCTCACGTGAATCGATAGATCACTTGTGTATTAATCCTATCCTGAGGATAGGATTAATACACAAGTGATCTATTGATTACAAGTCCCTGATAACTTTGTAAAAAAAAAAACATGAACTCTCTGTCACACTTGGCTGGCAGGACAGTAGGTATTTATTGTAGTCAAGAAGCCAGGGCTCAGATGAGCCAGGTCATTCGTCTTGTCTTGTCAGAGCCTTCACTGCTGGTTTACGCACAATGTATGGAAGTAAGCCTTAAATGATGTTGATTCACGACTTTATTTAGTAGAGATCGAGGACTTATGGTAAGAGTGTGTAACAGAAATTAATTTTCTTATTTCTCAACCAACACATATGTTGTGGGTACTCAAAAGAACCGTCTCATTAAGAACTGTCTCAATGAGACGGTTCTCTTGAGCACCCAAAATATACTCGTAAAACTGATGGGTTAGAAAATATGTACAATTTTAAGCTGCATTTATTTGTTTATCTAAACCTCACAGTGGAACTAGACATTCAGGATCCAGCTAAAATGACACAGAATTACAGTATCTTAGAATTCAGAATCTGAATCTACATTTTTTCAAGCAAATTACCTGCAACAGCTTCATCATCCAAAAACAATTTAGTATGAAATATGAGCCAGGCCGCTAGATACCAGCCATGCCTACGTGATTAAAAATTGTTTTTTCGTATTCCTCAACCAATACAGACAATTCTTTTGAGCACCCATTTTTTTACATAATTACAGTATGTATGTTTATATTGATGGCTAAGAAAATAATAACAATTTAGGTTCAAAATTAATCTTTGCTTTACTGGACCTTCAGAGACGGATCGAAATTATGAATCATTCTAATGTACTTGATTTTGTAACCGTACGACTGATTGGATAACGTCAAAAATTTGAGACAATATATCCTGTGATATACTGTCGGAAATAGTTTGACGTCATTAATTGTGTCACATATTGTTGGATGACATGCAGCTTGTAACACTCCAATAGGGGACGAACCTGCAGAAATGCATTAGAATGGGAATAACCGCATTCAAAATTTTCTTTTGGGGAGGTATATCTTCGGATATACAGTTAGAAAACTAAATTTCCGACCGTATATCCGACAATATACCTCTCCAAATGAAAATTTTGAATACAGTTACCACCTTATTATTGATGTCTTCAGAAAACCTGTCTTCGAGGATTTGCTACAAGGTGACACTCAAACAAGCCTGCTCCTCTACAGTTGTCTCTGTAGCTGAGCAGGTTGGTAACAAAATTCTGTTGACATATTGGCTTAGTTAATCAGCTGTGTGACATATCAACATTCCTATAATCAGATACTGCTTAAATTTTTGTTTAGACTGTGCATTGTTGGAAATTTGAAGTTTCCTAAACCCTGAACTCAAATTCAAATTTTTAAAACCCTCAGTATGCTATTAATATGAACAAAGCTCAGCCAGGTTAAAACAATTATTTGCTACTAGAAAATTAAAATCTATGATGCTGCAGCTATAATGAAGTCTTTTATTCAGGATTTTTAGTCTGTAGAAAGTCAGCCTCCAAATCCTGAATTCAGAATATTATTAAGGAACAATCCTGAAATCTTTCACCCATGCAATTATTGTGACCTACTGTTATGTGATCTGTTTTAGTTTGGAACCAGCCTCCACCAGTTCGAAAGACCAAGCCTCCAAGTGCTTTGACTGAGAATGTTAAGCTAGCTGTTGACAGTTCTAAAATAACAGGTAAGGTTATTGGATGATTATTGTTTTTCAGTGCCAAAGTATACTATTCTGCAGTTTGTTGATCGGAGTAGAAATTGAAGGAAATACGGTAAATGTTCTAAACTTTCAAACACTTTTCTCTTACTGTTCTCAAGCAAAATGAGTTATCAGGGCTGGAATTCACATACTGCTTGAGGGAAGTCCGTGCCCCGGGGTTATAAACCTTTTCATCCTCAACTCAGCTGAGCACGAAATTTATCCTGCTCAGAAATGTTAAAATGCCAACAATTGTTGGCACTTTAACATTTATTAGCATGATAAATACAACATCTGAGAGACTTAAAGCAACAAACTTCGTTATTAGTCAATATTTTAGTTTTTATGAGCAGTTGAAATTTCATGCTCAGTTGAGTTGAGCATGAAAAAAGTGTTATAGCCTCGAGGCCCCAGGTATCTGGTCTGCCCTGTTTGTCTATGCCTTTTTGTCAGGCAACTAGTGTTCGAAATATTAGCGCATTTACTGTAAGCTTGAACTCTGTTCAGAAATTCTGTGGCACTGGTTTTTCACATCTCCTGCTTTTTAATTCACTTTAGGCACTACATTGTACTTCACAGTGAGAAAGTTGTACCAGTTGACCTAGCTCCTCTAAGTTCTTTTCTAGCTCATTAGTAGACTCTTGGCTGAATGTGCTGACACCAAAAACGACTATTTGCAATTTTTCTTCATTAGACTCAGACCATCTTACAGGGCAATAACAGTAATTTCTAACATAATGTGGAAGTACTTTCAACTCTGTGTTAATGAATAGGCTTGATTGTAAAACTCATGCAAAATCATCCAGCTATGGCTCAACCCTTGCTACCAAAGCAGATACCCTAGAAAATTTGAAGACTTAAATTTGAGATGACATTTGCACTGGCAATCTCAGAGTAGAGGTTCCATGCTCCTACAGACAAACACTAACCCTATCAGGAGTAAACTATTAAACTTTTACTTGAAATTCTGCGTTCTTACAGGCAATTATTTCCTAATGCCATGTATTTGTGTTTCATCTGCAGAGTGGTAAAAGTTGAATCGAACAACCATACTTGACCTAATATAAGCACATAGTGGGCATACAAAGTTCATACCTGGCAGGGTATGAAAGTTTTCAGGCCCTGTATTTAAAACTTCAAACTGAAAGTATAATGTACTGCTCTTTATTACTTCCCCATTGCCCAAGATACATTAAATCAGGCATTTTGAGGATATTCATAGATAGCAGTAGTCCAAGTGTGCATATTTTTGGTATTGCTCTATTTATTGGTCTGATACCAGTCTAACAAAAAAACATGTAGATCCAGATCAGCTGGCTGCTGATCTGATAATTAGCCAGCTGGTCAGAATCCACATTGTTTTTCATTAACCCTTTGTATTAGGGAAACACCTAAACATGTACTTTTGCAAACAGTGAAGACCCAGATCAAATGCAGCATAATGCTGCATTTCATCAGGATCTACAATGTTTGTAAATGTAAAAATGATCCTGAGACAAAAGAATACATATATTTGAAAATTATAACTTCACACCCCTAGATATGTACAATGGACTTTTATCCCAAGTTTATTGTATCAAACCAGAAGGTAACGTCCATTAGTATTCAAAGGGCTAACATTTATGCTGATTCAATGGTAATCTTATACTACTGGATTAACTGGAAATCAGTTCATGTCGTGTAACAATCTACAAAGTACTCTGAGATTATTTTGGTTTGGTTTGATGCTTAATGTCCCAGTCAACAGCTATGGTCATGTCCAGACGGTCAGTTCATATAACCACACTTTTTCCTGAGCAACCTTGACTAAGCGGTTAACCAGTACTTCAGGTGCACATACTTTCCTTTGTAACTGACAACAACCCTTCTTGAATCAATGAAAGGGAGGAGAATGGCCGTAGAAATGATTTCATGATCAATTCCCACGAAAGTATGGGCCTGGGCCAGGATCCAACTCGCTATCCCTGGATCTGCAGTCAGACATGTTTCTTCAGTTAGACACATTACAGACTGCGCAGATAGGGTATATGCTTTTTCTTTTCAGATAATTCATCCAGTATAAACCAGGAGATGAAAATGGTTAGAGAGAGCAGGATAGATGCAGCCAGATTGAACAAAACCAAAGCAAAATTAAAATCCGTAGGGCAGAAATTTCCAAAGGAAGTTGTAAAGTTGAAAGCATAATAATATTATCTTTTTTGTTTTTGTAATATTGAATCTCATCTTTGATCTTTCCAAAGAAAAATTAATGTGATTTTACAAGTCAGCCCCATATGGATTGTTTCATTTTTTTCCAAATTGTATGAACAATATTTTTGCATTAACCCTTAATGCCCCAATCGCGACAAGTGGAGCCTCTATAGGAGCAGTCTGTTCTGGGTCCACGCTGTTTGCTTCTATACTTAATTCATCAGTAATGTTAGGCAATTATTTGTAGCAGAAGACTTCAGCAGAAGACATTTTCAGATGCATTTTTTTCTTGGCGCTTTAAGGGTTATAGCAATGCCACACGCTATGAACACCTATCTTTATACCAGGGAAGATCCATGTGCTGTTATAATATACTTTTGGTGAATTTATGCAGGTCCATCTGGTCAGGCTTGGTCTACAGGCGAAGACCTGACCAACTTCAATGCATGAAAAACCATCTTTGACCCCTAAATTTGAAGAGATTTCAGCTTTCTCCATACATATCATTGAATGAATATACAAGGGAAAATATTTTGGGCATGCTAGTGATTATGCAATGGATTGTCTCCCTTAGTATCTGTAATTCCTCTTGTCATGTCCTGCCAAGACGTCTCAAATAATTGCAACGCTGGGGTCTGTTGCACACCCGGCAACCAATACATCCCAAATGTGCTAAATTGGCAGCAAATGACCTTAATTGAACATGCATGTACCTTTTGTCAGGTTTTGATACTGGTCCATTTGTTGTGAGTAGTATTGTAAACCAATCCTTCAGTCTTAAACTGGTTTTTAAATGTTTTTCACATTGATTTTCGGGATAACTTTATTATTTATTCAAGCAAGATGTATTTGTGATGAAAGTTGTAGACTTAGCATCAGCTTCTCCAAATGGGTCCAACATTTTAGATGCTGCAGTTAACTTGATGCACTCTTCGAATGTTTGTAGCACAGCATATTTATAAACTAAGATAAAAATGGCATTGCAGTTTTGCACCATCCAAATTCACTGAAGCCATGTTCAAATATTATGGAAAACCAACCTGATTCACTCACGTGTTAAGCTATAGTGGGGTACGTTGACTATCCATTTTTGAACATGTTTTGGCTGTGTCTTGCAAAATTACAGCTTCTGTGCAAGGGAATGAGCATACAAAAAGTAGTTTCTGTAAATGAACATAGTCATTGAATATGAGTGTGCATTATGGTAGTACATGTATTACTTTATATTCAGCCATTTCATAACACACATTACATTATGCGCTTATGAATATTTTTTTTAAGACCAGCCTTTACTGTCACTCCTCTTCAAATTTTATCTGTCAATAAAAAAAAATTAAAAATTTGCACAAATTCATCTACATCTATGTACACAACAATCAATTTGCGGCAAAAAGTTTGAACCTTTGGCAATGTTTGCTCTTAAGTAGGAAAGACAGCAAAGATCAGGAAATGATGATCAAGTACCACACCTGACCCAGGATACCACAAGAGAAAGTAACAAAAATACTATAAACATCACCAACAAGAGCCAAGAGGTCAGCTCTTTCCCAGCAGGTGACCACAAGGCAGCAATGAACAGACTATTTCTCCTATACAACTTTCAAAGCAAACACATTTTGCTCAAAATTAATATAAATTATCCCTGAAAATCAATATGAAAAGCAATTAAAAAGTCTGTTTAGTCACTGTGTATCATTTAAGAATTTTATTTTTCAACAATATTGATGTGATGAAGACAGTGGGAGGAGATAAATGAGCTGTGACATGAAATTTCCATCAATGTGGTATGTGCGACCAGCAAAGCCTCAGACCAGCCTGCACATATGCCCAGTCTGATCAGACCCTTTGCTAGTAGCTTGAATATTCAATGAGTGTTAAGCTACTGACTGAACAGCATTTGGAGTTTCTAAGCTTAAAAGAGGCTGCACAGGCTTGTCTGAGTCTACACTTGTCAAAATGAAACATTGTTAGAAATCACATGCAGTGGCTCAAATTTCATGAAGCGCAGACTAGTATTGTTTTTACCTACATATTTTACCACCATATTTGTCTTAATAAGCACAATGCATGTAACTTTTTTCAAAATTATATAGTCTGAAATATGTTGATCCAAATCAGCTCGCTTCTCATGAAGCCAGCTGATCAGGATTAACAGTTTTTTCTTCTACATGATGAAAACATATTAATAGTGAAATCATACTACATGTACTGGATTGATTTGAAATCAATTCATATCTAAGTGCAAATAAACCATAAGGTACTCAGTGTGTGTTTACAAGAGCATGTATGCTTATCACGGCAAATATTTATATTTTGCTGTCATTTTATTACATTTTGCTGTCATTTTATTAATCGTAAATGTTAGTTAAATTTTGTATAATAGTATTTTTGTTTGGCTTTAATTAGCAATCCTTGTTTACATATATTTTTGTTCCTTTTATTGGTTAGAATCCAATTTTTATCAAAGAAATCCAATGTATTTAACTATGCAATGTATTTAGTATTTTTTGGTAGTTTTAGTCTGGCGCCAAGACATATCATTTTTTTTATTTTCTTTTATATGTATTGTTTTTGAATGGTTACAGATCTTGCACTGCTGACAGTATGGTTTGTATATTTACATTCTGTAGTTGAAAAAATAATAACCAGAAGAGCTTGGATTAACAAAACTGCTATAGTTCTTGCAGACATGATTTTAACCCCTTACTCCATAATAACACTTTTTAACGCCTTTGAGATATCATGTATTTGAAAATATTATGGAAAATTGAGCATTTGCTCTTTTGGAGCAAACGCTCCATTTTCCGTAATATTTTCAAAAGTATTCAAAACTTTACTAAATTTTTTCTTTATTTTTTTCAATATTGTCTAAAACTAGAAAATTATGGCATGATCTAAAAAAAGCCTATTAAGTAAAGGGTTAAAGAGACTAGATCTGCAACTTTGAACATTTTTCGAAATTTTTTATTTTCTTTTTAAATCATTTGTAAAAGTAGAATTTAGTTACGTTTTCACAATAAATCTGTTCACTCATAATAGCTGAAACTGCACGGAAAAGTGAATTATCTTATAAAAACAGGTGTGTTTTTCTCTTGTTGGTAATTATTTGCGTCCCTCGAATAATTATAGACAGCTTATTTTAAGCTAAATACCGCTGTTTTGATACTGATAAGTTGTTAAGATTTACGAAATTGGTAAACTGTATACCTGAATTTTAGTTTTTTTACTGTGTTCTTGAAAAATAGAGACATTAGTTCTAAAATTAAAAGATCAAAAGTTACAGACTATGCAGCTTTAAGGGAAACATTAAACCATAAACAAATGGTGCCAGTCTGCAAACTTTTATCCTTTGTTTTCAGTAAGATCTGTCTTTATACATGCATTTTTAAGCGAAGTTTTTTGTCATTTCCATCCCAGCTTTCTACAAGCTACATGTAGTTGTTAATTTTTACTTCATTCCAACATCATAACTTTGCATTTCAGTTAAACAGATAATTATGGAGTTGTGTCATCTGATTGCCATATCAGTGAATAGTAAGTCTGATCTGGACCTAAGTTGTATCTAATTATCAATTCAAAGTCTCAGGACCAGAGTTTTTACTTCAAATCATCAATAATTCAAATTAAAGTGAGTAACTCATTAGACAATATATATCTTGCCCCCACACCCCAAAACATTTTCTATCAAATCATGTTGTAGGTGTTTAACTGCATGCTCTCATTCACTTGTTATTGTCTGCTTTCTTCAAAAAAATTCTTTACAGAACATTATCAGAGTGTCATATGGTTTGATCTGGGTTCCAGCTGTTTGCAAAGGTTATCCCGAGACAACAAAAGCCGCTGCTAGCAAGGACAGAGTTAAAAGTTAAGCAGACATTTCTTTTTATTTTTACGAATGATTTATCTTTTTTTATCTTACCAGTTATTTGTAATTGTAGTATGGCCGATGCTTTTTTCTTTGATCTTTGCTGATGTTTAAATCAGACACCCTAGAATAACGACGAAGGAGGAGCTTAAAACTGTACTCTAACTTCCAATTTTAGTTAAACAGCGATGTAGGCGGGAACTTCTAAATAGCGACAAATTAACCCGTAGGTAAATGTAATATAATTGACAGCTTAGGCCTAATGCAGGGAGGAGCGAATGTAAATTTCGTCAGGTGTCAGTAACACGAGTTTATTTGCGCCTGCGCCATACTACAAGCTAGATAAAGGATTCTTCCTCGGTTTTCTGTTTAAACCGCTCGGTGGGCTATGCCCACCATGCGGTTTAAGCAAGAAAGCCTCGGAAAAGCATCCTTTATCTATTACGTGTTGCTTATTTTTAGTGATTGAGTCACAGATAGATAAAATTTCTTACAGCAAACGTGTTTTTGGTGTCATCTGATGTTGTTTTTTTAAAATTAACATTTAAAAAAAAAATACCATCCGGCTGTCAAACAGTTTGAAACCAAATGATGCCCAACATTTTGTTTGCGCAGATGCAGTCTGATCAGCACCTTTTTTAATTCCCTTATTGGAAAGTATTATATCTAGACTTGCTACGGGCAAGATTGCATTTTTTTAGCTAGTCACTGTAGCTAAACAGGCTGTTTTAAATGTGAGGCAGCCATTCTTAGTCGGAAACTATGAAGATAGATTTTGTCGCATCGAGGCTCATATGTAATAAGTACCAAAATCTCATGAGCTATAGCTAGTTTTTTATCTTGCCAGTTACATGTGTATTTTCACTACTAGTCTACCATCAGCCCCTGCAAGCTGCCTTAACCCTTTCCTTCATGAATAACCCACTATGAATAATTATATAAAATTTCATGTTACATAGAACAAAGAAATTACTAGTGTAGGATCAGATAAATCATATTTCCATAAGCAAACAGAGCAGACCCTGATCAGGCAGCTCTTATAGGAGCTGCCTGATCTGGGTCTGCTCTGTTTGCAAAAGCGTTAAAAGGCGTCTCTATGAGGTTAAGTGAACACTGCTTGGGTTGACATAGAACTGCTGGTCTTTGCATGCTGGGTAAATTTTTATGTTTTTGTTATCGTCTGCTGACTTTAATAAAAAATTATTTCAGGAACACTCTCAAAGTAGTCAAGTGGTTTGGATCCAGATCAGGGTGTCGGCCCTGATCTGGGTCCAAACTGTTTGCAAAGGCTATCAGCAGGCAACAGAAGTCGCAAAGTAGCAAGGAACGAGTTATAATCAAAACCAACATGATGTAGTAAAACATTGCAGCTTAATCATTGAGTTGATGTCCAGCAAAAGCTACAAGTTGGTATGTAATCCAATTGAAGATCCAGATCAGCCTGAGCAGTCTGATCAGTCTTCAATGAATGCTCTATAGATAACCAAGGGTCCCAGTTTTTTCAGGCAGAAACCTAGGCTTTGATCAGACTGCCTGAATATGGGGAGCACAGTGGCTCAGTGCTTGACTTGACTGAGGGGCCGAGGGTTCAAGCCCTACAGGCGTCACTGTGTTGTGTCCTTGAGCAAGACACATTTATCCATGCTTGCTTAGTACTGGTTCAACCCAGTCCCGACATAACTGAACAGTTGTTTACTGGGATGTAAAGAATCAAATCAAACAAACAAGACTGCCTGAAAACACAGACTGATGTGAATCTTCACTGAATACACATACAAACTTGTACCTTTTGCTGGATACCGCCTTTTTTGTTTTCTATCTCAAAACAATTATCTGGTTACATTAAGACTACTTAGATGTTTTGTGATGGATGCTTTTGACAGTTACTGAAGACATCAATATACAGTAACCCGGACTTAAGCCGCCACTCAAAAATAGACAAAACAAAGATCTTAATGACAATAGTAGCTTGATGAATAGCTTGATGAAGGTCAAAAGTATTGCAGAATGCTCCCCTTGGAGCATTCTGCAATACTTTTGACTTTCATTAAGCAATAATCGGTCTTGAAAACCAATTTTGGTCTTCTTTTTGAGTGGCCACTTAAGACAGGTTTTACTGTATAGAGTTGTTGCTGCTGATGTGAACTAGTTGTACAAGTATTTTCTTTGAAAAGTGCCATTCTCTCATTACAATTTCTTTATGATAATTTTGTGTCATTCTGTTTCTCAATGTCATTTGTCTTTTAACATTATCTTGCCAGTTACCCCTAACATGTGTTTATGTATTATTATGTATTTTTTTTTTTTTTTTACAAAAGTGCCTTTTAATCTTAGTTTTTATGTTGTCGATAAAAATGTATTTCTGAAAATTTGTGTTTTTCCATGTCGATTTGTTTTAACATTATTTTGCTAAAATTCAAAATTTTTGTCTTGGCTTAACATTGACTTTCAAGTTTGAGTGAGTGATAGGAATGGGGAAAATAAAGAGAAGAAATTATTGTTCAGTAGACTTCTCCAGTATGCAAAATTTCCCATAACAGTCATATAAGCCAATTTATGCAAACAGCAACGGCCAAGACAAACCTACGCATCCATGCAATCTTGTCAAAGCCTTTTCTGTTCTTACACGCAAAGTAAGCATTTAGATGGCTCAGGCCAAAATTTAGGCCTTTAGTCCAACTAGATAGCTGTGTTATGCATTTTATAGAATTCAATGAGCAGGCACAAATGAGCCAGATTATATTAACATGTTTCTTATTGCACGCTCAGCAGACTCCTACAAGCCTATGCTTCTGCTTAGTATTGCCATAGTCTTAGTTACTTGAAGTAGAAATGAGTGTTCAGCCCAAAATTATTCCTAGACATAATTAGTTTGGTTTACTGCTTATTAATAAATGTTTTATGCATATTTTCATATATTTTATTAGATCGTATTTGACCTCATCAGCTCTTTGTGAGTGTAACATTTAAAATCACATATATTGTAGATGCAGATCAGCTGGCTTCTAATCAATCCAGCTGATCAGGACCAATACTCTTTTATCCACATCATGAATCCATGTAAGATAATAGTCATATATAACTATTGGATTGAGTAGAAACAAGTATATAAAAAAAGATCAAGGTCAACCCATATTCATCATTTGTGCAAACCTGTAGGGTCCACATCCCCAATGCTACATACCAAGTCCCAAGGCCATTGACCTTTTGGTTCCAGAGTAGAAGATATTCTAAGGGTTTTTACCTTATATGGGCATGGCCGCCATCTTGGTCATGTGACCGTTAACATTTGGTATAAAGAATTTCTAGCGATAAGGCGAGCAATCTCCCTAAACGAGACTTTCGTTTTATTTTGTTGAAATAACGACTGGAGAAACTAGGCACATTCAACAAATATATATAGACGAGCTGTGATGCAACATAATGCCTCCAATTTGTATATTTAAAACAGGGTTTCCTTCATGCATGTAATAACGCTACTTCTTATTGAATGAGAATTTATTTCGATCATCAACTGTGCTTGTTATTCAGTAACATATATGGGAACTAGACCGTTAAACAGGGAACCACGCTAAGTACAGGAAAACTATTTATACAGTTGATGTACAATAAAAACGACCATCTTGCAAAGTGGTCTATTTTTGTCAGATATTTAATGTCTTCTTTCGCTTATACAACCCCTTTCCCCCCCTAGACCCAAGACGCCATTTACATATGTTATATATTTGTATAGCGACATTTAATTGTCCAAAGGGCATCTTGGGTCTAGGGGGGGGGGAAAGCATCTAAAAACAAACTGAAAGACGCCAGTTTCATCTTTTCAATGACAAACGTCACAATTTTAAGTATATTTCGTACGCATGCGCAGAAATAATACCGCAAAGTTTTGGAAATAAAGGGCACTTATATCCTTAATGTTTTAGCACTTTTACTTTTTGCAAACCTGCAAAGGATTTACTAAAACTATTGTCTAAACGGCACCCAGTCTAAAGACGTAAAATGTGGGGTGGGAGTAGAAAGCGCAAATTTCCACGGCTTTGTAAATGATGGATCACTTTGAAACCTATTTTGATGCTTTCTATGCACATTTTACTACCGAAATAGTCCAATTCTAAAAACATTAGGGCATTTTGAAAATTTAGATTTTATAATCATGTCAACTAGGGAAAATATACGCCTTATCGCTAGATCTCCTTTACTTCCCTCAACTTAAGGATTCTCCTTATGAAATTTGAGCTCAATTAGCCAAGTGGTTTCTGAGACAACTATGTTTTAATATCTTGATGAGTCTCCAATATGAGAGGTCAAAAGTCAACCTTGACCTTTGAAACTTATTTATAGCCATTGCCTCTTAACATATCAAGTGAGAACAATGACTTTGACTGCAACAGTATTCGAAAAATCAACTTTTCAAAAAATGTCCAATCCAAATGCATTAGGAAGCAAATTTGACCTTGATGTTAAGTGGGTCAAGGTCAACCTAGGACCATCATATGAACAAACTTGGTAGGCCAAACATCCAAAATGTTACATACCAAGTCCCAAGGTCATCAGCCTTCTGGTTCTGGAGAAGATTTTTAAAGATTTTTACCACATATGGGCATGTCAGCCATTTTGGTCATTTGACCAAGAAATTTGTATGTATCTTTGTTAACTTATTGTAAGGAGTCTTCATATGAAATTTGAGTTCGATTGGCCGAGTGGTTTCTGAGAAAACTATGTTTAAATATATTGATGGGACTCCAATATGAGCAGCTTGACTGAAAGGTCAACCTTGACCTTTGGAACTTATTTATAGCCATCGTCACATTAAACCTATCAAGTGAGAATAATGACATTGGCTTCAGTAGTTTTCAAAAAATCAACTTTTCACAAATTTCCCCATTAGGAAGCAAATTTGACCTTGACGTTAAGTAGGTCAAGGTCAACCTAGGATCATCATTTGAACAAACTTAGTAGGCCCCACATTCCCAATGCTACATACCAAGTCCCAAGATCAACGGCCTTCTGGTTCTGGCGAAGAAGATTTATAGATGGTTTTTACCATATATGGGCATGGAGGCCATCTTGGTCATGTGACCAGAAACATTTGAACAAACTTTCATCCCCCCATCCTAAGGAGTCTCCATATGAGTTCAATTGGTCCAGTGGTTTCAGAGGAGAAGATGTTTGAAGATGTTGACGGACGAATGGACGACAGAGTCACTGGTATACTTATAGCTCACCCCAGAGCCTTCGGCTCAGGTGAGCTAAAAACATTCAAGCAAACTCAACTGAGCATGAAATTTATCATGCTCATAAATGTTAAAATGCCAACTTAACATTAATTAGCATGTGAGAATTCTTAAGCAAGAAACCATATCGTTTTTTAGCCTTTTGGTTATCATGAGCAGTTGAAATTTCATGCTCAGTTGAGCTGAGCATGATGAAAAAAAGTTTTATAACCATTGGGACCTGAACTTGGTTCCAGAGTTCCTTTGACCTGCTGGGTCTTTTCTGCCCAACCATCTGTAGCTTGTGTGATTCAGCCTGTGCTGAGAGCAGCAAAGGCTCTGACAAGACTTCACAGGTGTGCAGACTTGCTTTAGTCTTCACCAGTTGCCTACCTAACAAGTACCGAAACCTCGCATGCTGCCTCAGTATACAGGAAAAGAAAAGCACGCAAAACAGTTTACAGAAGCATTTTAAACCATTATTGAGAAATTAAACATACATTCTGGAAATAAATGAAACGACTTCAGATGAGCACTGCCATGAGAAAACCTGCTTATGCATATAACAATTCAGTAGAAGGCAGTGTCAGGGGTAGTCAGATTTATGTCCTGAGTCACTGGAGCATGAAAAGTAGATCAATGTCAACGGGTCACAATGCATGCTCGAAGAATATGGCGAGGACAATTTCTATGCAAGGTTTGGCAATCACAGCTACCATTGCTGAAGAGAAATTCACTTTTTCACATTGATTTATGTCAGTCACTAAAGTAGGAAAAGTAGGTCAAGGTCATTTCGTTTGGGTCACAATGCATGCTCCAAGAGTATGCAGTGGACAATTTAGCAATCACAGCTATCTCTGCCGGGGAGATACACTTAAATGTGCATTATTGCATAAAAAGTCGTGTCACACACTATTAACAGCCATGTTTTTTAATGGACAAATAACCATGTATTAATCAGGCAATTCATGTGCTGTTGATGCACGGCTTTTGTACTTTCCATATACACATTCTAGGCCGTCACAAAAATTGATGTCATCAACAGTAACGTGCATAGAAATGAATGTAATTTAGTGACGTTATGATGACATAAGTCTTTGCTCTGGAACAGGCGTTTTCAAAACCTACGAATCCTTCATGCTTTTGCACACCATTACAGTAATACAAAAATTCACTTTTCAAAGTGTTTTTCAAGTGACAAAATGATTTTATGCAATAATAACGATCAAACATAATTATTGGTTTTCTGATACACTAACATATGCTTGACCCCTCGGGGGTAGTTAAAACCGTCATCTTTCAGGTTCTGGTTTCAACAGTACCCTTGGGGTCCAGCAGATGTTAATGCATAGAGAAACATCCTCGGGGTCCAGCAGATGTTAATGCATAGAGAAACATGCTTGATCCCTATATTGTTGAAGGCTGCTGGAATTTTGAGCTCCTATGTCACACCCTGCTCACGTGACATGCATGTTTAACAAAAAGCACAGATCTGCACCAATAATGTTTACAGCATATATATTCACGGGTGGTAAACCTAGGAACTACCACGAAATTGTGTTAACGTAATTTTGCTCCCAAGCCACATCTGGGACACGTCGTGGTAGTTTCCAGGCTGAAAATTGGATAAAGAAAGGTTGGTGTCACTTTCATTTTGTTTTATTTTACAACTAAGAACGAACAATGGTGAAATCCAACAATGTGGTTTCGTGTAAATATGTTTCAGCGTCCCCTCTAGCCCAAAATTGTGTTTGAAAAGTTATTTTCTTTCTTTTGATTGGCATTTCCCCACTGAGCATCGGACCAACTTTTCCCAAAGTTCGAAGGATTTTAGCCCATATCTGTCAAATTAAATGGAATTTGATATCATTTGACAATGGAAATGATAAAAAGACCCTGAATAAACATTCCTAAACCGAAATAGAATCTGAGCATTTACTCGTAAACGATTCATGCCCCGTTCATCCTGTGTGGTGGTTTCCAGCTCATTGTGGTAGTTAAAATGCTATCGTTGTAGTTTCCAAGACTTTGTAGGATACGTTTCTGAAGTCCAAGACTTTGTAGGATACGTTTCTGAAGTGTTACAAAACATTATAGTGGTTGTTTGTTTCACATGATAACCCTTGAACTCGTCAATTACTTACCACGGTAAAGAAATAAATCACATTTCGACACCATGAAGAAGCTAAGCTGAGGACTCAAGAGATTCAATGTGATGCTTGACAGGTGGAGACCATGCCCTGGACTGCCAAACAACACCTCTGGAAATCTAAAGCAAAAGGTCATCAGTTGAGCCCCGGTGGACCAACCAACAGACAAAAAAATGATATAAAGAATTGAGTCACTCGCTACGTTGTTCCATGTTCAGTCAACTTTAAGATATAATGGCGGCTAAGACTACTGGCCCAAAGTATCGTTAGTACTTGCGCTTCAGAAAAAAGGGAAATATCCTCGGGTTGGGACATTTTTTATATACATGTGAGTGCGACGATGAACGGACATGTTATTTGATAATTAAAAAGCATGTTTATTCAAAAACAAAATATGTGAATATCCCTTCTTTTCATTCTTCTCATCATTTCAATAGCCCACTAAAATTAAAATTCAGGCAGTCGACAATTGTTATCTGACAAAAGGTAGTTTGAAAAGGTCTTCGTATGAATAAGAGGGGTATTCAAGGTTCGGCCCACACACCCTGTCTTTATAAAAATGAAGTAGCCCCTGAATAGTGAACATCTGCTGATGTGAACTACAACTAAATTCCTACAAAGTTTTGGAAACTACCACGATAGCATTTTAACTATCACGATGAGCTAGAAACTACCACAAAGGACGAATGGGGCATGAATCGTTTACGAGTAAATGCTCAGATTCTTTTTTGGTTTAGGAATGTTTATTCAGGGTCTTTTTATCATTTCCATCGTCAAATGATATCGAATTCCATTTAATTTGACAGATATGGGCTAAAATCCTTCGAACTTTGGGAAAAGTTTGTCCGATGCTCAGTGGGGAAACACGAATCAAAAGAAAGAAAATAACTTTTCAAACAAAATTTTGGGTTAGAGGGGGCGCTGAAACATATTTACACGGAACCACATTGTCGGATTTCACCATTGTTCGTTCTGAGTTGTAAAATATAACAAAAATGAAAGTGACACCATCAACCTCTCTTTATCCAATTTTCAGCCTGGAAACTACCACGACGTGTCCCAGATGTGGCTTGGGAACAAAATAACATTAACACAATTTCGTGGTAGTTCCTAGGTTTACCACTCGTGTATATTATAAGCAATGTGATTAGAAAAATCTGTTGATTGCATATGGAAAAAAATGAATTGTACCTGTCAAGAATTTCTTGGTAATTTTCAAGTCTCAGAAGCTGAACAGGTGTGATTAAATCTTACCAGGCCCAAGGCTATAAAACTTTTTTAGGCTCAACTCAACGGAGCATGAAATTTATCCTGCTGATAAATGTTAAAATGCCAACAATTGTTGGCATTTTAACATTTATCAGTAGGATTAATTTATGAACAATTGTTGGTATTTTAACATTTATCAGCAGTATAAATTCAACTCTGAGTGTTTTAAGCAGGAAAAAGTTCTGTGTTTGTATATATTTTTTGAGTATTTTAGCTTTTATAAGTTGAAATTTTATGCTCATGCAGTTGAGTTGGACAGGAAAAAGTTTTTTACCCTCTCGGCCTTGTCACAAATTTTCTCATGACATGGCTTATATGACACAGAGGAAAAAACAACAAAGCAACATTTTACAGATTTTCAAATCATTATTGATATGAACAAAACAAGACTCTTTATTTTACTAGAAGTAACAACAGTAAAAACTCGAAAATTCAAACTCCCCATTTTTTTAAATACTGGCTAATTTGGAATAAATTAAGGACACAATTGACTAAAATATAGGGCCTATTTATGAACTATTTTAAATACTATCTATAAAATACATGTTTGGTGTGCATAAAGGAAACATCTCCCAGAGATGTTTCTTTTATGCAAACAAAACATGTTTGATAGGGAAAAAGCTCTTGATAATCATTTTTGGGGTTATATATTCTTATATTTACCTCCAATTAATTCGAACTTTGAAACTAAGAAATAAAATCTCTTGTCCCTAGGAGTTTGAATTAAAGAGAATGGACTGTAGCTTATGAGAACAGTTGAAGTATTATTCCTCCTTTATAAACCATGCTTTAAATGACTAGATTCACCTAAAACCTTCCACAAAATAAATTTCCTCTATTTTTTTTTAAACATATGATGAGACAATGTGACACATTGCCCCTGTCGGGGGCCATTGTATGACAGAAAAAGTCTCCCTCAAAAGATATAAGAGCCATGGCATGTGATTTCCAACAATTTGGCATTTTGACAAGTGCATCCTCAAATGAGCCTAAGCAGCCTCCTTTTAAGCTTACAAACTCCAAATGGTGTTCAGTCAGTAGCTTAACAATCATTTATACTCAAGCGACTAGCAATGGCTCTGATCAGACTGCGCGTATGCGCAGGCTGATCTGAGGCTTTGCTGGTCGCACATACCACATTGTTGGAAATCTCATGCACTGGCTCATTATTACTATGGAAATAATTTTTCGTAGGGGGTGAAACATACATACAGACAAGGGTGATGCTATATGCCCCCTCCCCCTCAATAAGATGATAACGGGAGCATAATCATATGTAACTCAATCAAATTTTTTCATTGAATTAAAATTTGGTTTTGCCTAAATATCTTTGCTGTGAATTTAATCTTTATCCAAATATAAAGAAAGAATTAAAGCTTCAACCATTTATTTCCTCCATGCTTGAAACAAAAAAAAACCTGACTTTGGGTTAAATTTCACTTTTTCCTGACAAAACAAAAATTCAAGAAATGTTTACACTCTCTGGTCTTCTGATTTCAAATCAATCAAGTCAATGCAATTTCATGAGTAACATGTATTTATCATGTGGTTAAAAACAATGTAGAATCTGATCAGCTAGCCAGCTGACCTGGATCTGCACTGTTTTCGAAAAAGGCTTTTTTTGTGAGAAATAGTTACAAATAGAGTGAGCTTATTTGGACACCTTAAGGTCCTTAAATCTGGACCAGTCCATTTTGAGATATTTTAAAGGAAGCGACAGAATGGTAAGTAGTATAAACCCTGCTTAGAATGCTCCTTTAGGAGCTACCTGCTCCTGGTTGTTGAGTTTGTGTTTAACGACCCACCGACAGCTATGGTCATATGAAGATGGGATCACACTTTAAGAGTCTCAACCGACTGACTGGAGGGGCCATGGATCAAACTTTGAACACCTGGTACAAGGGGAGTGGTTTATCCACTTCACTATGGCAGCTCCTGCTTCAGGTTTGCACTGTCTGTCTGAATGCTTAGTATATTGTAAAACACGGTATGAACAAGTTTAACATTTATAATAGATATATAGTTTTAATATTCTGTGAACACACTAGGTATTTGTACACTTATATTAGCTGAACTCCTTGAACACATACTATATTCGAAAACTTTTGAGCATTGTCAGCTGTTGCAAACTCAATCTCAGATCAGCCCGAAATTCAGCCCAGTATCACAGTCTGATCAACATTTTCTCAGGGTGCTCAAGCCACAGGTTGCACTTATGCACACAGTAAGACTCGGATCAGGTTGGGCAGATGCACTGGCTGACCTGAGCACTATAATCCCTGGGGACAAAAATCTTTTGATTGATTTTGTTATGCAGTGGACTATTTACATACACTTGTTTAAGTTGAACATTCTATGAATTAACATAATTGAGCCCCGACATGTGACTTCCAACAATGTGGCATTTTGACAAGTATTGACTCAGACCAGCCTGTGCAGCCTCCTTTTAAGCTTAGAAACTCCAAATGATGTTCAGTCAGTAGCTTAACAGTCATAGAATATTCAAACGACTAGCAAAGGCTCTGATCAGACTGCACGTATGCGCAGGCTGATCTGAGCCTTTGCTGGTCCAACATACAACATTGTTGGAAATCTCATGTCACGGCTCAATTATTATTTGTTACTAATAAGATGAAAAAAATCTATAATTTATCACAGACATTTGCTCTGAAATGAAATCATCACAGTTTATGCAGAACCAAAAATAAATAGATGAAATAATGAAAAATAAACTAGAGCCAATAGTCGAAGGCACACCATTGAAAAATCACCACACATTGATGGCTTTTGACACCCATTGCATTCGGTCCAGTGGTTGAGCTGTCAGCATAACAGACAAATATCTTTTGAACCCTCTTTTATAAGAGCCTTTGTGTGTGTTTGTATTGTTGTGTGTATGGTGGGATTAGAATAAATGTACTAATTTGTATTCAGTCTAAAGGTTCAGCATTAAGAAATAAGGAGATAACACGATTTAACAGACATTGACAGATAGTGGCTTTTGACTCCTCCAAGGCCAGGCCTCTTCTGTGTGTGTGTGTGTGTGTGTGGGGGGGGGGGGGGGCAGGGGGGGGGGGGGGGAGGATCAAAAATTGATATGCTGTTGCACCTCCTAGTGACTTGTGTAAGTCCCTCAATTTAGTTGATTGGATTCAGTCCAGTGGTTTAGGATAGCATAATAGAGTGACAGACAAACAATAGGCGTTAAAATGCTTATAGAGCATCTTTTTTTTACAATGCAAATGGCTCAAAAGAACTTTCATTTTGTCAAAGTTTATGAGCTTAGGCTTAAAGCTGCATGAGTTGTATCTTCATGCATGCTTTGAAGCTATAAAGTTGTCCAACACCATGTGTCCAGTAAAAATCAAAACAATATTTTTTGTGTAAAAATATTTAGTTTGTTCTTCAAAAATATATTCCCATTTAATATTTGTTGTCCATCTTAATGATTAATTCACATAAGGTTGGACATGTTTGTTTTCTTTTTTAATGTTGTTATATGCAGTTATAGACAGTGTTGCATATATAATCTAACTTAATGGGGATTTCATTATGTTGTGCACAAGTTACTTCCCTTACCTTGAAATTTGTCTTGGCAACTTTTAAATAGTGGCTCTAGCGCTTTTAATATCACAAACAGGCCCTAAATCCGCAAAATACAGCTGTCTGTTGCTCCTAAATCTCTACCATAGAAGTGAAAAGATAGGTGGAGGGGATAATGATATCCTAAATGTTCTTCAAAAAGCATGGGAATAAACATTGCAAATATAATTTCTTAATGCTGAACCTTTGAAAATCTGGTCTGGTTTGAATCATTAATAAAATATACATTTAAATAAGGTAAACATGAAATCTGTCAAATTGATGATAGTTCAAACTGCATCATGTATTGAAATATATCACAGTTTTGGTACAAAATATGTATGCATAATAAACTTAACAAAATATCACAGCTATAGTTTGCATAAAATATGAAATTCATCCTATAAATGCGTTGGAAATTTGTCAGCATTTGCTTAAAATAATATGTACTACATCATGAATAAAGCACATTAAATGTAATTCTGCAATATCAAAATACAATACATTGCAGTTTTCTACAAAACAGGAATCATTTATTATCTATGTAAGCCTAGCACCCATCTTTTTTGACACAGGCAAACAGTACAGAACCAGATCAGTGGCATCTGATCAGGTTCTGCACTGTTTGCTTACAGAATGTACTCAGTCTTTCAAAATTTGAATGCAATTGTGAGTACCACCCTCAAGTCTTAAATTTAAATGGATTTAGGGAGTGAAATTCCAATAGACATATGGGTTAATTATGCAAAAATGACCAATGTATACATTCAGTTCACTTTTCATATTGAGGAATTTGAGTCTGGTTAACACAATGCACCAAAGGCTAGACTTTCCTACTTGCATGGGTGAAAGTTAAATGTTGCCCAAATCCTGAATTTTACAAATTAAAATATTAAAACTTGTACTTTGCCAACAAAATATTAACAATTTCAAGTTTGACTGGCCAAGTGTCTTTAGAGATACTAAAAATAAATAAGAGAAGCTAAACTCGATTTTTTTATATTTGCTTTTCACATTGCTTTTAGGCTATAACATTTTTCATTTTCAATTTTTGCAAACTGCAATGAAATTAGTGCCATTTTCTCCAAAAGGCCCGTAGTTTGTGGTGCGATCAGATTTTTGTGTACGTAGATGAAAATTTTGAAATAAATTGAAATCACCAAAATTTTCGGAGTCTTTTATTGACAGGTAAATTTTGTAGAGGTGTGACAGAAAGGGATCATCTCAAAAAAATATTCACAAGCGATAAATATACAGTTATTCAACAGTTGTGTAACGTATAATCCTGCCATCTGCATACTGAGAATATATTTGTAAGTACAGAAGCTAGTATTTCGCATAATTTTTCTTTACAATTTTCAGGGGGAACACAGTTTGCTTATATTGATTAAAAAAGTTATCACCAAAAACTTATGTGAAAAACATAAAAAAAAATGAGTTTATTACCAAACTTAGCAGACCATGATGAAATGCTGCATAAAACTATTCACTATTTGCCAAAGCACCGGTCTACAGGCATTGAGAATGGAGAGAAGTGATGTTTATTACAGTACTAGAATGATGGTTCCCTCTCTGAGAAACTCCTTTAGTCTCTTTCAGCAGTGCCTGCAAAGCGTTAGTTAGCTGACCGTAGCTTAGTAACAATCTTCTGTGCATTAACCGTATCATTAACAAGAGTCCTAGTTCCCCCAGTCTTTAAATTTTTCATTTTGTGAGTAACCTGATGTAGACCTGCATGATCTAGACTGGAGGTAACTGTTACTATATTGCTGTATGCACCATCTGGACTCTGTGGAAGAAAGAAAGAATAAACAGTAGGTCCAGGGTTCCCACAGTATATATAAACAAATATCCATGATTTTCCCTGATCAACAATGTAATTTCCATGACTATTTAATGCCTGCATCCTTTTAGCAGCATCTTCACCACGCTGGGCATAAATGCGGAATGCAGCAACAGTAATGTATTTAGAGAAGCATGTTTGTAGACCATGCATGCATTTTGAAATAATTAAAACTTGAAACCACCAGTAGCCAGAAAACTAGATGTCAGACACACAAGTTTTGTGTGTCTGACAGCTAGTTTTCTGGCTACTGGTGGTTTCGTCAAATTATTTCACATAATTCCATCATTTTTCCATGATTATTCAGGCTTTTTCAAATTCCATGATTTTTCCATGCATGGAACTTTCTTCTTGATTTTCCAGGTTTTCATGATTTCCAGAGCTTGTGGGAACCCTGAAGTAGCAGCTTAGCAAAACCATAGTTCATGAAATCAAATTTGGTGATATAGCTGTCATGTAAATATAAACAATTTGCTACATAGTGACAGATATCTTAGCACTAATTGGCAGTTTGCGATGTTTAAAACAGGCAAAGCCAATGGACATGATACTTGTTTAGTGTATATTTCAAAATATGTTTCCTAAATTTCAGTAACATATGTTGTTGGTACACATTGGAATTGCCTCATTGAGGCAATTCCAATGTGCACCTACAACATATGTCAATTCAATAAAAGAATGTTTTTCACCATAAACTTTTTTTCACAAATTTCTCAACTACTTTTTAATGTTTCAGTGTAATGAGCATGTAGAAATGAACAAGTTATTCAGCAGTTTAGCGTGCACCTGGATAACAACAATAGACAGCCAATCTTATATTATTGACAGTTTATCTTTAGGTGTTTCATAGGAATGAAATGCTAACTTATTGGCTTTATGCGTTTGTTGTCATCTGCTGGATTTTTTCAAAATTTAATTTTCCAAAAAAATATTTCAGGAACACTATCAGAGTGTCAAATGGTTTAGACCCAGATCAGGACCAGCATTCTGTCGGTCCTAATCTGGGTCCAAACTGTTTTCAATGGTTATCAGCAGATGACTAGTCACCTCTAGCAATGAAAGTTAAATGTAGTGTACATAACTGCTTAAATACTGGGGAAAAATGTTGATTTTCTAGCCCTGGGCTCACTTTCAAGTTCAAACGCTGACTGTAATGAATGAAATCTTGTTTTACAATGTTCAAAGGGCACTAGCTTTAAATTTTATAACACTTTGTTGACCTTGGCATCAATTTAATATGCATTGCACCAAATCATAGATTTACTGTCCACACAATTTCAGCTTAATCAGATGGGAACTGTAAAACTTATCTGGTAAATGAAACATACTCTTGGGAGACACAATTATGCAAATAATATGCAAATCCTTAGTCTATGACTGATTCAGCAAGTGAGATTGAAATTGTTTCTGGAAGCCACTTTTTTGCACACCAGATAAGGATATCTGGTATTTTATCCTGGGATAGACAATCTTATCCTACCCATGCTATCTTACCCAGGCTGTCACATGGGGGCTGTACATTGGTTGTATTGGAACTCAGGCACATTGGTCGTCAATGTTATGTCAAAGTGACGTCATTGTTTAACAGTGCATCTCAGGGTATTTGGGAACTTACTAATATTTTGAAATATAAAAAAGTGGTTTTCAATGGTAAGCAAGAAAAAGAATCCATTATTTGTGTGAGGGTGGGATAGAAAAATCCATTCCTCCGGATCACCATTTGCAATCACTCGGCAAGCCGTGTAATGCCAAATGATGATCCTCGGGATGGATTTTTCTATCCCACTCTCCCGATAGATTCTTATAATATGTACTTTTGATTGAGCTAATCTTGATCTTGAAGTTGGGATTCTGCTGATTTTCTTTCTGCTAGTTGTCTGTTTCTGTGATAGGGCATCTACAAATAGAACACTGGAATTTACAATCATGCAAATATATTACAATGAAACATCTCAAGATAAGCTGTCAAAAGCATAAAATAGGCAGTCTATTCATTGCTTCAGGAAATGAGGACCTAAAATTGAACATGTTTCAGTGTAGTTTGTCATGCACCTGGATGACAGTAATGCAATTACTGTATTACTGTCATCCAGGTGCATGACAAACTACATTGAAACATGTCCATTTCTATGTCCTCATTTCACTGAAACAATGAAAATAGTTGAGAAAGCTTATGGTGAAAAACTCATTTATTGAAGACATGTCTTAGGAACACATTGGAATTGCCTCATAGAGTACACCCCTAAAATACTTCTTATGTTGGGGTATAATAAATTTCAGCATATTCTAGAACCTTGATTGGTTAAGTGCATGTGGCTTTACTGTGCACATTGAACTTTCAATCTTGGGGACAGATTTCCCCATATTGGCACATTAATTAATCTCTTTGAGTTGAACACCTCCTATAAAAAATAGCAAATTCATTTTCCATTCTGTGGTAATTGATATATTTAACATTAAAAAGCCTTAATATTACATCATTTCAAACTTTAGAGGATATTTTACGACCTTTATAACACTATGTTTGGAGTCCATATGAATGGACAGTGTTATAAGGGTAATGTTATAAAGCGACAATTTTAAAAAGATATTATAGGAAAATGCCCATTTCATGGTCATTTTCTTAAATAACTTTGTAAAATTCTATGGTCATTAAAATACCATGGTAATAAGATTTTGGAGCCCCAACATGACCCTGTTATATCATAATACATGTTTTAAAAAGATGTGTTATTATATAAATATAACATTCTTGAGAGGGTGCTAGTCGAAAATATCATCCCGAGGAATGTGATTATCAACCGAGGGGCAGCCGAGGTTGATAATCATATTTTGAGGGATGATTTTTCGACTAGCACCCTCTCAAGAATGTTACATCTATTTTATTATACCAAACATTATTCTTTTATTTTCTAACCATTGTGCGAGAAGTTCCAATGACAACGTAATGCGTACTGAATTGCTACAAATTATTGAAATAATATCTTTCACAAAAGGGTTATTTTTGTAAACACAAACTGGTCGTAATCGCCGTTAAACAAATCGTGCCATAATCACTGATGCATCAAATATTTTAGGCTTCTTTGCTTGCAGCCTCGCTCAAATCAGCATTGTAAATGGAATTGCTGTTGTCTAGATGATCGATGCGGTTTTGTTGGAAAACAGAAAATTTCGCCTGATTTGCTCAGTTTTGGTTTCAAAGTGTTCCACTCGTTCTAACTAAGAAAACGAGTACCCACACTCCATGTTTCTGTCCACAAATAACGAAGTTATTAGGAGTTTAAAGTGACCAGGCCATGGCTCATACATGTATCCGCCATTGTAAGTTAGCGTCACCTCGTGTAAACGAACCGTACGCACATCGGCGGCGCGCATGTGATAGTCGAAATTATCGCAGGGTGATAGTCAAAATTAGCACCTACCGGCCTATGGAGGTTTTACATGGGAATTATATGTGAGGTATAATAAAAAGAGACTACACTCTATGTGTTTTATACCTGGCTTCTCTTCCACACTAGATGCTGAATTGGCTTTCAGCACAGTCTCCATAGGTAAAGAGCTTGACACAGGGGATTCTGATATTGATGTCACACTGGTTTCTTCATCAAAGTATAGTCTAGTACATTTCTTCCCTCTCTTTGTATAGAGCTCATCATCAAAATAGAAATCTCCACCAGTGTCTGGATCTTTCATCTACGTAGAAATCAGTCAGGTCAAGACAAAAAGCTGTCACAGGTTTAGATAAACACAATTATTCAGGGTAAAATTGTAAATATTTTCTTACCCATCAATTTTAACATATGTTTTGGGTGCTCAAAAGAACCGTCTCATCGAGACGGTTCTTTTGAGTACCCACAACATATGTTTTGGTTGAGAAATAGGAAAATTAAATTTTCTTTACACACTCTTAACTAAAGTCATGAACTGTGCACATGTCAGTCTAATCAACTGCACAGCCTAATCTGCATCTTAATTTCTCAGTGCCTTGATTGTATAATAGGCATACTTAGTATTTCCAACTTTTTGTCTTGCTATTTCCAAATTTTAAGAATTCAAACAAGTCTCTAAACCCAAGTCTTAAATATTTGATTTCAAACCCTGAATATTTGTTTTGTTGTTGATGTCACTCAGTGAATTGGTCTAATTAATCAAAGTAAGAGTTAGTGAAATAGTACATAACCAATAAGCTTCCCAAAAAGCACATGAGGGAACTTGTTTTAATAAGTGATAAATTAAATACATTTAATTTCTGTATAATTTCCTAAGTGATCATATTGACATTGCAGATCCTTACCGCATACCATATTTATTTTTAAGGCCTAAAATTAAAAAAAAAATGTGTAGTGCCTTTTTATGCACTTTAAGGGGATTTCAAAGGGATTTATCTGCTCAGACATACTGTTTCCCTAACATCCCAATGGCATGCAAATTTTTTTTTATATCAAGGTAAAAAATATTTTTCAGCCTACTGTTCCTAATTCAAATTTTCATGTGACATGAAACATGTATTTGTGGGTAAAAACTTCATCTAAATTTCATAAAAATGCAATTTGATATATGCTATTAAAATATATTTATGGAAATTTATCGTATTCAGGCTTTCAAGTGCCCTTCAACAAAAAAGTAGGGAACATGTAGGAATAAATAATTTGGAAAAAGTAGTGATTATCGCTGGAATTTTATGTATAAATGGCATTTTAGAGTGAAAAGGTAGGGAAAGTAGGGCATTTTCATGAAATAGTAGGGAAAAGTAGGAGCAAATTAAAAAGTAGGGCCAACTTGAAAGCCTACATGTATTATGAAATTACCTCACAATATGATAAGTAGATAGTCAGAAAATGTTTTACGATACACTTTAAGTGAATCCATCATTGCAGCTCTAGTAACTGACATTGAGCCGTTGACATGTGATTTCCAACAATGTGGCATTTTGACAGGTGTTGACTCAAATGAGCCTGTGCAGCCTACTTTTAAGCTTAGAAACTCCAAATGATGTTCGGCCAGTAGCTTAATATTCGGTGCGACTAGCAAAGGCTCTGATCAAACTGCTCGCATGAGCAGGTTGGTCTGAGCCTTTGCTGGTCGCACATACCACATTGTTGGAAATCTCATGTGGCGGCTCATATTTCTGCATACATACATGGTCCCCAGTTTCCATATGCTGGCTCTGATGATGCTTGTAGTTGTCCTGCTCACTGCTTGAAGCCGAGACAACACGGTTGGACGTCGAGTCTTCTACAGTCTGGTTAGCTGATGTTTCTGATAGCTGTCTGGTCCCAAATATATCAGGAGATTTGTCTGAAGATAAAATGCATTTTGCCCTTTGTAAACTGATGGATTCAACCATTTGGTTCGATACAATAAGCCTGGGATGGTTCACTGTATATATCAAGGTGTCACAAGTTAGAATTTCCAATTTACTATGTATTTCAGTGCCTAAGAGGAGCATTATTTTAGCTAACAGTGCAGACCCAACTGAAATGTGTGCATGTGCATAGCGGGTTTAGATTATGTCCAGTAAACTCTTATATAAACTGGTCAAAATAAGTTTAGTCCCATGCCAGTTTTTCCATGAGCATAATTTAAATTTCCAAAGTTTGGTTGTTTATTTCAATAATATCTAAAACTATTGAAAACTTACTCAACTGACAGCAATATCTTGGTGTATTTACCCAGAGTTTCAATTGAAAATACCAATTGTCTTTTGATATGCGCTAAATTTTCTAACAGTACCCATATTTTGGCCAATTTTACTATAGGAATGATAGGGAATGAAATGCAACATCTACTATAATGTGTGAAGCTTTATGGAAAATTTATCAATATAAGTGAACCCTTCTACATGTTGGAAAGAAACATTGCTGCTACTTTGCTGAAAATTTTATGCAAAAATCTTTATTGTGTAAACTGTTATGAAAAATTGAACATGAAACAGTCTATAGGAAATTTTCAGCTGGGGCTTAACTTATTTTGATCAGTTTACTTTGTGTGTATAATAGGGCTGGGAGGATACGGCTGTCATCTGATACAATATGTATCGTGATACATGCAATGTGATATGATGTGTATCACGATATATGGACACCGATACAGCAACACTTAGAAGCACTATTCCTGTAGTATATTGATAAAAAATTTGCACTTTTTTCTATTCCATTTGCAAATCATTCAATAAGACAAATATTTTTGTCACTCTTTTGGAAAATTGACCATTTATTTGACATTTATGTCTTAATTTATGTTTTTGTGTAGTGAAGCATGTAATACACACTATTAAGACCAGCAAACATGAAGAGAGCACCATCTTAATGGACGAATTTAAGCAGGTCCTGTGTACCATGCGGCTACTGCTAAACCTTAAAATTTATCCCTATTTTGAGGAACCACGAAACATAAATTAAAAAAATTCTATACAGGCATTTGATTGGCATGTGGTTGCCCTATGAGGGCACAATAGATTTTTTTATCCATCTTTAATTCATTTTGCCTATTTGTCCATTTGATCTTGTTTTAAGTAGCAAACATTTACACTGTAAGAATAGAATGTACCTGAATATATGCATTCAGATCTGGGTCTGCCCTATTTGTCTATGCCTTTGACAGGCAACTAATGGTCAAAATTTTGGAATGTTTATCTTAAGTATGATTTGGGCCACTTACTACATTTCCTACTTGCTGTTCCCTTATCAACCATTTGTGTGGATAAATTTCTCTTTATTTTGCGTATCTCATGATCCACCCATTGGGACACAAGATCAGAGTCTCGGCTAGAGCTCAGCTGGATATCTTTGCTGTCAGCAAGACTTGTTGATGTGAAGGTACTGGCTGTATCAGTGTCACACTTCCCTTCTAGCTCACCTACAAAAAATTGTTTGAAATTCAAATTCTTAGCATGCACTTGTCTTGATGATGAAAACAGCTGTTTTAAATGCTTATGAGAAGCCAAGCCACTTTTGGCTTCTCAGAGGCATTAAAGAAGCGCATGTTTTAATTTGGCTTTTCAAATGCAAATAAAATAGCCAATGTTTTCATCATCCAGTACAAGCTAAAATCGGAAATTCTTTGATTATATTTACAATTCAATATTTCAATCAAATATTTTCTTCCCAAACTTACTGCTAATGCTTGTAAAATAATTTAATTCATTTCTATCAGAGGTCACAGATGGAACAGCCAGCAAGGGATATCTGTGTGTACACAAAATATGGGGTGAGATATTAATGACAGCAAGCAAACATCAATTAACATAGAAAATCATTGGGCCTTGTATGGGATGAACTTGTCACATCGGGGTTACTTGATGATAGCTGCTCCAGCGTTCATACAGGTAAGTTAGTGTAAAATTAAAGGACTTTTCAAGGACTTCTAAAAGACTTTCCTACTGTTTTCAAGGACCAAAAAAACTTATGAAAATTACTGATTTACATGTTAAAATCCTACTTCTGAAATGCTAGAGTCCATTACTAAAGATATTAGTTTTAGAAAATCAGTGTAAAATTATGGAGCCTTAATTTGGTGCAGCATATGCTGCACCAAATAAAGGCACCAGAATTTTATACTGATTTAGGCCTCCAAAATCAGTGTTGAATCCTTTGCAAGTGGTAAAATTCAAAACTTTTCAAGGCCTTTGAGTGTTTTTAAGTACTTTTCAAGGCAAATTTGATTTTCAAGGACTTTTTCAAGACAGTCTTGTATTTTAAAGTACTTTTCAAGCCTGTGCGAACCCTGTGCTCAGAAACAGAGATTGGTATGAGCAGGGGAACAGCAAGATGTACAACTTGGCATGACTGATCAGCCTGCACATTGCCATCAACTTTGTCTGATCAGAGCCTTCACTGTCCATATGAAGAATCATTGAGACCTTTGGTTACTGAGTATTTTTTTCAAGGCTTAATTCAAAGCAGATTTTCCAACTCTTTTTAGGCAGATTTTATTTTCAAGGACTTATACAAATCAAGAAAATCCAGAATGGTCAAGCTATAACAGCCTACATTCATAGTACTGTAAAACCTGCTTTAAGCAGCCATTCAAAAAGAAAACCAAAAATTGCTTTTCAAGAAGGATTATTACTTAATTCAGGTCAAAAGTATTGCAGAGCATTCTGCAATATTTCTACCTTCATTAAGCTACCATTTGTCTTTAAGACCATTTTTTGTATATTTTTGAGTGGCATCTTAAGACAGGTTTTACTGTACTATTCAAAACCTATGTGAAGTAAAAATTCATCCTCTCTTACCTGTATCACTCATCGATACTGTTGATAAGCTACCAAAGCTGGCTTTATCATCCTTGTCCTGAACTGTAGTAATGGTAAATCTTTTCTTTGCATGATTACTGTAATCTACAAAAATGAGCCGCGACATGAGATTTCCAACAATGTGGTATTTTGACAAGTGTAGACTCAGACGAGCCTTTGCAGCCCCCTGTTAAACTTAGAAACTCCAAATGCTGGTCGGCCAATAGCTTAACAGTCTTAGAATATTCATGCTACTGGCAAAAACTCTGATCAGACTGGGCATATGCGCAGACTGATCTGAGGCTTTGCTGGTTGCACATACCACATAGTTGGAAATCTCATGTCAGGGCTCAAATAATTTTTCATGCTCTTATCACACAATGGTTATAACAATCAGCATTTTCAATCTTGAAATTCATACTTTAAACAGAACTTAAGATATATCTCCTGTTTAGGATTATTATGATTAAAATAACGATAGCACAACTACATAATCAAGCAAATCACATGACTTTGTGGCACAACCTGAAAACAAATATTATGGCACACATACTCATGATCCTTGTATCAGGTCAGTATACACTGAACTGAAGTTATAAGAAGCCACCATGCAATTTTTGCTCCCGCTCAGGAAGTAAATATCGCTCTCACAAAATTTAAATTCTATAAAAAGGTCAGAGGCTTTGTCGAGACTAGCAAATTATGTCAATTCAAAATGACTGGTAGACGAGGACTGAGTAAAGGTACCATCATTTCAAAAAGTCACACTTTTTAGTGTGATATAAACTAATCATCAGCTATTTTATCCATTTATTTAATTAGTTTGGAGATGTTTATAACAGCTGTGATATAAGATGAAGGGAATCCAAAGTTTTTTTGACAATTGAACACTCCATTTCTTTTCTACGTCAACATGAAGACAGCCACGGTCAACAATTTAATCAAAGGATTTTAGCTTAACCATGCAGTTTGCATACTGACTTTGCATTTCTCTGTACGCTTTATTATCTGCGACACAGCAGTGCAATTTTCAGGGGTTCTTCATTATGAATTGGCATCACTGTTCTGCTGAAAAATTAAAATAAAGCTTTAACAAATGCAATTTAAATGACCTTTTAAGTTTCACATTAAAATCGGAAGTGGGTACCAAATTAGTAAAAAATATCATTAGAAAATGGGCTCATCAAGTTGCATGGTGTTTTATCAAACATATCAACATAAAATAATACACATAGAATGATTTTAGTATGTGCAGCTGATGATTTCGGAATTTTTTTTTTGAAATTTTGGAAAATTATCAATTTTTGAAAATTCATAAAAAATCTGTCATTAGCAAAAAGTCAAGTGTTTGGTGTTTTTTCAAGTCGACTAGGCAGGTTGGCAATCACCTGTACTTGAGTTTGACAAAAACTGCACTCAAAACGCTTATTTTCTTCAAAAAGTTCAATTTTGCATTTTTTAACCAAAAAATCTTGAAGTGATGGAAAACTCTTCCAAAGCACAGATATACTTTAGTCCATTACAGTGCACATACTTGGCAAAAATTCATTTCAATATCACTAGGGCTTATTCAGAAAAAAGAAATTGAAAAGTGGCTACTTAGAACTTCGGTTCAGTGTATATAAAATGAGCTGGTATCAAGGATAAGGTACAATGATGATTCAAATCAATCTGCACATCCGCACCATTTGATCAGTCTTAGTTTTTCGCCTGATGAAATGTTTAACCCTTGGTTACTAACAGAGCGCCCATTGAGGAGTGATCAGACTGGATGCTCAGGTTGATCGGAGTCTTTGATGGGCACCCATACCAACTTGTACCTTTTGTTGCAATCTGATCTGGATCTGCTCTGTTTGTCTAGGCTTTTTTGGCAAGCAGCTAGCTTGTGTTTGGATTTTTAAACTGTGATCTATCATAAGTCTGCTCAGGGTGCCTTAGTGATAAGTTCTTAAGTCTCACACTTTGTGATAAGTTCTTAAGTCTCATGAGCTGATATATCATTTTTGCCATTTGAGCTGTGACGTGATTTCCAACAACCTGGTATTTTGACAAGTGTAGACTCAGATGGGCTTGTGACTTTCCTCCTTTTAAGCTTTAGAAATTCCAAATGATGTTCAGTCAGTAGCTCAACAGTCATAAACTATTCAAGCAACTAGCAAAGCTCTGATCAGACTGCGCGTATGCGCAGGCTGGTCTGAGCCTTTGCTGGTTGCACATACCACATTGTAAGAAATCTCATGTCGCGGCTCATTTATACTTAAATCAGTGTTTTTATTTTTAATGTCATGCTTGTCCAAACCTTTTCCATGTTCTCCATCTTGTTGATCTTGACCCAGCTTGCCATCTAATATAGACTGGTAAAAGTCATGTTCTTGTATTTGTTGCTGGAAAACCTTTGCCAAGTCTCTGACACTACCCTTCCCTTCAAACCAACTGTTGTCTGGCGTAACCCTGCAATGTTAATTAATTTGAAACCATTTATGGTTAGTTAGTATCTCAAGATTATGATATTATTAGCATAGAGTGTGAAATGAGAAGTTGCCTAAAATGCCATTTTAGACCAAAATTGCATTAGCAAATACATATTTGTGTTTAAGGCCAAACAAAAATATTAGCGTGTTTCAGGTAACAGGTCTAAAAATTTTAGGTAGGGTA
This sequence comes from Loripinus fragilis, assembly GCA_964019695.1. Classification (NCBI taxonomy): domain Eukaryota; kingdom Metazoa; phylum Mollusca; class Bivalvia; order Lucinida; family Lucinidae; genus Loripinus; species Loripinus fragilis. The sequence continues at coordinate 105,587,269 of OZ026516.1, forward strand.
GGCACATGTATATATTTTTTATTATTTTTTTTTTTTTGGAAAAAATAAAATTTTATGCATCTTGAAAGGCATTTCGCCTTTCAAAATGCATAAAATTACATTTTTTCCAGAAAACTGAAAAAAAAAATAATCTAGGTTTCATCAGTTAATTTAGGTAGGGTTGGGTTACCCAAAACACAGGTATTTATTTATTTAGCCTTAAAGGTAATATTAATAAATACATGTATGTCTGATAAAAGAAAATAAGATTTGTGTGTTGTTTTTATTCATATTAGAAAATACACATTTAATGCACATGCATTTCTACATTCAGATTCTTTGAGATGTTGTAAACAATGAAAAGCAATGATGATGTGTAAACACAACATTAAGCTTTATAACAACAGGCCTGCCACGTCAGGAACTTTGCCTTTAGTTCTTAAAGAAACAGAAAATTAAATAATTGAACACAATATACATACAAATGGGGCACTGAATAAATCTCCAAGTACATGCATACTTTAAAAATGCACATGTCAAAACTGACTAGGCCGCATGGATCCACAGGCCAATATGGGTATAGACTTAGTACGGTAGACCTCCCAAGGATACACTATCCCAGAAATATATAATTAGACTTTCAAGATCAGTGATGTTGCACAGTATTCTCATAGGATTTTTTTCTCAGTGAATTTTACATGAAATAATAAGTTAACTATGATGTATAAAGCGCCTCTATCTGATATTCTTCCCAAAGCCTTGGGGCATTCAAATTTGAAGGGTCAGTTGAATACATTTAAGGGTTCAAAGATTATATTCAGATCAGTCCTTACATAATGCTATGTTTGAGGTCCACAACAATGAACCATGTTATAAAGGAACAATTTTACAAAGGAATTACAGGAACATCACCATGTTATGGTGATTTTCCTATAATTCCTTTGTAAAATTCCATGGTAAAAGAATTTGGAGCCACAACATGACCATGTTATATCCAAATCTGTGTTAATAAGGCATGTCATAAAGGGACTGCACTGTAATTTCAACCTACTACATATTTCTGTGGATGATTGGATGTCCTAAAAACAGTGCAGGCACTCAGATGAGGTGATGCATTCACATTTTGAAAATGGGGTCAATTGACCCCCTTTATACAATATAAAGACTAAAAAAAATCCATTTAAAGGGTCATTTGGGAAAGATGGGTCATTTACTAAATCAATAGGGGGTCAGGGAAAACCCTGTACATTTTGCCTTCTTTTTGTCAGTGTACATATTATATTTACAGCTTTCTTTTCAAGAATTGATTAATAAATTAAACACTTACGGAGGAGGAGTCGCTTGTTTCAGGTTAAGAAGTCTTTTGCGTAATGTGGCATAATCTGGTGGCTCCCTATGGGAGAGCTGACCCATGGGTAAATCGGTGCTGTGATCATTGTACAAGGCAAACACACTGCCAGCTGTCGTCAGTTTACCAGAGGTAGAGTATTCATCCGGTACCATAGCACGTGTCGTGTGGCAGGCAGGTTTAACCCCAAGGCTGCGAGATTTCTGCTGGTGATCCAGATTTAGGTAGCTAAATCTACCCATGGAAGATGTCACTCTACCCAATTCTCTGAAACCAAACATGATCAACGTTGAATAAATAATAATTAAGAAAAGATCCAGGGGTTTTCCATGCTGCAAATTTGGAGTCAAATATTGACCCCATTTTCAAACAAATTTTTTCTGACTTTTCCAAGTTTTAAGACAATTTTTTTCAAAGTAGAAAAGTTCAACTTTAAATCTTTAGTGTATAGGATATATTTAACAAGGTTATGTTATATTGCTATGCAAAACACGAGCATTGGAGCATTTGGTAGGCGTGCTTGTAGAAGATATGGCCTGGACATGGAATTCTGATTGTAACAGCTTTCAATCATGTTTGAGTAATAGAACCTTGACCTTAGAGGTAGATGGCTTAATGTTGTGCCTGACACACCTTCATGATATGGGTAAAATAATCATGTGAAGTTATAATGGTTTTGACATCCCCTTGTAGGAGATAATTGGTGGGACACGAAATTCTGAGTGTTACAGCTTCTGTCCATGTTTGAGTTAAAATTGTGACCTTGACCTTGGAGGTAGGTGGCTAAATGTTGTGCATGACACACCTTCATGTTATGGGTAATAATCATGTAGTTATAATGAATTTGACATTTGTGAGGTTATAACGGTTTTGACATATCCTTTTAAGAGATATGGCCCGGACACGAAATTCTGAGTGTAACAGCTTCTGACCATGTTCGAGTCAAGGTGTGACCTTGACCTTGGGGGTAGTTGGCTAAATGTTGTGCGCAACACATCTTCATGCTATTGGTAATAATCATGTGAAGTTATAATGAATTTGTAAGAGATAAGGCCAGGACATGAAACTCATGATTACAGTGTTACTGATGGATGGATGGAGGGAATCAAGCAAACCTATAGTCCCCCAAACCGATAGGGGACTTATAAACAAACATTTGCCTTAACCCATATTAGTCTAGCATCCTTTTTATAAGACATAAGCAAACAGAGCAGACCTAGATCAAAACTTGCAAAATGCGGCTTGGGATCAGGATCCTCACTGTTCAAACTTTTTTTAACAGATTGTTTAACCCTTCTCATTCTTAATCTAGATACAGGTTAACAGTTACTTTGGCAAAAAGCGAAGACCCAGATGAACTGGAGCATAGGGTGGCATTTCATCAGAGTTTGCACTGTTTGTTAACCCCAAGAAAAAAATACCTGTGTTTCTGATGACCCTTGAAAAAAACACAGTCAGTCAGTTGTAAAATTTTTTTCTTTCAAATCCCAAAGAGCGGTCTATTTTATTGGAAATTTCTTAGAGCAAGCTGCTGCCATATAAACAAATGATCAATTGTCAACTTCTTAATCTTTTTTTTTTTTACTTTAATTTACTTTAATTTACTTTAAATCTCGCAAAAAAAAAGATTTTTCTTGAAAGTTATAATTAGCGAGGCGCCATCATCTTGAATAAAATAGAGTATTGTGACTGTTAACTTATAGGATGATAGTCGTGATGGCCATGGCGGTTGTGTTGTAATTACTAAATACCAAAACCGACCAAAATGCCTGAAAAACTGCAATTTCAAGAAGTTTAGGGGAAAGTTGTTTTTCGTGTAAGTGTGTGTGTGTGTGTGTGGTGGGGGGGGGGGGGGGGAGGTAGCGGACAGGGTCGGTTAGGTCATCAGAAACAGTTAGGTTTTTTTCTTGGCCTAAGATATAAACAATCCTCAGGGAGGGACAGAAATACATCAGTTCATTGAAATTCAAAATACATAATGGATAATTCCATACTTCTTGTATCAATATAGGATAATCCATCAGAATCAAAAGCATTAAGCAGGGCTTCAATTTTTTTTCAAGAGTAGTGGGCTGAAGTGACCCATGGAGCAAAAAATGGTGGGTCATTTTCTGAAATGATGGGCCCAAGCATATCAAAGTTACCACAGTTGACATTTGGGTAGTATACTTTACCTACACACTGACACAGACACTAGTTTGCATATATGTATATTGACTTCTGATTATACAATAAAACCTGTATTAAGTGGCCACTCAAAAAAGAAGACCGATTATCGCTTAATGAAGGTCAAAAGTATTACAGAATGCTCCAAGGAGCATTCTGCAATCCTTTTGACTTTCATCAAGCTACCTTTTGTTATCAAGATCTTTGTTTTGTCTTTTTTGAGTGGCTGCTTAAGACATGCTTTACTGTAATGACAACCTACTGTACATGTACTTTCTGTTTTGTGGAGTTCCTAGACTTGCAGTAAGATGAATATTTTTATTCAAGTGAGATATTTTCACAACTAAAAAAGGATAGGCCCACTGGGCTAACTGCCTTGGTAAGTGATGGGCCATATCCTTAAATCATGGGACAATGACATGAGCCCAGCATAAATCTGAAGGCTTGGTTTAAGGTTTTCTCACCTTCCTTGAGCAAATTGTTCATGTGTTGAAGTAGCATCTGTGGATGACCCAACATCTTCTGAACTTGTCACCTCAATCACTTCTTTCCTAGGTGGGGTACAGGGTGGTCTCAGAGTTGTCTCCTTTGTAACTCTCTCTTGCATTGTTGCCTTTAATGGTGACATAGGCCGCTTTTTAGGTGAAGGCTGTTTGGTCACTTGAACTGTGTATGTATACTCTTCACCTTCTTCCTCTGGCAGAATTTCCCAGTCAAGACTAAGGAAGACAAAATCATTTGAGCCGCGGCATGAGATTTTCAACAATTTGACAATTTGCCTCTGCAGCCTCCTTTTAAGCTTAAAAACTCCAAATGGTGTTCAGGCTGTAGCTTAATAATCATAGAATACTAAAGCGACTAAAAAAGGCTCTGATCAGACTGCGCATATGCGCAGGCTGATCTGAGGCTTTGCTGGTCGCACATACAACATTGTTGGAAATCTCATGCACTGGCTCATTTTTAAGTCTTGACCTACTTTTCCTACTCTAATAACCAAAGTTGCAAACAGCTTTGACCTAGATCAGGCTGACATATTGTCGAGACTGATCTCGATCTAAACTGTTTGACACTAGCTAGCTCTTATGGTTTTCCTGAAAGAATTATTTTGAAAACTTGATTAAAAAAAAATCAGCTGACAACAAAAAAACATGCAAATTGCCTAATTGGCTATTTAGAGTTAAATCAGTTTTTTGAGTTTGAGTCAATGCTGTTTTTAATTGTTGTCCTGCTGAACACATTTTTTTGTCCGCCCACCTGTTCAGAGCGATAGTGTGCCAAAAAGCCTGAATCTTAGTCTTTATATGATGGCAGTGATCTTGATACCTGCGCGATGTTTTTAGCAATGCTTCTAGCATGCATGTTTTTAGCAATGGACGCATTGTTTAAAAGTATGTGAATCTGTGGGACGCATAGAATTTCTGGCAAGTGCGTTTTTGTTAATTTCGTCTCTGTTTTCCTGGACGTTTTTAACTGGTTAGTTTTCCACCGTTGCACCGTTTACTAATGCCTTATAACGGCGTTTTTAATTGCCTTATTGGGTTTTGGCTAGCTAATCACAGACATGACACATTAGACTGGTTTCCCTTTCAGCCTTTATCAGCTTGCTTTTAGTCTAAATAAGTCAGCATATACGCGGAAACAGAAAATGAACGAGGGGAACCAATCTCGTAATGACTCATGTGTGATGTCGCACTGAAACACTTAATTTCATGCTTACATTAGGCTGGATTCTAACATCATATCAGGGAACAATCAGTCAGATTAAAAAACAGATAGAGGGACTTAAACAGGATGGCATAATGATTGACATTGCATGGGCACCTGGTCATGCAGATATTGCATGGAATGAGACGGCAGATAGACTAGCAAAATAGGTAGTGAAAGAAGCAGAAAATATATATGAGACGAAGGACACCATGGTTACAGGGGCAGACATAAAGAGGGCAGTGATAACATCTTGTTTGAAAAAGTGGCAGAGAAGGTGGGACTTGAGCAACAGTGGCAGAATAGGAAAAATGTAGATGTGAAGAGGGGTAAAGTAGTTACTCATAAATTCCCAAGAATAATTGCAAAACTGAGAACAGGATACTGTCTGAATGAATATCTATGTAAGATAGGGGTAGTGGAAAAGCCATATTGTAAATGTGGAGAAATAGAGAGCTGCCAACACTATCTCATGGAGTGTGAAGAAGTACAGGATTTAAGAGAAAGGCTTAAAGTGAAAATGTGGCAACTAACTGGAAAGGACTTGTGGACAATGGAAGCGTTCCTAACAGTGACAAAACAAAGATGAATATGAAAAAGAAAGATTCAGCATTAATGACATATTGAAAGAGTTTCTGGAAAGATCCGGGAGACTCACCAAAACAGCCTAAAAAAATACATTAAATATCGTACACAACCAAATACTCGCAAGAAAGTACTAGAGACGTTATACTAGGCAAGAAGATAATACCTGTGCGATATTGGGGCTTGAGTGCCATGATTACAGAATTATCTGTGTATTAACTTGTAAACAGCCAATCACCCGCACCTGATTAACCACAATAAACATGCCTACAACTAAAAGGTTAAAGGTTGACAACCGTAAAAAAACTTTGACATAAACAGGCTTTTTGTCAAAAGGCAACCTTGACGAACAAACTAAAAAGGGAGATGATTCTCACACCACTGAAACCAACCAACCAACCGAAATAGAAACAATTGAGCATAAAAAAATTCATAAATTCAACCCAAGTTGACTGCAGTTGTATAGCTGGTTGGCTTTCGATGAGGATGGTCAATATATGTATTGTACAATATGCACCAACAGGAAAAAGGTGAAATGACTGTATAATGAAAGGTGCAAAATGCACCAACTTCCAAAAAACGACCCTTGCCACACATGCTAGTCTTTATGACCACCAAATGCTCCTGCAACCCCCTGAACTGAGACAAGACCTAGAAACAGTAAAAAAAATAAGAGTGTTTCGAAGCAGAATGCTGCCATAAAAGTTCTTTTTAAAACTGTTCACTTTTTGACTGTTTAAGACATTCCATTAGTAAAGTTCCAGGCTTTTGTTGACTTTTGCATGACTTGGGTCAGGAAGAGTTAAATATTCTGAAGCTGTCAGATATAAGCTACAAATCCTCATACACCGCCACAGAATTATTAGATTGTCTTTCAGATGTTGTTAAAGCAAACTTGAAAGCTGAAATGGCCTCTTCCCCTGTAGTTACTGCTCTAGCAGATGAAAGAACTGATATTGCCAATCACAAAAGGCTTGTGATCTGACAACATGAAGCCCTCAACACGCTTTCCAACCAATATTCATGTTGATGATGCATCACGGAAGGGGATTGCCCAGTCAATTTTAGATGAATTTCAGAAAAGAGGGATACCAGCTTAAAAGATAATGAGCCTAGGGTCAGATAGCTGATCAGCAGACGACACAAGAAGGTAAAGATGTAGCACTTTGTTTGCTAGTGTCATCTGCTAGTAACCTTTGCAAACACTTTGGACATGAAACAGCATCAACAAATTCTAACAAATTTGATTTACTATTTCAAGGTATGGCTGCTATCCTTTGGACGGTAATAAGCAGTACTTTTGGTTTCTCAAAATGATTATTTAAGCAACATTTACTATATTTAAAAATGTGTTGTCTTCTCTTATATTAAAATTACAATTTGTTATAATATTTATTCTATTCCACAGGTGAAGCTAGACCTCTGTTTGGCTGATCTAGAAAAGATTAAGGATTCTTCAAATTCCTATCATCTTCATAAAAAGAATGAAGACCTGCTCTCAGACACCTCTACTTTCAAGGGGCACCACCTGACCAAGTCAGCTTTCAAACTTGATCATTTCACTGAGGAATTTATTGACAGCTAAGTTGATAACATCAAATCAAGGTACATCAATTGTGACATTGTTCCAGATAAGGAAATTTTATAAGCGTAAAATTGGTATAATTATATTTCTCACCCATTAATTTAGACACTTGTTTTGGATGCTCAAAAAAATAGTCTCCTTGAGACAGTTCTTTGAGTACCCACAACATATGTTTTGGATGAGAAATAAAGAAAATAGTTTTTCAATACGCACTTATATCTGGAGGCCTGTTGTGAAATACAAAACTGATTTGCATTCATTCACCATTTTTATTTATCTAACTAGTAGTACTACTATTGCTGAATTTAATATTTTATCATAAATTAATTTTGTTTCACGTTCTGTCTTTATTCTAGATTTTCATCAGACAACCTTTAAGCTGCATTCAGTGTTCTATCTCAGAGGCCAGAGTCTTTGCTGGAAAGTGCTGAACTGGAACTGAATGGCAACAAAGAGATGCAGACCCTGTGTGAGTGGTATAGTAAACCACAAACAGTTCTGTGGCAGGAGAATGGTGAAGAGAAACAGAATACATATTAAGGTTCATACAGGCAAGTTTGGGTAAAATTCAAGGACATTTCAAGGACTTCTCAAGACTATCCTGCAGTTTTCAAGGACTAAAAGTTTATGAAAAATCCTGATTTACATGTTAAAATTCTATTTTTGAAATGCTAGGCTGCATTACTAAAGATCTAAATTTTAGAAAATTAGTATTAAATTGTGGTGCCTCTTTTTGGTGCAGCACATGCGCATGTGCTGCACCAAATGAAGGCACCACAATTTTATACCAATTTAGGTCTCCAAAGACAACTGTTAAAGGACCTTTCCAGGCCTTTGAGTCTTTTTACAAGTACTTTCAAGGCAAATTTAATTTTCAAGGAGTTTTCAATACAGTCCTGTATATTCAAGTACTTTTCAAGCAAATGCCAACCCTGCATCTGAACCTTTGATTGATGCTGATAAGACAATTCAGGAATGGAATCTCCTAAAGAAAACTGCTGTTGCTTAGTAGTACCCCAGCGACCAATTGTGAAAATTGTGGGAATGGCCACATCTAACTGCTAAAGTTCACCCAGAATTCCCTAATTTGAGTGTTCTTGCAAATTTGGCTCTGACCTCAATTGTACACACAGCTGGGTGTGAGAAAGGGTTCTCAGTGCCGAATCGAATTCTGACAACATTTCAAAATAGGCTAACAATTGAAAATCAGCAGAAATTAATGAGAGTGAAAATTTATCATGCTAATCAGAATAAGAAAATGAAAGCCCAAAGCAGTGATAAAGCTATAGGAAACAACAAAGAGGTCTTTGACTTTAATGCAGCTTTACTGAAATGGAAGGTATCCAAAGACGGAAGAATCTGTGAGCTAAAAAAGCTGAAATAAAGAAAAAAATGAGAATTGCTTGATTTTCCATGTATTTCTATGACTAACTCTTTTCAACATATTCTCCGGACCGCACTTCCAGTGTGACCTTGAAAATAAAATCAAGGTCACCAAAATCTATTCAACTCTTTACACCCTCCCAACAATGTATCTATGCAAGTTTGGTCAAAATCCTCCACTGGTTCAGAAGATAACAAATGGAATCAAAGCTCCAGGGATGCTGACGGGATCTGCACCAAAACCCAATTTGTCCCCCAAACCAAATGCAGCTGATATGACTGAAGTCAGATCAGCTGCATTTAGATCCACATCAAATGGCTTCATCATGAGCTAGATGATCTAGATATATGTGAAGGATCCACTTTGATTTATTACATACCTGTGTTTTATTGAAATATTTAGTAAGGGTAGATAAAAAAAATATGTCCATCAAGATCACAATTGTCATCACTGGGCAATCATCTTCTGGACAATTTTTTCTATACAAATGTACTTCCATCACACCCATAATAGATTAGAGGATCTTGCATGAGTACTCGGGTGAAAAAAGATCAAATGGGAGGCTTGCCAAGCATTTAATTGCTTTTTTTGTTACAAGTTTAATCGATCCAATAATATAGTAGCACGAATGCTAGATTCTAGTTTATCATATGATGTTTTTCATATAAAAATGTCTAGATTTTGCCATACATAAGCAACATTGTTATGAGCTTCATTTCATAGCTTTACAGTAATCTGAAAATAACTTGTGGTTTATTGAGATTAATATGTGGCGTTATATCACTCCAAGAGGCGGAATCATATGATAATATTCTTTATGACATTCATGACTCAATGAAAGACCTACCCTTCAGTTTTGAACTGTTTACGCTCAGCAGCTTTTCTTGGTGAACCATCAAGGTTTTCATGGGGTATGCTCCTGTAAAGATATAGACAGAATGCGTATAAATACAAGGCCTAAGGGCAACAGTTCACTCAACTGATTAAAACAGTTATTCAATATGACGTATACAGTAATCTATAGCAGAATGTATGCCATCAAATGAACATTTGTGTAGAATTTTAATAGCTATTAGAATTGGAGAAGACTTTTTAAAGCCCCTAGGAACATCCCCTGGCTCAATACCCAGGCCTCCAGATAAGAGTGCTTATTTGAAAATTATTTTTTCTTATTTCTCAACCAAAACATATATGTTGTGAGTACACAAAAGAACTGTCTCAATAAGATGGTTCTTTTGAGCACCCAAAACACATGTTTAAAGTGATGGGTAAGGAAATAAATGCAATTTTAGATGCATAAAAGATCCTTATCTGGACCTATGAATATCATATGTCTTTCCAACATATTTATTAAATGTCTTTGACAAAAGGTCAACAAGTGACCACTTTTAGGTAAACCAGCACAATCCACAGTGACCATTAGTATTTGATGGATCATATAAATTTAAGCCATTTTAGAAGGGGACCTTATCAAACGGTTTTGCTAAATTGTAATGAATTCTGAACAGTGGTTTCATAGATGTTGAAATTTTCAAATGACAATTTCTGCTTAGCATTTGTTAAGAATTCTCATCATTGGTTTCAGAGGAAAAGAGCTTTTAAGTTCACTATTCCCTTGCTGTCCTTCATTTCAACATTTATCAAATTCAAAGGATATTTTGGTAGGAATCCAAACTCCGGCGCAGACCAGCCTGCCCATCTGCGCAGTCTGATCAGCGCATTTGTTATTCGCTTATTGGAAAGTATCATATGTTTACTTGCTACAGGCGAAATTCCAATTTTCTTGCTAGTCTATGTAGCTGAGGAGACTGATTTGAAACTCGCTTTGTGGAAAACCCCAAAGACAGGTTTTCACGCGACACGGCCCAATTAATCATTAGTATCTGTGCTCTGAAATGCTCTCAATAAAGCACAGATGAGTCTGGGTCAACATATTATTGTATCAATTTGAACACTTCTTGCTCTGCTTGCTTGTGTTCAAGAGGGTAAAACCCAGCCTCAAATGTCCTAATAACAATAACCCATTTAAGTCAAAGGGAATTTCCCACTCTTACCAATTAGACCTGAGTCCATTTCCGTTTTAAAGGTTATTGGGTGGTATTTTTCATTTTTATTCTATTTTCAATAGAACATTCTGTAAGCAAACAGCGGCGACCATGATCAGATGCCGTGTTCTGCGGCATCTGATCCGGTTCTGCACTGTTTGCCTATGTCTCACAAAAAAAGGATGCTAGGCTTATATGGCTTAATCCTATCTATGTTCCTTGGTTTCACATTTAAGCTCACTAGCAATATATTCTTACATAAAAGATAAGACCTGATTTCAGATACCAGTTCTCTCACTATAAATTAAATGGGTGTTAAATGAAATTTAAATCTATAATCTGCCCGCAACTTAAACCTACCAGCCACTTTGAAGTGAAGAGCAGTGGTTGTTGCGGTCATCAACATTTTGAGCCTTCACTTGCCTTGATCCAGTGCTGAAAGGATTGTACTGTTCCCTTTGTTTCTCCTCAGCTCTTCCTTTCACCTCCTCTCGATTCCTCTTAATCCTTCTATTCTCCTCCTCCCTCCTGTGTTTCAGTCTTTCTACTTCAACTTTTGGCTCATAGTCACTATCCTCCAATTGTCTAGCCCTTTCTTTTTCTTTCATTTTTCTTCTTTCGTGTTTTTCACGCAATGACTGTTCCACAGCTCTGCTGGTGGTATTTGGAGTTTCTTGAGTTTTTTCCTGATCTTGGTTATTTTGTATTTGTGGAGCACTGGGTTTAACTTTAGATGCATTTTGATCACTCTGACTCAAATGTTTAAAATGAGTTTTCAAGTAGTACTTGGCATCCTGTTTGTAAAAAGAACAATGGTGACGTATTTCATTTTGTAAATTATAGAGGATCTTACATGAATTTATCAAACAGGCTGAGCAAAAGATAAAATGTGAGGCTTTAATCTGAGGCTTTTTGTCGGGCCCACCGGGGTTTACCTGTTGGATTTCTTTTGCTCCAGTATTCAGTTTTATTTGCTGTTGAGTTCTTATCTTTGCTTTATCTCCTTTTAATATCTTGATTTATATGTTCTCGGAAATGATGCATTGATAAGCTAGGGGTCTTTCATGCAAACCAAATATCTATGTGTCTTGATCCACATCTGAATTAAGGGTGAGATTGGCGTGCCCTAAAACTGGTTTAAGCCCTCCAGTAAAATATTTTACTGACCGTTCCAAGGCGGTACTTCTTTTGTGGATCTTTTATGTTTTTATCCCCACGCTTTTTTAAAAAAGCGTCGGGGATATTGCAATTGCCTCCGTCCGTCCATCTCCTCCTAAACCATTGGACGAAATCCAACCAAATTTGGTGTGTGAGTTGCTCACATAAATGGGGTGTGCAATTGCACCTTTTTGTTTGGCCCCGCCCCCTGGTGCCCTGGGGAGGGGCCAAAAGGTCAAATATCATTAAATTTCAATTACAAAGTCAATTTCAAAGATTTTTTAAACAAACTTTATGTGTCTTCTCACACATGAAAGATATAAAACATATCAGACGGGATTTTCATTTGGTCACCTGGGTCATGTCCCGGGGGTAACTCTTAGGGGTACCATGGGGGTTTGGGGGGTCAAAATTTATGTTTTTTGAAATTCAACCAGATTTGGTGTGTGAGTTACTTACATGAATGGCACATGCACCGGCACCATTTTTTGGGTCCCCGCCCCCTGGGGCCTTGGGGAGGGGCCAAAAGGTCAAATATCATTAAATCTAAATTAGAAAGTCAATTTCAAAATTTTAAAACCAAACTTTGTGGATCTTCTCACAAATGAAAGATATATAATATTTCAGATGGGATTGTCATTTGTCCGCCTGGGTCATGCCCAGGTGTGGGACTTTGGGGCACAGTGGGGGGTTGGGGGTCAAAAATTTTTTTTCCAAATTCAACCAGATTTGGTGTGTAGGGCTGCCACGTTTACACGTGTAAACGGCACCGTTTCGTGTTTCTGCAATAAACGTTTACAAAATTGACCTACCGTTTACACGAACTTTGTCACGTGACAAGCGTCGTGGTTTAATAAATAAGCATTTCCTAATGAAAAAATAATCTCTTAAACAGTGATACGTCACATCTCGATCTGGATCATCAATCAGTTTGTTTGTTTTCTCAGATTCAGCTGTATTTTGCAATTAGAAATTATGGCGGACATGCTCAATGGGCCATAAAAATGTCCCGAATATTGTCTCACACAGTCACTGTTTGGAACAATTATTTTCCTGCATTTTAACAATTATTTATGTAAAGGCAAAGAAGAGACGCATGCGACAATGCTTCAGAGAAAGCCATGCACTATATTGGAAGAAGACGTGATTTTTTTGTTTACTTCCTGTCGGCGTGTGTATTGATGCGTACGTGACGATTCGCAGTTATGTCTTGTGTGTGTCCACTCATTAATTACACGCTTGCAATTGAAGAAAATGTCCGTAATGTACGAGTCTACGCATGTTGCAATCACTTTCCAATTACTTGAAAAGTTCTATCGCAACACCCAACTAGAAACAATTTCGAATATTCGCACAAGGTACGTTTTTCAAAGGGTTTTTTAGGGAAAATATCGGCGATTTTACCGATCTGCATAATGAAAAAAATTCAATCTGGAAGTTACGTTTAAACGGAACCGTTTCGGATACTGGAACTCGTGTAAACGTTTACCAAATTTCGTAAACGTGGCAGCCCTATTGGTGTGTGAGTTACTCACATGAATGGCACATGCACCGGCACAATTTTTTGGGTCCCTGCCCTCTGAAGCCTTCGGGAGGGGCCAAAAATTTAATTTTCTGAACATGGTCATGTGGCATATCAAATTAAAAAAAGGATGAGCAGTAGACCACGATACACTGAACAATTTTAACCTACGATAAAACTAGTGACCTTGGGATGGGGTCAAAGTGTCAATTACCATTAGATTTCTTTGAGAGCGTGGGGATTTGCGATGGCGCGCCATCGAATGTGTCTTGCGTTTGCTATGCCTTTCTGCGGGGCTGTTTATATGTGCCTTGTGGTCACCTGCTGGGAAAGGGCTGACCTCTTGGCTCTCGTTTGTGGTGTCAAACTGCGAGTTTGTCACTTTCCCTTTGGTATCCTGGGTCAGGTGTGGTACTTGATTGTATCAATTCCTGATCTTTGCACCCTTACTTACTTTGTCAACTGTCAAGCATTTTTTGCTTTTCACTGACAATCATTCATAACATTACAAAATATGTACACCACGAAGGTGATTTATCGGTTTCAATACATTACATTATATCACTCCCAGACGCCACATCATGTGATAAAAAATACAGCATATCATGCCTCCAGATAATATTTTTATTTATTTCTTATTTCAAATATGTTAGATGGTACTCAACATAACCATTTCAATGACTCAGAGATGGTTCTTTTGAACATCATAAACATTTATCTAAATTGAAGGATGTGGCAGATGTAACTAGTTGCCTGCAAAAATGCTTTAGTCAAGCAGCAGTGTAGATTTCACAACACAGCATTTCATCAGGGTCTGCACTGTTTGCAATAGACAAAATTGATCTTCAAAGATTTTTTTTTGAAACTATAACCTGCTAACCCTCAATATATACAATGTACCATCCTGCCTTAAGTCAATTAATAACTTTCAAACTTAAAGGGTTACTAACTTACTTTTGGTGCTGCCAATAAGAGATCTCTAACATGTAGGAATGAGAGTTTTCTTTTGTTAGGATCCAACTCAAGGCCATACTCTAGGATGACTTTATAGTATTCTGCTAACTTGGTTTGATAAATTCTAAGACCATTACCCTTGGAGTACTGGGATCTGATGGCCTCGGAAGACTGGCTGTCCCATGGTATATCACCTGAAATGAAATTAGCCCATCATACTTGCTGTAAATTCGGAAATTTTTACGAGGGTTTTCTCGCGATTGCGAAATTGTGTGAATATAAAACGCTTGCGTAATGGCGAAATCACTCCGTCCTTTACTGCAGGATATGGATAAATTGTGCTCTGGTTGCAAATTTGAAAGTGGCAAATATGTATTTTAACACTATTTGCGAAAATAAAATTTTCATGAAAATTTCCGAATTAACAGTATTCAAAATAACACCCCAGAGGTCCAAATAAGCTTTCAATTCAATTGGGTATTTATCCCACCAGATTTTGGTTCCAGACAAGAAGATTTATAAAGCTTTCTCTATATAAACCTATGTAAAACGTGATCAGGGCAATCGTTATTTGCTCTTTGAATATCAGAATAACTAAACACGAGAAAAAACGGTCTTTGAGTTTTGCAAACAACAAAGGCACGGACCAGCTTGCTCACCCTGATTCACGCCTTTGTAATTTGCTTATTAGAAAGCCTGGTCAGAGTCCTCTGTGGGCAAAGATTATTCGTGGTTAACATCTAAAATCGGGCCACCATCAGCCCGCCAGCTCAACAACATTCGAATGGCGTTTCTCTGGTAAGCTGATAGTGGTTTGACACTGTATGCTGGTTAGATTAAGACAGGTATAAGACTGTGCGGTGTAAGGCAACATCCCTTACAGAAATATTTAGTCTCTGGCTCATACCTGCGGCACTAGAGCTGCAATATTGCGGCTCTAGAGCCGCTACTACTTGTGGCTCTAGAGCTGCATTAAAGTATTTCGTATGCAAATTAGTTTTCCGGCTCTAAGTTGTGGCATTGTTGTGGCTAGTAGGCGTGGCTTAATTGGTTGCAGGTAGTATTCATGGCTTTATAGCGGCAATAAAGCCGGAAGATGTGTTGTGGCTATAAAGCGGCAATAAAGCCAGAAGTTGTGTTTACACTTATGCATACATATTATTTGTATTGATAGAGGAATCAAGCTAATCTTTACAATACATCTTTTTTAACAGCTTTTTTTCCTATTTTTATTGGCAATCCTATTTTTTAAAGGAATAAGCATACTTTCCTACTCGAAAGCAGAGCCCAACTGCTACAACAGTTCTGTACATATAGCATATATCTAAGAACTAACAAATTAAATGGTATAAAATTAAGTAAAGTACTATATACACAATTATTGCTAAATATCTTAAATTATAAACAGCTTCCAGCCTTACTTCTTGAGGTGGCTCTATGTAATTGAATAAAAATTATTGCATGCCGAATACCCTTGTGAAAAATAGTGGGTGGGGTGCCTGATGAAGTAAACAAAGAGTATATTATTTAGCTCTCCCAGATTATATCAATGACATATTATCAAAATACAGACCTACTTTTAATCCTAAAATGTGCAGTAGTCATTTGTGATCAATTAAAGCACACATTAATCCTTTTTATTTAGAATTCCAGAATTCCAAACTGCTTCCATTATATGTTATCATCTCTTTCCCTCCAAAACTTAATGTTACACACAGTGGTCACATGATTTCAAGTTCTGGCTTGCTTCTGGCAAGAAGAGCTGCTAGTGACTGTATGTTTTTATCTCAATATTAAACTTTTGAGTTGTGGCTAGTGTCTGGCAATAAGTCTCTCCTATAATAATAATGTTTGATTTGTGGCAAGCTTCCGGCTCATAGAGCTGCTAGCCGCACTATTAGCCAGTAGCGGCTAGTACTTGCGGCTCTAGAGCTGCAATATAGCTGCTAGCCACTACAATTGGCTTTCTTCTGGCTAATACTTGTGACTCTAAAGTTTTATTGCGGCTCTAGAGCCGCAATCATGCAGCTCTAGAGCCGCTACATTTTCATTTCTGTAAGGGATATTATTTACCATGAAATAATTCCCAAAGAACAACACAAAAACTGAACATGTCACAGTAGAACGAGGGTGGCAGGTTAAACATCACTTCTGGAGCAAGCCAATTATAGATGCAGTTTTCATTGGTGTTTGTCATCACAGAGTTCTTCTTGCCCAACTCACACTTGGAACTGTATGGGAAATACAACAGAAATGAGCAACATAAGGTACAAGATGGCATGTCTGTACAGCGAAGATTGAAATCAGTGATTTCAATCTTTGTTGTACATACATGCCATTATCAGTCTTAGTTTTCGGCCTAAAGAAACTTTGGACCCTTCGCTACCCATCGGAGACTAATCAGACTGTGCGTATGTGCAAGCTGTCTGAGTATTTGATTGGGGCACATGCCAATTTTTACCTTTTGCTGGAAACCAAGTCAAATGTTACAAGATACTTTTTGAAGCTATTAAACATGGTTTTTCAAACATTAAGGTTAACCATGTCACCAGGGAGGTGTTAAAAACTGAGATCATAGCCTGAGATTTTCATTAACTCTTTAGGGACCTACCTAGTGAATGGTAATGCATTGATAAATAATATTTGATAGCTATTATTGCATAAATTCCATTAAATATTCACAATAAAAAATGAGCAAAATTAAGGCACTTTTATTTTGTCATCATTTCACAGTCCACATGTGGATGGACCATTTTACCAGTATTAGTATTGATTCTTCACTGGGTCAAACCATATACATTATAAGAACTAAATTAATAATCAGCTGTGGTAAAATGAAGTGGCCCTGAAAGAGCATAGTAAATGTCACAAAGCCATTTTACAGGGATTTTTTTTGCAATTTTGGGAAGGGGCCCTAGGGTCTTTCAGATTGGGAAAAGCAGCATGGTAAACCCCTTAAATTAGGAAATTTGTTGGAAATTTGTTGTAGTGCATAATTATGTCATTTTTGGTCAATAAAAAAAACAAAACAATTTAGCTATTACACATACTATTGCCATTAAATTGAAAGAGAACGTCATCATTTAGCTTGTGTGTGAGTGTTGACTGAATGAAATCCCAAATCTTCAAAAAATAAAACAATTTTTTTTTTAAGATTGGGATTTTTTTTCGAAATTGGGAAAAAAGTCACCTAAATTCCATTGGGAATGGGGTCGAAGTTCAGCATGCCATTTTATAGCAGAATGTGAAATTCCTTGTTAAAACATCGACTTTTGCTGGTTAAAACTAGGGGTGCGCGATATTAACAGTATACCGGTAAATCACGATTTAGGAGTCTCAAGATTTGTATAGCGATATGCTTTTTACTGTACACTCTGCAAACTCTGTCAGATTTTCGAACATGGTTTAGCTGCTTTCGTTTTGAGGTGTATTTTCATTCAGATATCATTTTTTGTTTAATCTCGCTTGATTATTAATAGAAAAAGATGTCCAACAGCCAGTGAAAAGCCTGTAACTAAGATAAACAAAGTGTGCAATGTGCAAAACTTTATTACCATTGGCTAAGAGGAGGATTTCCCTGACTAAAACAAAAATGGCGGACCCGATTGAGATCGAGATGGAAGACGCTTGTTTTCTCTCTTTATTGAATATGGGCTAGGTTCACGAAGGGGTGAAATCGGCCCTGCCATAGAAATGCATACCGACTTAAAATGTGTTTATATGGTTTATTTCATTGAGAAAAATCGAAATTTTATCTGCCTAGTACTTAAATTGTGTAGACTATGGGTTACTAAAGACAAGGACCCTCTGTAAATTTTGCGCAAAAAGTAACGTCATTTACATTGCAATGTAACGCCAAAGACGTCGCTAAGTTTGGCTAAATAATTTATGTTAAACAAGTGTGTGTCGCACCCAAATTTGTGTCAAAATGTAATGTATACCTCGATATACAGTCTATCATGGTGATACGCCCGCCAACCTTCTGAAATGTGCATGTTTGAGGCGTTATGTCCATGTATTTTTCATCAATTTTAGTCATATCACGGTAGCGGTCAATGTATCCTATACCGCTGCTTTACAAAGGGTTTATCAGTATCAAGTACTTACTAAATACTCTCATCAGAATCAGTAGAAGAGAGAAAATAATTTCAACAAAACTGTACAAGGGTTCAAACTCATGACTCCCCCCCCCCCCCCCCCCCCCCCCCGACCCTCAAGAGTAATCCATAGAAGTCAGACAATAAATAGAACTCTGCCGACTACGCTTCACGGGTCTGAGAAAAAACATATTAAAACTGTATGCACGCAATATTACTGATGCGATGGATGACAAATTCGTGCACATTTTATGCAATTGAATGCAGAGTGGTCATTTTACGGTAGTTTCATCGTTTTCAGACAGGAGCTTATCATAATACCCGTGCTTATATATAGTTGGGTTTCCCGAACGTGGTAACTTATTGTAGAGTGATGCTGTAATATTTAAGTCAACTCAGGAGATAATTATGTTTTTTATCATTGGCGACCAGCGCAGGTGCAGGCTAGATTTAGCATTCGAACAGACCAGCCAGAACCTTCGCTGATATTGCCCGCTCAAATTAAAGACAGCGTGGAAGTTTAAATGATTAAGCTCATGTGCATGTTTTGTGAAATCATTCGTTTTTGCTAAATAACCTTAAAGCTAACCACTATCGGCCACCGGCGAAAGGTAATTGCATATTGCTGGGCCGATGGTAAGCTGCTATTTTTGATTCTCCCCGCCTCTCGCTAAAGTGGGGCAGGCTTGTCAAAATATGATAATGAGACTTACACTAAGCATTTACACAAAACGAAACGTCATGATAGCATTTTTGATGGACAGAATTCAATAGTGATTACAGTAAAACCTTGTTTGCCATGAGTCACATCAACAATCTATCAATTATGTAGGGACGGGTCTTACTGGGTAAAACCATTACTTAGCTTGGATTAATGTGTCTTGCTCAAGGACACAACGCTGTAGCGACCCACGGACACTCGGTCTCGAGTCAAGCACTCTACCACTAAAGTAAATCTCAATCTCTCAATTCTGAAAATATTTGTTATCATACGAAATGAAAACAATCCAGCTACTATTCTTTCGCAATAACGTTTTTATCTTCAATTTTAGCAAAATGTGTAACGATAAAGCTGTAAAGAGGAGACTTTCAGCCAACTTCTCCAAAAGGTCTAGTGTTTGTTGCACATACAGATTTTGTGTACAGTAAAACCTCAAAAATTCGAACTCCGATTTTTCCAAATACTGGCTAATTCGAAATAAAGTCTGGACACACTGAATTTAGAGAACAGGACCTATTCATGATCTATCTTAATAACTTTCTATAATAATATATGTTTTGGGTGCGTAAAAGAAACGTCTCCCTGAGACGTTTCTTTTATGCACCCAAAATATATATTTGATAAGTAAAATATAATCATTATAATTTCTGGAGGCTATATATCTTTTATTTCTACCTCATTATAATTCGAATTTTCGATAAATCGAAATAAAACCTCTAGTCCCTAGGACTTCGAATTAACGAGATTCAACTGTATTTAGATAAAATTTTGCAATTAATTGAATTCGTTTAAAGTTTTTTTTTATTGACGTGTAAAGTTCGTATGGGCGTGACAGACAGAGGTATTATCAAAAAAAAATCGTCAACGATTAAAATCCTGTTATTCAAAGGTTGTGTATAACATGAAAGTGAAAACTGCCATTTGCATGCTCAGAATTGTCCGTGCACACACAGAATCAACGTCATACAGGCTCATTTGTATGAACAAAGTTTTGTTTTTTTGCACAACTGCCATTTTCCTTTGCACACATTCTAAAATTTACGGTTCATATATGATCCCACTAGCTTAACACATGTGCGAATCAGGCGTGATTTTAAAATATTTTTGAACAAGCCATACATTGCTTTAACAAGCATGCGCGGATCCAGGAGTTTTTGTCAGGGGGGGTCCAGGTCAATCTGACAAAAGGCTCTGACGTCTTTTTTTTTAGTCCTCAGCTTATTTTACTGAAGTCAAATGGTTAATTTCGAAGAAAACTGTCATTTTCCAAGGTTCCAGAGGGGGTCCAACATTTTCCAGGGGGGAGTGGGGGGGGCCCAACTTTTTCCAAGGGGGTCCAATTGCTTATTCCCTATAGAAACCCATTTAACTTGTGATTTTCCAGGGGGGTCCGGACCCCCTGTCCCCCCTCCCTCTGGATCCCCACTTGACAAGTGAATTGTGGCGGTACAATGTAACATTTTGATTGGCATCTTTTGACTTGTTATATTTGCGCTTTGCTTAAAATGCTCAGAGTACATCTATCTATGCACAGATGTAACATCATCATCTTGGATGTTGAAACAGTTTTGAGAAGTTGGCAGGGATGTTCCTGGATACTTTTCATCGGGATAAGAATTTCGAAAAAAGATGTAGTAAAAATCATTGCAAAAACAGGTCTAAAACATTTCAGATGGAGTTTAATTGTTAGTATAATTCAAACTTCTAAGTTTTACATGGACCTTTATTTTCAAAACAATGTGCCTGACTCCTGAAATAATGATAAATCCTAAACTATATCACCTTCCTTTATTCTCTCCATGCAAATACAGGTGTGACAAAGTCTAAAAAAATATTCCGTTCACCCCACAGATTGATAGTACTGATGTTTCAAAGATGCAAAATACTCAGACTATACCACATTGTATTTTTTGTATTGTATTTGAAACAGGTAAATAACGGTCAATGTAACACTGCAATTTGAGGCAGTTAATGTAATATACTATCCTGCCAGCCAAGAGTGACAGTGACTTCATGTTTTGTTTACAAAGTTATCAGGGACTTGTAATCGATAGCTTGTGTATTAATCCTATCCTGTGGATAGGATTAATACACAAGTGATCTATTGATTCACATGAGCTCAAGAGGAGTGTAAGCAATTTTTTTACTTAGCAATTATAAACAAAACATGATGTCACTGTCACCCTGGGTTGGCAGGACAGTACCTGTATAAAATACCCATTACCTGGATTAGTTCATAATTTTGTTTACAACGATTCTCATCTATCTTTGAATCAACTGTACGTTTTGCCAAACGTATGTTAAACATGCGTCATTACCGATTATTGACCAAAAAATCCCCAGTTCTTAACATTACAGCTTACACATGGGGTACACAGGGACAATGAGGGGCGTAAATATAGTAGACCTATCACCTTATCAAAACAGCCGTACATAGCGAATGCCCAATGCGATTTTTCTTTCATAACGGCCACCAACTGTGTCACATTTCTAAAGATACACATGCATATTGGTGATCGAATAAGTTATTTTTGCAATAGGAAAATCAGTGCAATACAGACTCAACATAACTCATGATTAAGACATGAAACACGATCATTTTGTTAGGGATCAGTCATGCATGGACCAAGAGAGGAGGTTGGGGGGACAGGTGGCCTGAACTCACCTTGAAAATCACAAGTTCTATAGGGAATAAGCAATTGAGTTCGACCCCCACCCCTGGAAAATGTTGGACCCCCTTTGGAACCAAAAAGTACAGTTTTCTTTGATATTGACAGTTGCTCCCACTGTTAACATGTTGAGGACGATGAACCAACTGTAGATAAGTTTAAGGACCAAAAAGTTGACAAAGTTTTTTTTCCTGTCAGATTCTGTCCTGCCCCCCGCCTCCCCCTCTTAGACGAAAATTACTGGATCCGCGCATGTCAGTCATGCTTTTTAGTGAGCTTATGGAATACAATAAAGGCATGTTAGATATGCTTGGCATAAGTATATACTGGACAGTGGAAGATTTCTGAAACAAAACGACCAGTAGGCCTATATGTGGATAATTGTTTTCAGCTATCAGATACTTCAAAGCTTGCAATGATATATAAACTAGCACTTTGAGAAGGTATTAAAGTGAAAAGAGAAAAAAAAAGAAAAAAATTGACGTCGCTGAGGATTGAACCCAGGACCCCTTGCAAAACATAAGTTTTTCATGGACTTCACCGCACGGCCACGAAGATGCTTTATTTAGATGCAGTGCACTTAAAGCTATCTATTTTTAAATACGAACAAAACAACAATAGGCTTTTAGAAATATACAAAGACACTCATTAATTGTAAAAAATATTACCCTGTGCATTTTTCTAATAGTGATTCATGGATAAATTCGCTTCCTGTTAACCAAAAACGGTAGTATATACCTGCGAAAGCAGACAAAAACTAAAGGTAGCACGACAAGCGTCTCTTACTGAATGTAAATTTGGGACGTAACAACATTATTTCGGCATCGGCATTGTTTGCACTGTAAAATGTGAGAAAGTAGGCGTATCTTCCGCTTCTAAAATAGTCCAGCCCTGCTTTTTTTAGATAATGTAGTCATATTTGTATTTTTCAAGCCTTAGAACATGTATAAATGGCCTGAAAAGACCAAACACAGACAAAATATCAAAAAGTGATCGTTTAGGTTACGTAATATTACATTATGAAGCCATAATTTCGACACCTTGAAATCTTGGGTCATGCGTTCTCAATGTTGATTTGCACAGCTAAGCCAAAAACTGTGGTGTCGAAATAATGGCCTCATATTTTGTTATGTGGGTATATTTACACTAAATCCCCACAATGTCAGCCATTTTGGGGAAACTGGGGGTCATAATATGGATTTTTGCGGTATTAGGGAAGCATCCAAGAAATTGTTTGGTATGTATTTGAAGAGAGGGAAGATCGTCTTCTTCAGAAATAATGTCATTTATATTATAATCATACATTTGTAAAATAGGATTTTACAGGGCCGATTTTACCCCTTCGTGAACTTAGCCCTTTCTCATAAGATGGGGAATTTGAAGGGTTTGATTTAGATCGAATTAACAATAGTTGCAAATGTTCATGCTGTTTTTGTGATCATTCTATAGCATGATGTTCAATTGCCACATGATGTTGAATAAAGACTGCTTTGAAATTGAAAAAAATCCCCTCCTATGAGTGCATCTGTTATTAAGTTTAAATATATGAAATCTATAAATAAGCATCTCCTGATTGGCCAAGATGCATATTCACTTGAGTCCATAAAACTATATATTGCATGGGCTGTGGGTTTTCCCCATTCAATATTAGTTACTAAAAATAGACTTCATAGAACTTTTCCATAACAGGTGTGCTTTCAGCATGAAACTTGCATGATTTGCTGTAAATACAATTCAGCTATATATTGCATGAGCTGTGGGTTTTCCCCATTCAATATTAGTTACTAAAAATAGACTTCATAGAACTTTTCCATAACAGGTGTGCTTTCAGCATGAAACTTGCATGATTTGCTGTAAATACAATTCAGTGGAAATTCAATTCAGTGGAAATTCACAAGATTTGGTGTTTCATCATATACATGAAATTCAGACTTTGCTGTTGAATATAGTAATTAGCAGAACTTTTAAATGAACTAATTAATTCTTCCTCCTGGATTGATGCAATAAACTTGGAATGGTCCATTGTATAATTCAAGGCGTCAGAGGCTTTAATTTCTAAATAAAATTGCAGTTTTATCTCAGAAGATCATTTTTGTCTTAGCAAACAGTGTAGACCCTGATGAAATGCCACATAATGCGACATTTAATCTGGGTATTCTCTGTCTGCAGTTGTAATTACAGATAAAGCATCCTATCATTCCTCTTTTCACTGAAGTCATCATGTAAAAAAAAAAGAAATTCAAGACTGACCAAGACGTAGTACATGGCCAAGATTTTGTTGTTGTTGCGGTTTTGTTGAGAGAAGTTATATGATAAAACAATTGTTGACTATTGAGGCATTGGACATGATGTGATGTCCAATGCCTCAATAGTCAATAATTGTATATTGTGATATATCGTGATGCATGTCTCGATACATACCCCAAAATCGTGATATATGGCGATACGGTTTTCAGAGGCGATACCCACCCCTAGTTAAAACATTGGTAGTGCATTTAATACCTTGTGGTACAGCTTTTTATGCAATAATCACACTTGAATAATTTTTTCAACATGAAGTGGTTGCAAATTAGCCTAGAATCCAGATTCAGGTCTAGACCCCAATCTACTTAAAGGTATACAATGTTTGAGAATATATTGCTCCTCAG
Source organism: Loripinus fragilis (assembly GCA_964019695.1). Classification (NCBI taxonomy): domain Eukaryota; kingdom Metazoa; phylum Mollusca; class Bivalvia; order Lucinida; family Lucinidae; genus Loripinus; species Loripinus fragilis. The sequence continues at coordinate 105,611,834 of OZ026516.1, forward strand.
GGAATCACAAATAAAGTTGTTTATCATATGACATTGGGTCTGGGAGTGAAATAACACCATGCAATAAAATCGATAAACCACTAGTGGTTTACAGATTTTGGAGAAACGTTATGACGTCCATAACAACGTTGAAAATATGACATCCATAACAACGTTGTCTACATAATGACAAAATTATAACGCTTTTACACCTCAAAAGAGATTTCAAAGTATTCTTAATGTAATATGATAAATTAGAATCTAACATTTGTGATCTTGTATTGAATTTATTAAACTTGCTGCGAAAAAAGAGATAAAATGCTCGGCAAGCCTTGCATTTTATCTCTTCCCCTCAACTCCTTTAATAAATTCAAGAAAACATGAGCAATAGTGTAAAATCCTCTATAAATAAATGAAAGCCTGTAAACTAATTAAGAGTTGATGTCAATATGGAGACCTTTCCTTCTCTGTAAAGCTGGATTAAGATTCAAATCACAGGCCACCTGAGGGTTGTCATTTTGGATATATGGGAACAGAACAATTTTACCAGTTCTGAATTGCCATGTTGCCTTGATGACTCACACACACACAGAGAGTTCGAGAGTGGATTCTGTTTGAAGAATTTTAAGATGGCTGCAATAGGGGCCAACTTGGATATTGGATTCTGAATCTCCATGTTGGACCATTGCCTCCAGCCAAGTTTTGGTTCAATCAGACATATTGTTTGGGAGATGTTGTTTGAAGAATTTTAAGATGACTAACATGGCAACATTTACGGATGTGGGAACAGATTCTGAATCTCAATGTTGGACCAATGCCTCCAACAAGGTTTCAGTTAAATCAGACATATGGTTTGGGAGATGTTTGCAAAATTTCAAGTTAACTGTGATGGTGGCCATCTTGGATATATCAGGCTCCAAGGTTATAAAACTTTTTTTGTGCTCAACTCAACTGAGCAAGAAATTTCAAATGCTCATAAAAACTAAAATACCGACACATAAAGAAGTTTCTTGCTTTAAGTCTCTCAGATGTTGTATTTATCATGCTAATAAATGTTAAAATGCCAACAATTGTTGGCATTTGAACATTTATGAGCAGGATAAATTTCGTGCTCAGCTGAGTTGAGCATGAAAAAAGTTTTGTAACCTTGGGCCAATACCGAATAATTTAGGCAATTCTGAATTTTTATGTTGACACGATGCCACCCATAAAATTTCAGGTCATCCGACTTATGATTTAAGTGATGTTGAAAATGTGAAAAACTAATGATGTAAAGATTGATGGCGGAAAACATGTCATTACCGTTAGCTGACCCGATGCTTTGCTCTAGGTGAGCTTAAAATCAAGGAACAAACCTTTCCACCATATATTCAAAGTTGCCCAGTTTAAAGGTACTAGAGTTTACAACACTAATTGCATGTGAGGTAATGGCACAATGTACTAAGCCTCGGAGGTGCATGAATATGATGGCATTACACATCTGCACGGCTATATCTTGGATGGCCTGTGATGGCAATCTCTCCATCTGAAATGAGACCACATGTATACAGTAAAACCTGTGTAAAACTGCCACTCTTACAGTGATTCATTTACAATTTTGGGCTTATGGGTCCTGGGACTCGCTGATGCCAATATCAACACACTGGTCAATGTAAATGCACCGGTGGTTGCTACAACAAGCTGGTGGTTGCATTTTTCAGCACCGGTGGTGGCGTAAAAGGTAAAAAAATCTATACCTGTTGACTTTATTATTTATTTATAAACTTGCATTTATTTTATTTGTGATGACACCTGGCGCACAGACCACCGGTAACATTGCAGTTTATGGCTCTGCCAAGCAATTGGTGATATAATTCATGGTTTGGACTGCAAATCCAACAATGTTCTGGAGTTTTGCCGTGACAGGTGCTTTTTTCTAGTGTAACTGACTAAATTGAGTGAAATCTGCATGTCTAAGCGCAGCTGTTGTCATATTTCCATGAAATAACATCCAAAAAACGATTACTATTTTGGGTTTTTTTCTTGGTAATTAGCAAATGTTTTTTTTGAGGAATTTTTATTACAACGCACTGGGAGCATTTTTTGACGCATTGCTACAACGCACTGATGGTTGCACAGAATTCCTGTGGTTGCTGGTGCAGACTCACCACATCATTTGCTGTTCACATAAACGTTGCAAAAATCGCCATTTCAACCAGCACATTATATTTCGATACTGTATAGAAGGCTCAGGCGAGTCTGTGCAAACGTGCATACTCCCAAGAGCCTTTGCTGCCAGCACAAGAGATCTTGATACTTCTCACATTTTCCAGTGACTGCCTGCGCAAATGTGCAGACTCACCAGAGTATTCGCTGCTGGCGTGAATAGCACACAAATCGCCATTTTAGGCAGCAAAAGAGATTTTGTACAGTGACAAAGGCTAAGGTAAGCCTGTGCAAATGTGCAGACTCACCAGATCCTTCGCTGCTCGCACAAAATGGCATTCAATCGCCATTTGAGTCACCACATGAGAATTTTAAACTGTGACGAAGGCTCAGACTAGACCAAGCAAATTTGGCCAAAGCCATCGCTGTTCGCATGAATGACACCCAAAAAAAGTGAGTATCATAATCACAAACTGCAGACAAACCCATGGCACTGAGAGGAATATAGCCACAGAACAATCACGAGACACCAGGAAGATAAACTAAGCAAAGCAGCCAGCTCTCTCTCTTCCCGATCAAGATGATTGCAAAACAAGAATGGACATAAAGTAACAAAATATAGAACAATTTCAGAATCCTGTAATGGGAGTAACAATCAACAACGAATCAACAACAACAGAATCACCGCCTTAGAACAGACAGCAGCCTATATCTCTGGGGTGCTAAAATTGCATTTTACTGGTACCAAATCTTCGCCCTAGAATCTGATGTTGGTGAAGCACAAAAATTTTAAGCTCCCATGGAGGCTTCTTAACTATTGTAATGTATCATAACGGACAAACGATCTCATTAAATTAAAAGTTTTTGGGCCAATCTGGAAAATAGGCGGAAACACTCTCAAAGTGCAAACAGGGCTAGCTCTGGAGCATCTCTGGTGAGGCTACACATTTGCAGAGTCACGCTTTAGCCTTCATCAGTGTACAAAAACCAAAAAATCTATGCCTATTGACTGTATGATTTCTTTATAAGCTTGCATTTATTTTACTTTTGATGACCCAATGCGCACAAACCGTCAGAAACATTGCAGTTTAAGGCTCTGCCATGCAATTGGCGTTTTAATTCATGGTTTGACCGACGACACAATTGTGGAGTTTGACAGTGACAGGAGCTTTTTTTCTATTGTGACTGCCTAACTTCAGGAAATTCTGCATGTCTAAGCACAGCTGCAGCTATGTTATCATAGTCACATGAAATAACATCCAAAAACGATTACTACTCTCTATTTTTTTCTATGCAGAGGAGGCTCTGGCGAGTCTGTACATTTGCACAGGCTCACCTGAGTCTTCGTCCTTGTACTGAAATATTATGTGCTGGCTCAAATAACGATTTATGTACCATTTATAAGAACAGTGAATGCTGTGGTGAGGCTGCACCAGCAACCACAGGAATTCTGTGCAACCATCAGTGCGTTGTATCAATGCGTTGTATCAATGCGTCAAAAAATGCTCCCAGTGCGTTGTAATAAAATTCCTCAATAAAACATTTGCTAGTTTACCAAGAAAAAACAAAACAAAGTAGTAATCGTTTTTTGGATGTTATTTCATGGGAATATGACAACAGCTGCGCTTAGACCTGCAGATTTCACTCAATTTTGGCAGTTACACTAGAAAAAAGCACCTGTCACGGCAAAACTCCAGAACTTTGTTGGATTTGCAGTCCAACCCATGAATTAAATCACCAATTGCTTGGCAGAGCCATAAACTGCAATGTTACCGGTGGTCTGTGTGCCAGGTGTCATCACAAATAAAATAAATGCAAATTTATAAATAAATAATAAAGTCAACCAGTATAGACTTTTGTTACCTTTTACGCCACCACCGGTGCTGTAAAATGCAACCAACAGCTCGTTGTAGCAACCACCCGTGCGTTTACATTGACCAGTGTGATCAATGAGTCCCAACTGCAAACTTATGAGTCAAAAACACTATTTTTAATGACAAGTCTGCAATACTATTGCATCCCGGGACTCATTGAAATAAAAACTTATGCGCAAAAGATGCAGGATGCACAGGTAACAAAATCATGGCTCTTAAAAAGACCAAAAATTGGTTTTCAAGACCAATTATCGCATATTGCAGGTCAAAAGTATTGCAGAATGCTCCAAAGGGAGCATTCTGCAATATTTTTGGCGTTCATTATGCTACCATTTGTCATAAAGACCTTTGTTTTGTCTATTTTTGAGTGGCTGTTTTACAAAGGTTTTACTGTACATGTATAGAAATGAAAGTACCATATTCAACTTAATATTGAGCCGGTATCCAGCATAACTGAAGGTACAAGTTGGCATGTGCGTACAGTGAAGATTCAAATCAGTCTGCCCATCCACATAGTCTGATCAGAGTCTTAGTTTTATACCTGTAGAAACGTGGGACCCTTGGCTACCAGTAGAGTGCACATTGAAGACTCAGATCAGACTGCCCACATGCGCAGGCTGATCTAAGTCTTTGATTGGCATACATTCTAACTTGGGAATGTAACTTTTGATGAACTCCGGCTCATATCATATTTAAAGCGCTACATATGTGACTGTAACTTTTTCTGAATACTACACACTCTATAATGCAAAACAGGGTTGATCCAGATCAGATGGTTTCATCCAAAGCCAACTGATCAGGCATCCACACTTTTTTTGCCCAAATTATGAATCCATTGTAATGATGAAATTCTATCACTGTCATATTGAAGTTCATAATAGTGCAAACAACCTAGATCAGGGCTCGAAAATTGCACTCGTCCGCTCGTATTTACGAGTGCCTCAGGCTGCAGGGCAAGTGAAAAATTTGATATTTCTAGTAAAAATTGATTTTTTTCCCATGTACGCCAATATTTTTTGTGATGCAGGGCAAGTGCCTATTTCAAGATATTTCGAGGCCTGTAGATATTCAGCATTTATTATATACAAAGTAATGAAATACAGGAAAATATTGATTATGTATAATGCATATTTAAACTAGAGGGCCAAGAGGCCCTAAATCGCTCACCTGAGTTTTTTAAAGCTTACATATAGGTATCTACTGAAAGCGGGCCATGTCTCTTGTGAAACCTGGGGCGGGGCCAATTTTGGCACCAAGGGCATAATATGGACAAACTTAGTAGAGGTCCACTAGGTCATACTACATACCAAATATCAAGGCACTAGGCATGTTGGTTTCAGAAAAGAAGATTTTACCATGTTTTTCCCTACATAAACCTATGTAAAACATATGATCTCAAGGGGCGGGGCAATTTTTGGCCCCAGGAGGACTATTTGAACAAACATGGTAGAGGTCCACTAGGTGATGCTACATACCAATTATATCAAGGGTCTAGGCCTAACGGTTTCAGACAAGAAGATTTTTTCATGTTTTTCCCTATAAGTCTAGTAACCCCCGGGGCGGGGGCATTTTTGGCCACAGGGACATAATTTGAACAAACTTGTTAGAGGTCTACTAAGTGATATAACATACCAAATATCAAGGCTCTGGGCCTTGTGGTTTCAGACAAGAAGATTTGTTCATGTTTTTCCCTATATAAGCCTATGTAAAACATCTGGCCCCTGGGGCTGGGCTATTTTGGCCTCAGGGGCATAATTTGAACAAGCCCCGCGGTGGCTTAGGCTGCTGTCCGTTCTAAGGCGGTGGTTCTGTTGTTGTTGACTTCTTGTTTATTGTTACTCCCATTGTGGGAGTCTGTAATTGTTCTATGTTTTGTTGCATGTTGCTTTGTGTCCGTTCTAGTATTGCAATCATCTTGATGGGGAAGAGAGAGCTGGTTGCTTTGCTTAATTTGTCTTCCTGGTGTCCCGTGATGGTTGAGCGGCTCTTCCTCGCGGTGCCACAGGGTTGTCTGCGGTTTGTGATTGTGGTATTTCCTGATCATACTCACTATTTTTGGTAGAGGTCCACTAGGTGATGTTTCATACCAAATATCAAGGCTCTAGGCCTTATGGTTTAAGACAAGAAGATTTTTCCATGTTTTTCGCTAAGCCTATGTGTAAAATGTGACCCCTGGGACAGGGCCATTTTTTGGCCCAAGGGGTATAGTTTGAACAAACTTGGTAGAGGTCCACTAGGTGATGCTTTATACTAAATATCAAGGGTCTAGGCCTTATGGTTTCAGAAGAGAAGATTTTTTCATGTTTTTCCCTATATAAGACTGTGTTAAACTAGAGGACCTGACGTTCCTGAAGCGCTCACCTGATCTCCTTAATAATGTTAAATAGGTCAAGATCAACTACGGCTTATAATTGACAGATTATTGACCCAGCATCTAGCATTGTCCCAGTTTATCATTATTTAGAGCAGAGCAAACTGCGGAAAATTTACGAAGCAGTTTGCGATCAAAGAAGAATTATGAAGAATTTAAATATGGGTAGGTTGCGGGAGGGTGTGTAAGCCCTTGGGGGAAATTGCAGTCGATGAAATTTGGATTAAACTTCACCTTACCAAGGTAAGTCTTGTTCAATCAGTCAATTTCATCTCCTGCATATTTCCCCCTAAGGGCCTCACAGAGATTTTAGAGACAATTCTTCATAATTTTCTTAGCAAAATATATATAGCACGCATATTAATATGATGCAGGAGCAAAAGCAAATTGGCAAAAAGTCTTTGTACTTGCAATGAGATTTAACACTAAAATGTGATGCAATAATATCACCAACAAACTTGTGTATACTATTGATTGCCCCTCCCCTTTTTGAAGCAACTATCAATAAGTTTTAATGAAGGTTAAATTTTACTTAAGCCTTGACAATACTTAAATTTGTGTTGTTAAACTTTTCAGAAAGCAGACTGCTAAACAGTGTCAACTTTTATCTCACAGTGCCTTCTTTTCACCCAAGATAGTTCAAAATATCTTTTGAAAATACATGAGCCAGGCCAAACAAATTGTGTCCAGTCCATCTTTGAGAATATACTGGCTGTATGATTGTGTAATCTGAATCCACATCCAGCCTGCAGAATTTGAAATTTCCAAACAACAACAAATAATACCACACACATGGCTGAACTTCCTGAAGTCATTGAGAGAAAGAGAGAGCTGTAGCAATTGTTTTGGAAATTGATTCATTTGTGTCTGTGAGGCCCTTAGGGGAATTTATGCAGGAGATGAAATGAAACATATTTTGTTTTATAGGGGTTGCGGCCATTTTGGTTGAGTGAACTAAAACAATCTAATGATTACTCCATCAAACAGCCCAGTGATTTCTGAGTAAGGATGCTTAGATAGGTATGTGGCAATCCAAATGAGTGGCCCTGGATAAAAGGTCACAGGTCAGTTTGACAGTTGCTACTTATATAAAACCGTGGTCTCATTAGGTTAAACATTTCTTGTAAGTATTATGATTTCGGCCTAAACAGGTATAAAAAAAAAAAAAAAAACATTTCAAGATTTTCTCCATATAAATGCATTAGGAATCAAATTTGACCTTGCCATAAAGTAGGTCAAGGTCAACTTAGATTCATCATTTGTGCAAATCTAATAGGGCCCACATACCCAATGCTACATACCAAGTCCCAAGGCCATTGGCGTTTTTGTTCAAAAGAAGAGGGTATTTAAACGGTTTTTACCATAAATGTGCATGGTGGCCATCTTGGTCATGTGACCAGTACAATTGGTATAAATTTTGGCCAATCTATCATAAGGAGTCTTCATATGAAAATTGAGTTCAATTGGTCCAGTGGTTTCTGAGGAAACTATGTTTTAATGTGTTGATGGGACTCCAATATGAGCGACCTTGGCTGAAAAGTTAAAGGTCAACCTTGACCTTTGAAACTTATTTATAGCCATTGTCTCATTTGGTTTAACATATCAAGTGAGAATAATGACTTGGGCTTCAACAGTTTTAAAAAAAATCAACTTTTCAAAAAATTTCCCATTTAAATGCATTAGGAAGAAAATTGACCTTGACATTAAGTAGGTCAAGGTCAACTGTGGGTCATCATTTAAACAAACTTGGTAGGCCCCACATCCCCAATGCTAAATTCCAAGTCCCAAGGTCATCAACCTTCTGGTTCTTGAGAAGAAGATTTTAAAGGGTTTTTACCATATATGGGCTGGCAGCCCTCTTGGTCATCTGACCAAAATATTTTGCATAAATTTTGGCTAACTTATCATAAAGAGTCTTCACATGAGATATGAGGCCAATGATTTGTGAGAAAGCTATGTTTTAATATATTGATGGGACTCAATTATGAGTGACCTAAGTTGAAAGGTCAACCTTGACCCTTGGAACTTATTTATAGCCATTTTCTCATTAGGTTAAACATATCAAGTGAGAATAATGACTAAGGCTTCCACAGTTTTGAAAAAAAATAACTTTTCAGAAATTTTCCCATTTAAATGCATTTGGAAGCAAATTTGACTTTGACGTTAAGTAGGTCAAGGTCAACCTAGGATCGTCATTTGAACAAACTTGGTAGGCCCCACATCCCCAATGCTACATACCAAGTCCCGAGGTCATCAGCCTTCTGGTTCTGGAGTAGAAGATTTTTAAAGGGTTTTTACCATATATGGGCATGGCGGCCATCTTGGTCATGTGACCAGGACCATTTGAACAAACTTTCCAGGGTTCCCACAAATTATAGAAAGTAAAATTCCCTGACTTTTCACTGACCAAATTCCAATTTCCCTGACCCAAAATATTGGCATTTGTCAAGTTCTGTGGGTAATCTATGAGAACAGTTAGTGAACAAACAGCAATTTCAAGCAATGTTCCTGTATATTGATAAAATTTATGATCCTTTGAAGTCATCAAAACTCTTTAGTTGATCTTTTGTGTTCTGGTGATCTTTGACTTACACTCAGTGCTAAAATGCCTAGCATTACTAACAGAGAGCACTCTGTTTTGCAATTGTCAAATTGTAATAGTTAACTTCCGAGATAATACATACAATGAAACGTAGACGGATTGGCCTATATGTGCATTATATAACTTAATAAAAATGCTCTGTAACCATAACTTAAAAGCAAACAGAACAAAACTGGCTAGCTATATATTATAGAATTGTCATTTTACCACCTACTGATATTTTAGCACGAGGCTTCTATACACATTTAGAAGCACCATGTGTCTATACAGCTTAAACCAAGTTTTACTGTGTTCCATCAAAAGGTGTGGTAGCAGATGTTTGCCTGTAACCAGAGACATAACCACATACTTTGGAAGGGCAACTACATGAAGCTGTCAATTCGTCAATTATATAATATGGTACCCAAATAGTTATATGGAAGTAAGAAAAGCAGCAAAGATCAGGAATCGATACAATCAAGTACCTCACCTGACCCAGGATACCACATGGGAAAGTGACAAAAACACAAACATCACAAACAAGAGCCAAGAGGTCAGCCCTTTCCCAGGCAGCAATGAACAGACATGAAAGCATGACAAAGACAAGACACAAGGCTCAGGGATTGCCAAAATTAAATGATGCAGCCTATCCCATGCACCAGGAGGAAAAGGAAACCACTAAAAAACAAACAAACAACCTACAGTAATAAATAATAGAAACTTCATCATGCAAATGTTCCATTTGTCTTTACTCATAGTAATGGCCAAGATTCATGCAGTTTCATCAAAACTGTGGCAGGAGTTGCCTCAATCCATAAATGAACTATTATAGTACAAACATAATCTTTTTTATCAGAAAGCAAGCAGGAAAAATTGGCAATGTGAACACAGCTGCCATTTCATAAAGACAAGGATTTTCAGCAACAAAACTTCTCCATGCATAGAAATGCTAATTGTGTCAATGGTGTGTACTGCTGGGTGAGTAGAGTAAGTATCAAAATGTCTTTCAATGTAATAAGAGAAGCATCACATATATTAAAACAAACAGGAAACACTTTCCCAAGTATTCAAAGCTACCAATCTGGCAACTGTATTTTTTCAGCAAAACTTTTTTCATACAAATGTTAACTGACCATAGTGTGAAGACAAATGTACCAACCTATTCCCTAAAAACTGATCAACATGCAAAAATAGGTTTAGCCCCTTTCAGTAAACCCTTATTAAAAGAAAATTTCACATAGTATTCATTTTGCCAAAACCTACTTAATTTTGAAAACGAAGTATCTGAGATTGTTTATAGCAAAATGTGTGGTATGACTAAGTTGATCGGCACTGTCTCTCTGCAGAAGCATACTCTATTAGGATTTACAATGAGAAATAACTTAAAACAATTGGGCCAGACCCCTTACTGTTGTATTATGAGTGTCTTGAGCATATGAATTTTATAATATGCTCGAAAAGATATTAAAGAAGCAAAATGTCTCAGAAAGACAAATGGAAGGACAGAAAATTAGAAACATTGTTTACCCACAGATACAGTTGAGTGTTCTATATCATATTTTGTCTAAAAGTTTGCACATCATATTGATCTACTAAATTGAACAGTAAAAAATTACAAAAATATGACAAGTTGATTGTCATGACATTCCCTGACTTTTCCCTGACTTTTTCCAAAAGTTCAAATTTCCCTGACTCAAATCAAAATTCCCTGCCTTTCCCTGACCTTGAACTTTTTTCATTTTTCACTGACTTTTCCCTGACCGTGGGAACCCTGCTTTCGTTCCCCCGTCCTAAGGAGTCTCCATATGAAATTTGAAATTAATTGGCCCAGTGGTTTCAGAGGAGAAGATATTTGAAATTGTGGACGGACGGACGCCGGAGTGACTGGTATACTATTAGCTCACCCATGAGCCTTCGGCTCAAGTGAGCTAAAAAGTGACCCACGGGGAGGGGCCATTTTTGGCCCCAGGGGTATAATTTGAACAAACTTGGTAGAAGTCCACTAGGTCATGCTACATACCAAATATCAAGGCTCTCAGCCTTATGGTTTCAGACAAGTAGATTTTTGCATGTTTTCCCTATAAAAGTCTATGTATAACATGCAGGGATTTTTTTTTGGTGTCCTCAGGGGCCGAAATTCTACCCCTTTCCCAATGGGATTTAGGTGACTTTTTTCCCAATTTGAAAAAAAAGTTCCCAATCTCAAAAAAAAAATTTTTTTTTTTTTTTTTTTTTTAGAATTTTCATTTGAAGTCACCACACACACACACACACACTCACAGGCTACATGATGACAATCTACTTGAATTGCATCCTATTTTCCTTCTATTTAATGGCAATAGTATGTGTAATAGCTAATTTTGTTTTTTAAACTGACCAAAAATGCTGTTCTTGTTTGTTTAGAAAATTTCCCAAAATAGTGGTTTACCGCGCTAATTTTCCCAATCTGAAAGGCCCTAGGGCCCCTTCCCAAAATTGCAAAAAAAATCCCTGACATGTGACCCCTGGAGTGGGGTCATTTTTTGGCTCCAGGGCTATAATTTGAACAAACTTGGCAGAGGTCCACTATGTAGTGCTACATACCAAATATCAGAGCTCTATGCTTTGTGGTTTCAGAGAAGAAGATTTTTAATGTTTTCATCTTGAAAATCTATTTTTAGCCTGTGTGACCTGGATATGCAATGGACCGGAACCATTTGAAAAAATTTTGTAGAGGTCCATATAAGAATTATTCCTACCAAGGAGGAGATGACATTTGAATCAATTGTTGACGACGAACGACAAAGGACATCCAACAATCACAATAGCTCACCATGAGCCAATGGCTCAGGTAAGCTAAAAAGCTGTATTTCACAGCCGTGAAAATATAAAAATTGTATTTCACAGCCGTGAAAATATAAGTTGTATTGTGAAATTGGATGTCCTCTGCTTTCTCCATTGACTTCTTTGAGCCCACTCCAGACTTTCAAACACCTGTAACTTTCTTATTAGTGGACAAAACACAAAGTGTGGGTTTTCATTTTTTTTAGTTAGATTGCAAGTAAAATTTTTGTGATAAATTGTCGAGATTTGCTGAAATTTTCATTTTTCTACTCCTGCTCCTATGGTTTCAGTTTTCGCCAACATTGCTCATTATGCAACGTCATTATTAAAATGAGGTAATGTGTGAACGTATATGACGTCATTTAGTTAAAAAAAATCTGTCTTGCTTCAAATTGTATATAATAAAAAGAAATTTCATTTTTTTGGAATGAATATGCCATTTTCTTCATCTTGTGAAATGAGAAAATGTATATTTCATTCGTGGCTTCGCCACTCATGATATGCATTTTTCACTTCACACGATGAAATAAATGGCATATTCATTCCAAAAATTTGAATATCCTCTATATACTACTGGGAGCATGTGCAGTTATTAGAGATAAAATAAGGTTTTAAAGTGTCCAATTTTTCCCCCACCTCCCCACATTTAAAAAAGTCCCATTGAAATTTGCTGAATGGGAGGAAAATCTCATAGCAAAATGTAATTTAGCTAGTAAGGATTTGCTAGGACTTCTCACTGAAAACAAATAAATTCTTCATCTGTTTTGTTGGAATGGAATATTTTCTCTAGAGATATCCTGAGCCAGAGTTATCCCTGCAAGTTGGCTATGCCCTCTGCCTGCAGGGAGGAAAACTTTGTTTTTGCCTGGTTAGTGTCAGATAAAATCCAACACCTTTAGAAGTAGAAATCAGGAATAAAGGAACCTTTCCTATTATCCCTATTTTGGACTTAAGCTGATCTTAGGGGTTTTCTGATCTTTAGAAGGACAAACTTCTGTGGTGGAAATGCCATGATTAATTGCAGGGTTCATACAGGCAAGTTTGAGTAAAATTCAAGGACTTTTCAAGGACTTCTAAAGACTATCCTACAGTTTCAAGGACTAAAAGTCTATGAAAAATCCTGATTTAAGTGTTAAAATTCTACTTCAGAAACGCTAGACTGAGATAGTGTAGAAATTAGAACTAGAAAATTAGTTTAAAAATGTTCTGGCTTTATTTGGTGCAGCATTTGCTGCACCAAATACAGGGATGAGAACAGTCAGACATTCTCAATCCAGAAAACCTGTCTGTTGGATCCTGAACGGAGCCAAACAGATTTTCAGATCACTTATTAAAAGCTTAAATTAACATAATACCAATAGAAAGCACTCAGTTTATGCTTAATCTATGGTAAAATCAATTCAACAATGTTAAAACTAAGTTTCAACCAAATTTACATTGACATTATACACATCCTATGCCAGTGCTCAATCAGGAAATCCTGATCAATCCAGAACTTTCTCATCCCTGCAAATAAAGGCACAACAGTTTTATACTGATTTAGATCTCTATCAACAGTGTTATTTCCTACAGAAAATAGAAGAATCCAAGGACTTTTCAAGGCCTATGAGTGATTTTCCAGTACTTTTCAAGGCATTTTGATTTTCAATGACTTTTCTAGAAAGCACTCTAAATTCAAGTACTTCTCAAGCATGTGCAAACCCTGAATTGGGTGATTAATTTAATAGACATAAATGGCTGTCCTGTCCCCCTTAACCATGTCCGCAGAGTGAAGCAAATTGATTCACCCCTGGAAACCCCTTAATGTGTACGGTACTCTGGTAAACAGTGCAGATTCTGATGAATTATGCCACATTCTACCACAGAATAGCAATCCTGAGGGACTGAAGTACATCTCAACCAACCCTATTGGATGCTTTTACTTTGAAATATTTGTTTGTGTTGTTGCTTTCCCTCTCAGTTAACCATTTTTCATTCAAGTCAGGATGTTTTTTTCACGTCTTCTTGTGTTTGCTCAAGGACACAAAAAAGTGCTGAACCAGTGAGTCTCTTAAACTAGCTACCCTTCAATCCCAATCCTCAAATAGAATTATCGACAGTTAAAATTAAAGGGAGTACTTATTCATTATTATAATATATTTCCTATCAAAACATCTTCCAGATACTTTAAAGAAGTCTTTCTATGATGGCTAGAGGTCTTAATTTTGGTCCGAGTCTTAAACATCAACATCCATACATATGTGCAGCTTGCCTGAGCATTTTTTGCTCACAAATATGATAATTACCTAAAGCTCAAATGTTGATCTCATAAAGTAATGTGCATAATGATTTCTAATTGTCAAGACGTAAGCGTTATGTTTAATGTATTGAATATATACCTTTTGGTGTAAACAATTAAACAGAGATCCCTGTCCTATTCTTTCGTAGATCAGTACTAACCCATCCAAATTGTTTGTCTGGCATACGCCCATCAAAGTCAGCACATGTGGATGTCGTAATTTTCTGTAAAATAGTTACATGCTGATTGAAGTTAGTAAAGGCAACTCATCAACAACAATCATGCCAAACACTGGACTGCATAACATAAGACCAGCTGAGCAAGAATAATTTGCGTAAAATTGTGATTATTTTCTTATCCATCAGTTTAAACATGTGTTTTGGGCGTTCAAAAGATTGGTTTCATCGAGACGTTCTTTTGAGTAACCACAACATATGTTTTGGTTGAGAAATAAGAAAAATAATTTTCATTTACGCACTCTTATCTGGAGGCCTGGCGTATGATGGACTGTTAAAAGTTTGAAGAATCATCAGGATTCAGCCGCATCCTCCTCCTCCCCATCAGCGTCATATACAGGCCTAAATTTATTCTCCCCAAGAGTGGGGTCTGCCTGTTTGAGACAGTCAGACCCCACTGTCGGGGGGAGGATAAATTATTTGAGTGTCTTCCTCAAAAACAAGGCAAATTGCCCATTTTTCCAGAATTACTTTTAATCCCATAATCTTGCAAGGGTTATTTTAGAGAAGTGTTAGTGACTAAGCATTCACTATGCTTCCCCACCCCAAAAATATACCTTCATTGCAATGTCAATTTAGACTGGAACCGGATATGACATGTATTAAGTCTCTCTTAATTTGCCAAAAATCAAATATTAATCCTTTTTTATATATACATGAAAAATCTGTGAGAAGCTGTTGTACTGAGTGCACAGCTACTCATCGTTTTTCATAAAAAATCCATATTTTTTACATTCATATTTTATATAAAGATTGTAAATCAAATTACAATGTTCTGCATATAAAGTTGCCTAGACAATCAATGAATATATTTTATTGGCCGTTTTTCTGAGGGTATGCACAGAATTTTTCATAAGGTCTCACACATATGTTTTACAAATCTCGTGACTCAATATCCTGTGTCAGTGAAAAGCATGTTGAATCTTACCCAATATGTTCTATTTCATTGATGAGAAGGTCAACAACTCCTCCCTGGAATGGATCTATGTCTCTGTGGAGGCGCTTGATTGTCACCTCGGTATAGTCCCACCACATACTGAAATCATATTTTTTTTTAAAAAGATTGTTTGGCCATTTAATGATTTTAATAATATACCCAAAGATCTGCTACCTCATATACATGTGATCTGTCATTCCTATTGCCAACTGTTACGGGTATAAGAGGATAAGAGTAAACTAGAAATGAAAAGCACCAGCAAAACACTCAGGAGCATGCCAACTTGAACAGGTTAAAAATAATACAAAAGAATAGGTATGTTACACAAGATAGAAGATACCAGGCTTCCCGATAACGTGTTATTTAAAAATTAGTTTTCTTATGCCTAAACCAAAATATATATTGTGGGTACTCAAAATAACCGTCTCATGATACTGATGGTTAAAATAATTATCACAATTGTAGGCTGAAAATGTTTGCCTATCTAGACCTACAGATTCTTCCACAAAAACAAGGCAAATTGTCCATTTTTCAAGAATAACTCCTAATCCCATGAGAACAAGACCTTTATTCAAAGATAATGGACAGGGACAAGTGAGAGACGAAGAGTATGCATGTTGATCATCTTTTTACCATGTCAGCCAATTGAATATCTCTAAAATAAAGGACCTCCAACTCAACACCTGCCTCTGAGAGATCAGACTGAACTACTGACATGTGGTAAGTGCCTATCAACATATCCACTTTGTAACTTATAAGCTTCAGTTTTTCAGCTGTTATACCAAGAAGTATGACTCCCCATACTTGCATCAGGTGATAGTTAGTTGGCGTTCAGCTCTAATAGTGTTTATTTGAGTCAGTACATGAGATTTTTCTACTTATTGCATCAACAAGCAGATATGAGCACAAAGTAAGAAAGAGGGCAAAGATCAGGAATCAATACAATCAAGCACCACACCTGACCCAGGATACCAATGGGAAAGTGACAACGTTACGATTAGACCATACCTGACCCAGGATACCAATGGGAAAGTGACAACGTTACGATAAGACATCACAAACGAGAGCCAAGAGGTCAGCCCTTTCCCAGCAGGTGACCACAAGGCATCAACAAACAGACGTGCATGAAAGCATAACAAAACAAGACAGAAATAACACAAATGCACAGTCTGGCCAGAGCCTTTGCTGCTGGCAAGAACAAAGTTTGGAAGTAGATGAAGGCTCAGGCCATAACTTGGACCTGTAGTATCACTGGCTAGCTGTGCATACTTATGAAGGATAAGTACCAAAATCTTTCGTGCTGGCCTTCTGTGAGAAATTATATAATCATATTGTCATATGGGTGAAAGATAAAAATATTCAAAATCTTAAACTTTAGGAAATTCAAATCTTAAACATTGACAGAATTTTGAGAGAGAAAAAATAATAAAGTTTAATTGTCAATTGTCTTTAAATAAACTATAAATAATCAGAGAAGCTGTAATAATCTGCCCAATTCAGAATTTTGGGACTGATTTTCTTAGATTTAAAAAACATCATAAAAACTTTCACCCATGGATGTGTTTATTTTTAAAACAAACCTTTCCATTACAGCAAAAGCCCCATTATTGTAGGTTTCACCATCTGCATCATGTCTCAAACTGCTTTCACTAATAAGTGGTATAGCTGAAAGAAACCCTGTTTCATCTGAACCATTGGCATATACCTGTAGAGATCACATCAAAAGCATTGTAGCAATTAGGCTAGTGGTTTTCCCATTTATTGAGATACCCCAGGATGTTCTAAATTTTCACACACTATCTTCCAATCCTGCCATAAAGACCAGGACAAACAATGCAGGCCCAGATCCTCATTTGCTAATCTGAGTTCTATGTAAGCATTTCTAACTTCCAGTGGGAGGGAAGTGGCTAAGTGGTAGAGTGCTTGACTCTAGACTGAGAGGCCGGGAGTTGGAGCCTAACTGGCATCACTGTGTTGTGTCCTTGAGCAAGACACATTAATCCTAGCTTAGTACTGATTCAACCCAGGAAGACCGGTCCCTACATGACTGAAAGATTGATAATGGGATGTAAAGTATCATATCAAACAAACAAGAGGGCCCTTGGGCCCTGGGTCACTCCCCTGAGAATGACTGATCAGTGGAGTGAGACCATTTGTAAAATTTAGGTAGAGTGCATCATGAGGAACATTTCTGTAAAATTATATTGAATTTGGGTCAGTGGTTCAGGAGGATATGTTGTTTAAAAGATTTCTTATCTGGAGCTCTGGCAGTCCTCCTGTTTGGTAGAGCAGAACCATTTATGCAATTTTGAAAGACAACATTATGGGAAACATTCATGTGAAGTTATATGGAATTTGGACCAGTGGTTCAGAAGATGTCGTTTAAAGACATTTCTTATCTAGGGCTTTGGCAGCCCCTTTTTTCAGCGGTCCGGAACCATTTGTGCAATTTTGGTAGAAGGTATCATGAGGAACGATTCTTGGAAATTATTTTGAATTTGGACCAGTGATTCAGGAGGAAATGTTTAAATGTATTTCTTTCCTGGAGCTCTGGCAGCCCTTTTGTCCGGCAGAGTGTAACCATTTGTGCAATTTATGTAGAGGGTTTTTTGAGGAACAAATTTGTGACATTATGGGCATAAAAACTGCCTAATTAAAAAACTGACTGACATATGGGCTTTGTCATTTTTTATATTAGTTGGCTATATGTTTATCAATCAGTCACTTTCCAAAATAGTTTAACCTATTACTGCTTATTGGAAATTCTCACCCTTATCAATTTGACCAGTCCAATTCCATTTTAAGGGTTGTTTGGTGGTAGTATTTTTCAGTTCTATTCAAATTTTTATGCATCATTGTGTTTAAGCAAACCGTGGAAACCCAGATCAGGTGCCACATTCTGCAGCATCTGATCTGGGTCTGCACTGTTTGCCTATGATGCCCCACAAAAAGGAGGCTAAGCTTACATAGGATAATAGTCTATATAATAGATGTAGTCTTCAGGGCCTAAATCAAAATTTTATTTGTTTCCCTTAACACGACCGACCCTGAAAAAAGGCCCTACTCAAAAAAAATTATTTCAATTTTCAGTCAAGAATATTCTTTTTTAAATTTCATTGCAATCCGAGAGAATTGTCCAATGTGCACAGTGTTATCTTAGCAAATTGTTTGTGTATTTAATTTTATTGCCTATAGTAGGACTACACAGTAAAACCTACCTAAAACGGCCTCTCAAAGATATATGCAAAGGTCGTAACTCATTAAGACAAAAGGGCGCTAAATGCAGGTCGAAAGTATTGCAGAATGCTCCTTGGAGCATTCTGCAATACTTTTGACCTGCATGGTGTGATGTCTTTCTTTGAGTGGCCTCTTAAGACAAGTTTTACTGTATACATTTAAGTTTAATGGGTATCCAATTTGAGATTTTAAGTTAAAAAAAATGAGTTTATAACCGACCGACCCATACTGGTAAAACAGGGTCGGGTAAGGGGAAACAAAAATATTTTTAAGGTTTGCCCAGTGTTACCTACCTGGCCAAATCCAAGTGAGTGATGACTGGTTGCCATCTTTTCTAAGTTGTCATGAACCGAGTGTCGTCCAATTCTGTTTCTTATAATCTTTGTAATGGTGTTCTGTCTGTGATGGGCTCTGCAACAAACCAATGCCAATGGTATAATTCCTCCCAATAGAATTTCTAACCCTTACCATGCTAGATATCTATATGGGCCTCGTCGTGACAAAACCTGTCTTCGTGGTTTTCCAAAAAGCAAGTTTCAAAGTTAACCAGTCTCCTCAGCTACACAGACTGGCTAGAAAATTGAAATTTTACCTGTAGGAAGTTTACGTGCAGTACTTTCCAAAAACTGAATAACAAAGGCGCTGATTAGACTGCGCGGATGCGCAGGCTAGTCTGCGCCTGTGTTATTCTCAAACTCCCTAAGACAGGTTTTCTCGCGTTGAGGCCCATACATATTTTTATATTATACACTCATTTTTTATCTAATTAACTTGTAGGATTCCATTTACTAGCATTATTGCATTTATAAGCAGATTACAAAAAGTGAAGGCTGACTGATCTGGATTTACACTTGGACGTATAGATCTGGATTCAGCATGTTAACTTTAAGGGTGCCACTCATACCTGCAACTCACCACCCTTCCTTCTGTTGAGGGCTCAAAAGTATAAATAAAGTGTTCACCTTTGATTCATAAACAAAATCATATGCTCTTGAACAGAGATAAAAGGTGAACTTTCATTTACAGCTCGTATTTGTCCATGATCATGACGACATGACCATACCGTCTGAGATGGTATGGTCATGTCGCGCGTGCGTCTTCCTGGACAAATCCAATTACCAGTATCGCCATCCCTGGCCCTAGAGGACGTGGGCGACCAACGAAGTCTTGGAGTGAGTGTGTTAAAGCGGATGTTGAAGTGTGCAACTTAGAAGGCATCAATCCCCAGAACAGAGAAGCCTGGAGATCTGGTGTGAGAAGTACAAGCCAACTGCAGCTTACCTCAGGAACTGGGAAACTATCTGCAGTCTAAATATCAAACCAGTAAGTAAGTAAGTAAGATTTGTGTACCTTAGAACTTCAAATAAAATTACTTTGTAGCTCGATGATCAGTATTCCATCAAGCAAGAATTACATGGAAGATGCTGACACAGAAGAGCGTGTAATATAGGTCAACTGGTCTCTGATATCTATCATTGCTGCAGAGAAATATAATGTAAATTGCTGACAGATGATAATCAGGGGGCAAATATTCTACTTGTCCACTCGTAATTACAAGTGAAATCTAGAAAGGACCAGTGATTTTTCCCTAAGCACTCGTCCTGTAGGATGAGTGCTTTGGGAAGAATTACTCAAAGAAGTCCTATAACATATTACTTTCTTATGTTCTTTATTGCTTACACTTTTAAATGACAAGTGCCTGTGTTTGCAGGACAAGTGAAAATTGTAAGTCACTAGTCCTGCAGGAAGATGAAATATTGAAATATTTTTGTCCCCTGATAATGTCGAAGTCACTGTAGTTTGAAATGTAGGTCAATGCTACTGGGTCACAGTGTGCTATTGAAAAGTAGCCAATGACAAATGCTTACAGCTAAGCATGGTTTGACCCTGGCAGCTACCCCTGCTGCAGAGAATCACACTAAATGTAAATTGTTGACAGATTTTGTTTGTTTGATTTGATTCTTTACATCCCATCAACAATATTTCAGTTATCAGTGTTTGCGTTTACGCGGTAATAATATCTAAATACGTAGCGAAAATCGTTGGTACGCAAAAAAAAATGCATGGCGTTTGTCTCGAGGAATCACACTAGAAACATTTAAGTAACTTAATAAAGTGTATTCTGAAGCCAATACTATCACAATTCGATGTTTTATCCGCTAAAAAATGCGTTCACAGACAGGTTCAGCGATTTTTCAACAGGCACAAGTAAAATAATCTTGGTCTAGAGCATCAAGTAAAGACTTTTTAAAAGCGAAAAAGTTTAATATCCAAAGACTCCATCACTGCTAAGTCTGCTTCTTTCTTGCTTTTTTTAATTGATCGTCAATCACTTAGTGTAAACTGAAAATGTTTGAGATTAAAGTTAATTGAGAGTTTTAGCTAGCTTCTCTGTGAACATTTAATATTGCAAAAAAAATTAGGCTGGGAAACTTTCTGGGACTCAGTAAAATTTACATGGGACTCAACTTTTGTTGATGCCCTGGGTCCCAGGGACACGATAGAAATCAAGCCAAAATCTAACACTGGTTATGTAGGGATGGGTCTTTCTGGGTTGAACCAGTACTAAGCTAGGTTTAATGTGTCTTGCTCAAGGACACAACACTGTTACACAGTGACGCTGGTGAGGCTCGAACCGCGGCCCCTAGGTCTTGAGTCAATCACTCTACCACTGAGCCCTGCGCTCCCCTTGTTGACAAATGACAGAAATTTGAACTACTATGCTCACCCTGCAAGAAGCAGGTGCGACAAAATACAAGCTTTTAAGGCAATTTGTGCATGGAAATAAGCATACTTCACAAAATCTCTGGTACATTTAGTAGGGGTGACTATTGTGGCCAAAAATGACTATTGTGTTAGTATTGACATAATTGCAGGAAGTGCCATTGCGATACTATAACTATTGTGGACTACCATTGCAATACTATTGTGATACTATTGTCTTAATCATTTATGCTTATTTGAAGGAGGAAATTAAGATAATGGTAGGACTTTTCTGTATGTACGGGTATCAGTTTTGTATTGAACCAACAGAAAAATATCAGAATGTTGTCAAAGTCCACATCTGCTGAAATGCATAGGATGCAAAAACATGTACATCCTACTGCCATTTAACTTTATTTTTGTGTTTAAACCAAGCAATTTTGAGTGAAAATCTCTAGGTTTAAAACTATTGAAACTATTGTGATAGTGAAAAGACTATTGCATATACTATTGACAAATGCAACTTTCCTATCGATATAGTAACATTGCAATGTATTGATAGTCCAACAGTGTTAGGAATAAGCCAGATAATTCAACTTGTCCGGCGGGCAACCTGAAGGCAAATACAACTTGCCTCCCATAATTTTAACTTGCCCTGCACAATTCATTCATAAAAATCATAAAGATGCTGACGCATGGAAAATTTGTTGTTTTTATACTCTGAGGCTTTACAAATTTTCAGTAATTTTAGGACAGCTTCCTGGGTTTAACCAGTACTAAGCAATTGAGATAAGTGCCCTACTCAAGGACACAACACCAGGGCCCGGATGAGAATCGAAGATGCAATGTGATCAATGGTCTGAGGCTCTCCGTGAAAAAATGCTGTAATCATTCAATGTAGTTTTATCATGTATAGATATGGCTCAAAATATGCAGACACAATGACACAATGACAGACAGTGAAGGCCCTAATTAGTCAGATATGGGTGATTTCAAAAATAATGCATCCATTTCTTTAATCAATGTTTATAGACTATCTAAAGCAGATTTATAGTTAAAATTAATTTTAAGACATGTAATTAATTTTTTTCTTGCATCATGCCAAGTTTCACGGCTTTAGAATGTTCTGTTTCAAAATTATATGGAAAAAGGTCGTCAAAATTGTCACAAGGGTAACACTTTTCTGTGGTATTTTTTCCCTTACCTTCGATTCAACTGTAAATTGTATAAAACACTATTCATGTATTGTCAAATGGTGAATTGCAGTTGAAATATAGTATAAAAACTGTAGGAAAATAATCTTTTCATCTATTTTAAACCTGACAAATTGGAAATTAGTGCACTTTTATAAACACACCCTTTAAAATTTTTATCATACAGAATTTCATATGATTGGAGTTAAGCGAATTGCCTCTAAATATATACAAAGCTTTATTCATAAGGAATGTTGCATTTATGACTAGCAGTCTATTGGCTATTTAAAGGAACCAACTTGCCTATAAAACAACAAGTATGATTTTATGTAGCCAGTACAGAATAAAACCACCCAGATATGTCACAAGTGTAACATTTAAGGTTTCAATGATCAGCATTTTAATTGGTTTTGCAATGTAAAGCTTTTTTGCTGTTTTTCTGGTCAAGGGAGCCCCCAAAAAACATTATGAGGAATTATAGTGAAATCCTTAAGCTACTGACTTCGTGGCATGATTTTAACTGATGTCACAAGTGTAACACATTTTAGGAATAAGTGATAAATGCATATACATGGCAAATTTTAAATGGTATATTACTTCTATGGTATTTTTAATAATTCTTGAATGCATAAATACAATTTAAACACAGCAAGAAGTCAACATCTTCACCAAATGTGTAGTCCATACTAGTTACGGTCCAGCAGGAATGACACTTCCTCAAGCCCATATACTAGTTTCATAATGAAGCTGACCATCCTTTAGCTACATTTTGGGAAACGAATCATGTTAAATTCAACACTGAAGAATCAGACAGTTTAAAACCAGACTACAGCTTGATTTAGACAGGTAGACTTAAAAATGTGATTTGTGTCACAAGTGTACAACATATATTATGGATTGACTTAATCTCACTTTTTCTAGTGTTTGGTCAAAGAATGATCTATTCAACAATTAATTTGTTACTTTTTGGCATTTTAGGTATAGCTTTTTAATCTTTCGATACAAAGAAACACAAAATGGTGTAAACAAATGGGATAAAATAATGTACTCACAAAGAGGGAAAGGTATTTTTTCACAATTCAAAAAATATTTACAGAAATATATTGAAGTAAACAAAAATAGACGCTCACTGTCGCTCAGTAGTACAATACTATAGTAGATCATATAAGGTATACGTGATAAGAAAAGACAAAAGTGACATAATCAGTTCTCTAGCTTTTTTGTCACAAGTGTAACACAATAATTACTTTCTATTTAAGCCTTAAATTTTATACAGACTATTTATAGAATTGCAAGAAATGGTATCATTCTAATCATTCAATTTATAAATAATCCCGGAATGAGTGCTGTCAACTGTTTTCTGATCATTAACATTTTATGACTTGTCTACTTATTATGCTTAATAAACAAATCTGAACAGTTCATTTTTTTAAGTTTTGTGCTAAAAGTTGGAACTGTTTTATGTTTTAATGAATTTTAATCAATTTCTGTGAAGCCAATAGACTTCATCCTATATAAAATCTATAAGGGATCAAAAATTCAAAGGCAAAACCCCCCTTCTGATTTTGTCACAAGTGTAACACATTCTATTACCAACATATGTTATTGTGTTCAATATGTTTTAGATCTTACATATTCAAATGAAATTTGTTCTATGTTTTTCATATACCCTACTTGTTATCTAAATAATTTTTAACAAAAAATCACGATTATTTTTTGATTAGAAAAACTTTTTCCTCTACACAATGAAAATCAAGGGGGATATTTTCACATAAAATTTTATTGCAAGTGCAAATTTTGTGCGAAAGAATAAATTTCACTTTGAAAATGTGTATACATAAGTACTTTATCAATGTATGAGAAAAAATTTACAAGTATGCATACCTGTGTTGTTTATAATCAAGCTAAAAGTAGCTTGTAGAACTGTAAAGAAAATAATGAAATAATGATTAAAGCATAAAATTTAAAGCATTGTCCTAAATTTTATTCTTTAACCAGTATTCATTTCTGAAATTTTGATGTTCCCTGGTTAGGATAATGTAAAAAATATAATGATAAAGCAATTTTGAAATTTGACCCCCAATGTCATGCTTTTGCTGCATTTTTTTTAAATCACCCATATGGTCTGTGCTGTTTGCCAGAAGTCTGATATGGGTCTGCACTGTTTGCCTAGACTGGAACTCCTAAAGAAAGGTTCATATAGTTTAGACTGTTTAGTTGTCTTAAGCTGGCAGCATGGCAACATCTTATTATTTATTCATTTGCAGTGAACATGCAAGACTTTAAGATAGACATGGAAAAAAAATATTATTTCATGTTCTAGAATTTCAGATTGTCCAGGGGGCAACCCTCTGAGACTCTCAGCTTGCCCCCAGCAAATTCAACCCATGGGGGGCAAGTGGGCAATTGCTTATTTCTAACACTGTGACCAATGTATTGTTACATCCCTAACATTTAGCTTTAAACACTTGAATAAATGGAATCAGAATTAAATACAGCTATATTTTGAGGTCCCAAAGAATTCTAAAATTCATCCTCATGGGGTTGCCAGACAGAGTTTTTGGGAGCCCAGGACCCAGTATCCAGTGTCATGGAAAACCACATGAAAATCACCAAGTTTCCCCTTTAAACCGTACTGAATTATAATGACAATATGGCCTCAACGTAAGAAAATCGGTCTTCTGGGATTTGCAAACAACAAAGATCAGCATTTGTTATAGTTTTTTAGAAAGTATGATATCTAGACTTGCTACGAGCAAAATTTCACTTTTCTAGCTAGTCTCTGTAGCAATTGAGACTGGTTTGAGTCCCCCTTTGTCGGAAACACCGAAGACAGGTTTTGTCACATTGAGGCCAATTATCATATGATATAATCCAGTATCCAGCATAATACCCAGGTCACACATTCACAGACTGGACGCCGGATCAGCCATGGGTACAATCCGGCATCATTCTTGGCAATCCGTATTGGTCCGTAGCTTTCCGTATTGCATCCGTAATCATACGTAGCAGTACTTAATCATACCTATAGAGTGCATCCATATCGGACTTCGGAAATTGGCATTTCATGGGTCATCCCTGAGATTTAATCAGTAGTAGAACCGGCGATGTGATCCGTGAATGTGTGACCTGGGCATAAGGTACAACTTAGCATGTGCATATAGCGAAGATTCAAAATCAGTCTACGCATCTACAGTCTGACCAGTCTTCGTTTTTTGTCTGAAGAAATATTTGACCATTGGCTTGACACAGAGCACCCATCAAAAACTCTGATCAGACTGTACTGATGCACAGGCTGATCTGAGTCTTCAATTGGCGCACTTATACCAACTTGCATATTTGCTGGACATGGGCTCATATTCAGTTTCTCTTTCATGAATAAAAGAAATTTCAACAAGTGAGATCTACCTGTGAAGAATGTTGGAGGGAGCTTTCTTCATCAGTAAATCCTGACCTGAGCTGGACATGGCAAACAATCGAGCTTTGTCAAGAAACTCCAGCATTTTCATCCGCCTCTTTGGTACTGGTTGTAGCATTGCCCAGTCCTTTACATTTCTGCCATGGTTATCATGAAGTCTGAGATCTCCACCAGAGTTTAACAGCTTTATAAGAATCTTCACATTTCCTGAGTAACCAGCTACAATTACTGGTGTCAGGCCAGAGTTACTCTTTCTGGAAAAGATTAAAAACACAATACATGAAGAGATAAGGCTATCAATGCTCCTAAAAAATTCCAGGTGGGTAGGCACGTACGTATTTAAGTAAATATTCACTGAATTGTTAAAAAGACAATTAAAAAATAAAGAAAAAAATGTCTAAAATTGGAACAATTAAATATTTTTCAGAAACAGCCATATTTGTTTTTTTTTTATTTATTTTTTTTTGGGGGGGGGGGGGGGGGGGGGGCGGGGATTTTGAGTAAGTCTGTTGCGTGGCAGCAACAAATTTTCATTAAGGATGACCCAGTCTCATTTCATAAAATTTTCATCAAACTGTAGAATTAAGCATTTTTATACTACAAAGGGTCGGGCCTATATGCGGTCCTACATCAGGCCTAGAAAAATCCCTGTAAATGCATTAAAAATCAAATTTGACCTAGCTGTAAAGGTCAAGGTCAACCTAGGATCAACATTTAAACGAACTTGGTAGGGCCCACATTCCCAATGCTATATACCAAGGCCCAAGGTCACTGAAGGGTGTGTACTGGTCATATGTGGGTATGACCGTATGCCATGGGTCATCGAACTATCTTAATTGTTCATGTGACAGCTAGAAACCATTTGAACAAACTTTCTATTCCTCACAATTAAAGACTCAATAATAAAGTTGTATACTGCTATTTGCTCACCCAGCCAGCCATGAGCCTTTCAAGTTTGGCTCATGATGAGCTAAAACACTAATAAATTGCATATCTATCAGTTTCACCAGTTTCATGAACTGTTTAATTTTAAGGTTTTAATGTTGAATCCAATTTCTAAGACCACTTTTGTTGGTAGTAAAGAATGGTAGAGATTGATCATGTAGATCCTTCTTCTTTCAAGAGTAAACAATAACTGCATGGAGGCTCAAGGCACTGCAGTTTATAAACATCTTCATTTACTTTAAGAGAGATGTATAATCTAATCAACAGAAAACATTGGTTATTTACCTCCGCCAGAGACAACATAAAACCCTTGAAAGCCTTTGTATACTGGAAACCCTAAACAGGTGGTCATACTTTGGCAAACAGTGAAAATCCAGATGAAATGCAGCATAAAGCTGTATTTCATCAGGGTCTGCACTGTTTGGTTATATTAAAGTAATCTTCAGGGACAGAAATACTCATAATCTAGAAAAATCTACCTGAGAACACAATGGGCAGTCCAATACTTATTGTATCAATATGCATGGGAAAATCCATCAGAATACACATTTAGGGTTACTTAAGGTGATTGAATGCTAGGTTTAGATGTTACTTGTACAGGTGGACACAAGAACTGAAGAATAACAATGCAAATTATATGACAGAGGGTATAGCAATGGCACCAATTGGACAGCTCTAAATCATAAAGTGATATTACTGATAATACTTACTCATTAGGATTGGCACCAGCTGATAATAAGTAGTCAACAACTCCCTCATTATTAGAGTAACATGCACAGAAAAGAGGTGACTGGCCTTCATCATTTGGGAAATCAACATGGATACCTAAAATAATAAAGAAGCAAGCTAGGTTAATATATAAAATATATGGGCCAGCACATAAGATTTTGGAACTTAGTATACTTTAGCAGGTCAAGAATGTCTTCAAAGTTTAATCATAATGTATTGCTCTTTGCCTTGGCAAACTGTTACAAAAAGAACAAACAAAATTGGAGCTTTGAAAGATGTTATTGCTATACTTAGAACTAATTAGTAATCAGAATCAGTGAGGTATGTCAGCATCTTTAAAGGGTATTAATTTGGGCTCACCATGTACTTAAGTGTAAATTGTCAATATATTTTATCGAATCTTTAAAGAGACTAAGTCTGCAACTATGAACATTTTTCGAAAATTTTTCTTTTCTTTTTAAATCATTTGTAAAAGCAGAATTAAGTTAAGTTTTCACAATAAATCTGTTCACTATAGCTGAAAACTGCATGGAAAAGTGAATTATCTTATAAAAACAGGTGTTTTTTCTCTTGATGGTAAATATTTGCGTCCCTCAAATAATTATAGACAGTCAAGTTTTAACACAAATGCTGTTGTTTTGATACTGATAATTTGTAAAGATTTACGAAATTGGTAAAATGTATACCTGAATTTTAGTTTTTTACTGTGTTCTTGAAAAATAGAAACATTATTTCAAAAATTAAAAGATCAAAAGTTACAGACTATGCAGCTTTAACTTATGATGAATGAAGCCCAGAACATGCACACATATCAGAGTGTTAAATTGAGTCAGAAATCAAAACTAATGTCAGGACTTTAGTTAAGAGTGTGTAATACAAAATTAATTTTCTTATTTCTCAACCAAAAAAAAAAAAAAAAAAATTGTTTAAACTGGCGGTAAGAAAATATTTACAATTTTACGCTCATAACATTTGTTTGTCTTTATAAAACAAATGTAAAGTGCATGGGTTAACTTGCAGCTAAATTGATGTCCTTCCATCCACTGTTGCGGACATCAATCACCCGTCTTAAATTACTTATTCTTTTAATACCTTTAAATCATATTGCACGCTTATAGCGGGTCAAACTTCAATATATGCTATCATTTGGAATGAAATCAATCTCACTGTCATCTTCATGCAATGTTTGAGCAATTAAGAAATTAGTTTGGGTGTTGCATTTTCAAAGTCCTCTACTATATATTTTACATTTCTGCCCCTGCCAAGCTTGTTTTATATTGCTCCACTTCATGCTTATATTAGTATGCCCAAGTCAACAATTTGTTTCAGTTAAAGGCATATATTTTGTGATATATGGAATCATTAGTGAATTTACTGATAAGGGACAGTTTCAGTATATCACAAACTTAAAGGGGCCTCAAGAGGGGACTTACCTGTATACAACACAATTTCTTTCACTAAGATAAAGATCAATAATTTATCAGAAAATACCTAATCCCTTCATGGGACCACTTTACTGCCCCCTGTAAGGAAGTCATAATCACCTAATAAAGATTAGCCTTTGATCTGTCCAGTATGACCCCTGGAGAGAATCATAATGAGTGGTACCAGTATTATTGCTAAATTTTCTATGCCTTTAAGTGGAGACATTCTCTCTGGGTAGGACCATTACAAAGCACTGAGCATAAAGTGTCTTGGGCCATCCTTAAAAAATTCTTTGTTTGCTGTCACCTGACCGACTCACTCAAAAACTATATCTACCTAAAATATATTATCACCATTTCAGAGATTTTTTTTCTTTTGAATTTAAGATATTTTTTTCTTTATTTTAAGCATCTTTTTAACAAATCAGTGAAAACTAGAAATGTGTCCATAGGACATGGATGCCCCCGCTATTGCCAAATTCGCTTAAATATGGAATTGTCATTAACAAAGGGCAATAACTCCTGAAGGCATGATGCGATATGGGCCATTCTGAAATTTGAAGACATTATGTAACTTGATAATGTGACCAAGTTTCAAAGAATTATAATCAAAACTATTCATCTTAGAGAGCAGACGTCATTTCAACCGACAATTTTTCAAAACTAAGGGCGACAATTTTTCATAAACTAAGGGCAATAACTCCTTAAAGCATGGTGCCATATAGACCATTATCAAGCTTGAAGAAGACATCTTGGTACTAAACAATGTGACCAAGTTTCATAAAATTCTGATCAAAACTATTCACCTTAGAGAGCGGACATCATTAAAACGGTGAATTTTCCTAAACAAAGAGCCATAACTGCTGAAAGCCTGGTGCGATATGGACCATTATCGAAATTAAAGAAGACATCATGGTACTTAACACTGTGACCAATTTTCATAAAATTATAATCAAAACTATTCGGGTTAGAGAGAGGACATGGTTTAAAATGGTGAATTTTCATAAACAAAGGGCCATAACTACTGAATGCATCGTGCGATATGGACCATTATTGAACTTGAAAATACATCATGGTACTTAACAATGTGACCAAGTTTCATAAAATTCTGATCAAAAATATTCGACTTAGAGAGCGGACATCGTTTCAAATGTTGAATTTTCATAAACAAAGGGCCATAACTACTGAAACCAAGGTGTGATATAGACCATTTTCGAACTTGAAGAAGACATCATGGTACTAAACAATGTGACCAAGCTTCATAAAATACTGATCAAAACTATTCGATTTAGAGAGCGGACGTCATTTCAAATGGTGAATTTTCATAAACAAAGGGCCATAACTACTGAAAACATGGTGGGATATTGACCATTATTGAATTTGAAGAAGACATCATGGTACTTAACAGTCAATGTGACCAAGTTTCATAAAATTTTGATCAACACTATTCGACTTAGAGAGTGGACGTCGTTTGGACAGACATACGTATGTACATACGGACGAAGCGACAGGGGTAACACTTAATGCCCTGGCCATTGTCATGGCGGGGGCAAAATATTTTTTAATGATGGGCTCGGTCAAGGACTGGAGTGAGCATGGGATTGAATCATTATTACCTGCTACCTCTTGGGCACTAGTCAGGCACTCTACTCTTTCGGGATTACCATCAGGGTGTCAAACAGTAAAGATCCAGATCAGGCCCAACATTTTTTCAAAAAAATGCTGGCCAGAAAATTTGCACCATTAAAATGTTCAGCCTTATTCACATTTTTTTTTCTTTTTTTAAGCAAATAAAAAAATTGGGGTGGAAGTTTTTTCAAAATCAAAAACCTTCCACCCCAATTTTTTTTCATTTGCTTATATTTCATAAGGGTGGGTGGGGATGAGAATCTAAAAAATATTTTGGCATGGCCTTACTCTACCTTTGTCCAAAACTCTTTTCAAGGCCTTTTTACTTCCACCAAAAGCAGCATGATGAAGAGTATTTCCCAGTGTATCACTTTCATCAACATGCCCTATTGGAATAAGCTGCTCTGCCATTTCTGATCCCTCAATTCGAGTTGAAAATGCAGTTCTGACTGAAAAAAGATTTTAAAAATAGTAAGATATCTATGGAAAAACAGACTAAAGAGAATTATTGTCAATACTACTTAGCAGTAGTAGTGATGGGAATTGGTTGGGTTTTCATAATCGATCATCGGTTTAAAGTAAATGAACGATTATCGATTATAATCGGTTGACAACTGTATTTTATTGTCAGTCTGTAACCATAGAGGCCTTAATTATTATTTGATTCTGTGAGTACAGACCTGTGTATTTCAGTATGGATCTGTGTTTCAATATAGACAGATGACAACATGATGATGATTGGATGTCTTCCAAAACCTTATTTCTCTTTCAGTCCAACAGCATTGAATTTACCATTCAAGTACAAGCACCTCAATCTGGAGTTATAGTGTTGCTAGTGTATACATATGCAAATGTTAGTCATGTTATTTTATAACTAGAATGAAACAAAATTTTGCATTTGGGGTTAAATATAAATGAAATTCTTTTGCTTGAAGATTTTTCCGATTATAATTGATTCCCATAATTCCATTCGATCATCGATTGGTTGCATGTAAATGAACGATTTTTGATTATAATGGATCATTAGAACAACACTTCTTAGCAGTCTATCGATAACCTTACATGACAATGATGTGGGAGCGATTGGGATCAATAAGGATTGGAAGTCTTGTGAAGTTTTTCGGTAAATGTACATGTATCAGTGTTCAGACAAGTCACAACTGCTGCCAGAAATTTTATCTATATTGGAGGGGACTATAACGGCAATTCTAAAAATGAACCTCCTATTGTTCGGTACATTGGCAATTTTAATAGGGGGCCCATTTCAACCCAACTATGTCGTTTCTACTCTGATATACCTTACTGGTTTCTGCGACAATTCCAATAACGTTTTTTCTGATTTCTGACATAAAATTACTTGCTAGCGTAAAATTAGCTAAACTTCATGGTTTAAACTAAACAATTTCATTTCTTTGTTTGTTTGACTTTCTCATATTTTTTTCTGCTACAGCGGATATTTAATAAATCACACACTTGTACGAAGGGCCCTTCATTCGGAATGATTGCACTTCGGACGTTATTGACCGTATATAATTTTTCCGATGTACCAAATATTTTCCAACAAGTCACTCAAGCAATTTCAATGCGTCAAAACAAGAGCTAGAAACATTGCCCTTTTCAAGATTTGATGGAGGAATAAATTCGCGAATGTGTGGAAACCTAATTTGTCAATCAATATAAGCCCATGTGCTAATTTAATTTGCATATCCAGCAAGTGTCACAGAGCATGTTCTGATTGGCCAAGAGCACAATAAACCACCCCTACTGTGTTCACCATTCAAGACAGGTAAACTAGCATGCCCTCATGCGTGGATTGGGAGGGAAGTGGCTCTGGTAGAGTGCTTGACTCGAGACCGAGGGGCCGCAAGTTTGAGCCTCACTGGTGTGACTGCGTTGCCCTTACGGAAAATATGATATGAAGCATGCAAACATGCAAAAAGTTAAGTATTTGCTGTGAATATACAGCGAACAGTAAACAAAATTAAGATCTTTTAGATTATAGACTTAGAGCAATATATTTTAGTTGAAGTTCTTTCGATGAACACTATGCAAATACATAACAAGTTAAAGTCACTGTAGCAAATATACAGCGAACAGTATCCAGAACTAAGTTCTTATAGCAAATATTGGGCAAATAATGCCTTGTGCTTGAACAAGTTAAAGTTTTTGCTGCAAATATGCAGCGATTATATGACAAGCTGCAAACATTCAGCGATCACTTTTTTGCCAGACAAACTTTGTTTGCTGGGTATTCATGACAAGAAGTGAATATATTGCGAACAATTACTGTGAACAGTGCAGTTTGCAGAATATTCACCAGATATTGGCTAGAAGATGGCTTTTCCGTAAGGGAGTATCATGAAAGTCTGACTATGTTTTGAAAGAAGGAGTGCCAGCCAATGAAACGTAAAGCTAATAAAAATAGTGCAAGTTTGGAAACAGTCGAAAATCAAACACAACTCTTCTTCTTTGAAATCAGTTCTGAGTCGCGAATACCTATCCCATGCACTTTGAACACAAAATATCAGTGAAGGCGTAGTAAATAGTAAACTGATTGCAGGTACACTGATTTCCAATACTGGCTTTTGATTGGTCAATTAAAACAGCAAAGCAACGGATATAGCCTGGTTTGCTGTGCATTCGACCACCTTATCACAACTTTTGCGCATGCACGTTATGGCTACTACCTATATTTTTTTATCTAAGCAAAAAATATTAACTAAACATTTGTAAAAAAGAAAAAAAAACGAACTTAACATAGCCGCAACACAAAATTTGTAAACATCAGTCTTTCATCAACATGATCATGTCATCGCTCTGGATCATTTAAATGCTTCCTGTTAAATCAATTGCTCTGATTGGTCGGTTGATAAAACCACCAAGGTCAAGCGTGATATGAATCTACAGTCCAGTTCAAATAATATGTTTCTTCTGAATGATTCCTAAACTCTAATGCAGATTTTCACTTTTTTATTATTTTATTAAAAGGCTACAAACGATAGGGTCACTAAAAAAATAACGAGACAAACTTACAACTGTAGGATGGACATTCCATGATAGCAATAGCTCACCATCATTTAAATGGGTCAGGAGACACCAAAATTGTACCAAAAATGTATATCACTTCATAGAAATGTCTGTCGTCTTAGTTATTGGATTGTAGTCTTGCTATTTCCAGTCTAACCGCTTGGGATATGCTTGAAATAAAGTCCAAAATTGATTTTTTCATTTAAAAAGTAGGGACAAAAGATCGATAAAGGTAACAGAATTTATCAAGTGAACTGCACTGTAATTTTCAGAAAAAAACGCAGTTAGGTTGAACAAGCGTCTCCATGATCAATAAAGAATTAGTCAGCTAAAAAGGGTGAATTCAAAACAAATATACCCTGGCACAACCAGTTTTCAACCGCCTAAGAAGTATTTTATGTTGTTTTATTTACTTTCAGGTCCTATTGTTTTGGTTATTGCTTTATATCATCTATCAGGCAAAGAGCAAGAAATATAGAGCTCTAAAGTTTTCAGTTTCCTCTAGTAAGTCTGACAAGGCCTTTCATTTAGAAAGTGGTCAGTGGTAGCAAATTCTGGAATTTAACAATCTATTTCCGACCGCCTGGGGTAAATATTTTCTGTCAAAACCAAATAGCCATGAATATATTTCTGTTCTTGCAGTACAGCCTTACAAAAGCAAAAAACATGCAACTATTTTTGAAAATGGTAATGTAATACAACACACCAGGAAAATATACATCATGTATGGAAATCTGAATGGACAGTTGAATTACTTGGGGTAGGGTTATGTTTCTTTGGTATTTAACAATTTCTGTACTATCAGCAGAGACAAAGCAAATGTATTTCAACACCAGATAAATTATGCCTCACACCAGTATAAATAGTAACTGTTGTAGATGATGATGTGTTGATTTATTTGACATTTCTTGAGGCCTGAGCAATTTTAAAAAGTAAAGAAAATGAAGAAAATTGTCATAAGCACGGTATACCAAAAGTTTACCTCAAAATAAATTTATTCTGTAAGCTTTTTAATATTAATTGGCAAGAATGGTCACAGGCAACACAGTTCATCGTGCAGATGTATAAAATATGAATTTTATATCAAAAATTTTGAAGCTGTAGCCACGAAAACAAGCAGGTAATTTGTTAATAAGAAAAAGCTAAAGAACACGGGGTCCTCTAATACAATGTTTATTCATGGTTCACACTCAACTACCAAAGCTGAAAATAAATCGCTATTTAACTTGCCTATCCCTCCTGTAAACAATGATACCATCACAGCTGCAACATTCAGACTATTAAGATCTTTGTGAAACAAAGTATTAGGTGGTCGAAATTACAAAGTGTATTAAATATGTGGTCAAAGGGAGGCAAATCTAGCGTTTAAGCCCATGTAGATAGAGTAATAAGCCTTCTAAGAGCGCAGGGTATTAAAGGGGTGGATCGGACAGCCATCCGGGTTCATCGGACAGGCCTTGGGGTTCATCGGACAGGCCTTGGGGTTCATCGGACAGGTCATATTTAGGGGGGGAAACACCACAATACAGATGATACAAAACATCATACTGTTGTAGTAAATACTCAAAACAACAATTTGAACCGTCAGGTATTCCAAACAATCATTTTCTCCATATGCGAAGGCTAGATTACATCACAGTTTGGACCCAACGTAACCACTCCTAATCGGCTGAAATGACAGTTTCACACAATGTTGGGTCAACACAAATATATTTGTTTAAAGCTCATTTAATGCTGTGGCATTAGAACTAATCAACCCTGGTAAAAGTAGCTGATTACAACTCATTAATTTAGAGTGATAAGTGTCCTTTGAAGACCGCATAACTTAATTTATTTTATCATTTCGTGGGTTCAACGCAACACTGTCGTATCTTGCTTTTATGAAATTTTTCAGGAGAGTTAAAAAACATCTTTCTGTCTTGGCTTTTATATTATATTTTACAATTTTATAATTTAATTATGCTAAAAGTCATTTGACTTTGATGACAAATGTTATTTTAAATGTTACCCTTTTCTTTTAAAAGATATTTGCAATAATTTCACTTACAACAGTTTTCCCACCCAAAATCCATTTTTTGTCTTAGGATTTCAGTGCAACACTGTCGTAACTTAAAGTTACAACAGTGTTGCACTATATTAGTTGCTGTATTTGATTCTAACTTCAAAGCAACACTGTTGTAAGTGATTATATTTAAGTTACAATAGTTGCATTTAATTCATCAAAATTATCAACATAAAATACTTTACTTGAAAACCGCTGCATCTTACAGAAAAATGGTCCCTCATCCAAGCGTTTGTGCAGGATGAGGGGCATTATTGGAGCAAGCCTGAGGCTTGAGCATGTAACCGTAGCATTTCACTGCTTAGCCATAACACAACGCTCTTTTTAGAAAAATCAATACTTGTATTTATTCATGAATCACGTGACTTTATGCTTAAAAGCCGAGACAAACAACAAATCTATCATTTATTTGTCAACAACACAAAATGTTTTGTTGCCTGGTCAAAAAATTTAGGGAGGGAAAACCTCAGTCCATAAATTATAATTAACCCTAAAAATTTAGGGTGGGTTGTTACATGCTCAAGCCTCAGGCTTGCTCCAATAATGCCCCTCATCCTGCACAAACGCTTGGATGAGGGACCATTATTTTTCGCCAGCCTTCGGCTTTCACATGTAACCGTAGCATCTTTAACTCCAGGCAACAAAATATTTTAAACTTATAACAAAACCACCATTATTATACTGAGTTCAAAACAGCATCAGAGAAATTAACCTCTTTTGCAGACTCCCTGTAATAGAATTTATAAAAATTCTTTGAAGATGACCAATCTGCCGTCTTTAAAATGTCTTTAAGGGAACAGCCCTTAGAAAAAGCAGCTGAGGTGGCTGCTGACCTGTAAGAATGAGCTTTAAAAGTCTGTGTATTTATCCCTGATAAGTTCAGAATCTCTTTAAGCCATCTAGCAATTGTACTAGATGTAACAGACATATATGAACAATATGAGACTAGTAACTGTCGGGATTTCCTTATGTTTGAGGTTTTTTCAACATATTTTAATAAAGTATGCATGACACAAAGTTTTTCATTCTCAAAATGTTTCAGTTCTAAGGTAAAACTCTTTCCCTGTTTCGAGGTTTTTAATAAGTTATTGAAATGAAACACCACTTTAGAGTCCATGACTTGCATACAATCTAAATTTAATGAGGCTAAAGCTTGAGCTCTAGGGGCCGAGGAAAGTGCAATAAGAGCAGTAAGCTTCAACGTCAGCATCTTCAATGACAAAGATTCTAATGGAAAAAGGGTACTTAAATAAGCAAGCACTTTGGAAACATCCCAAATAACACTGTATCGCGGCTTAGGGGGAATCACATTACCTAAACCTCTCATATATCGTGAGATTAAATTTGGGTTGTTACACCAATCATTGTCAAAAAACTGTAAAGTCTGTAACAACATAGATTTATGCGTGTTAATTACTGAGTAAGACTTACCATCTAGCCGCAGGAAATTTAAATAAGAAACTACTACCTCTTCAGTTGTAACAAAGGGATTGGAATGTCTGCGTAAGCACCAAAAATACCACTTTTTCCAAGCAAAGTCGTATTGTTTCCTAGTTCCGTCTCTCCATGAGCTGGCAATGATGTCTGAAGCTGACTTCGAAATTCCTCTACTTTGGAGCTGTTTCCTGATAAAACAACAGCGACCAT
This sequence comes from Loripinus fragilis, assembly GCA_964019695.1. Classification (NCBI taxonomy): domain Eukaryota; kingdom Metazoa; phylum Mollusca; class Bivalvia; order Lucinida; family Lucinidae; genus Loripinus; species Loripinus fragilis. The sequence continues at coordinate 105,649,072 of OZ026516.1, forward strand.
CCTTAACCTCTTGGACATGGGGTGTGTTTGGTTGTTGTGTGGTAACCTCAGGAGATCTGCATGACGTGGAAGTCTGATAGGAAAACAGATCAAATTAGCTACTACCATAGGAAACCACAATTGAGATTTCCAGTGGGGAATTATTAATAAAGCTTTATTAACCCCATCAGCAATTATTTTTGTCACTACTCTGCCCACAAGATTAAAAGGACAGAAAATATATGGTGAGAAACTGTGCCAGGAAAAGGAAAAAGCATCATTTCTGTAAGCACCTACTTCTGGAAACCATGAAACAAATTTGTCTAGTTGTCTATTTAAGCGACTAGCGAACAAATCTATATCTGGCAGAAAACATTGCTTACATAAACGATCAAAAATCTGCCTTTTTAATTGCCATTCTGTACAATCAGAGAAGTTTCTAGAGAGGAAATCGGCCTGTACATTTGAAACTCCACTTATATGTACTGCGGAAATGAAAATATTCTTATTTATACACCAGTTCCATATCTTACTAGCTAATGCATCCATGTCATGGGAGGTCATTCCTCCAAAATCATTCACATATTTGACAGCAGAAACATTATCACACTGAATTTCAATATGCTTATTTGAGATATCAGAGTAAAGAGTCTGTAACGCAAACCAAACCGCTAAAAGTTCTAAATAATTGATAGAAAAACCTAGTTCATTTAGCGACCATCTACCATTAGCAGACTTTTCACTTGAAACGTCATATGCGCCCCAACCTGCAAGGGAGGCATCAGTCCTACATGTTATTTCTACCTTTTGAGGACGTATCCGTTTTCCATTTTTCTTATCAAAATCATAAGCCCACCATTGAAGGTCTATTCTGCTATGTTCTGACAACACAAGGGTATTACCAAAATCCAAAGTCCCACGTAAGGATAAGATTTTATCTCTCTCTAGACTTCTGTAATGAAGCGGACCTTCAAGAATTGCATAAAATGCATTTAATACCAATCCTATAAATGATGCCAGTACACGTACAGTAATTACATTCTCTTGTAACAGCCATTTAGCAAATTTTTTAATTTTTTGTACCTTAACTTCAGGTAAGATTACTAAAAATCTGACAGAGTCCAGCTCAAAACCAAAGAATGTGATAGTCTGTGTAGGAATTAAAACAGATTTTTGTTTGTTTATGGTAAACCCGAGGGACTCTAGAACAGCCACCATAGATTTTGCATTCTTCAAGCAAACTTGATAATTTTGATCCATATTCAAAGAATCGTCAATATAATAAGAGCACCTGATAGCCTGCTGCCTGAACCAGGCATAAATAGGCTTTAGAATCTTGGTAAAAACCCGTGGAGCACTAGATAAGCCAAATGGTAGACAGATAAAATGCCAAAGTTCACCATTCCATATAAACTTTAGAAACCTATAAAACTGCTTATTTATAGGCACTGAAAAATATGCATTTTGTAAGTCAATACTAGTAAAAAAATCCTGTTCCTGAATGAGACCTAACACCATTTTAAAAGTCTCCTGTTTAAAATGTTCATATTTCATAAACTGGTTGAGATATTTTAAATTTATGATAGGTCTATATTTGCCATTAGGCTTGGGTACAATAAAAATATTGGAAATAAACTGCTTTTCTTCCCAATTTGAATGCTGAATTGCACCTTTTTCTAAAAGATCAGATACTTCATTATTAATGATTTGTCTTTGCTCATCTGAGAACTTTATTTCCCCTGGAATTGAATTTTGAAAAGGTCTGGTCTCAAATTCTAAAGAATAACCTAAAATAGTCTGTAAAATCCAGGGATCTGATGTATATTTCTTCCAATTATCTAAGCAATACTGTAATTTACAAACGGCACTCACCTTGGGTAAAATCAATTCTCGTTTGGGGCAGAGGACACTGTGGCTGTAGGAACTGTCCTTCTCCCCTTCATGGGTGCAAAACCCTTGGAATTTCCTCGAAAGGAGCCACCACCATACTGACTATAGTTATTACCACCATAATGTTGGTACTGGGGTGGGTATGGTTGGTAACGAAAACCTCCTCTCTGACCTCTAGGTCCTCGATAGTAACCTCTACCTCTGTTAGGTCGAAAACCGCCATAACCATAATTGTCTCTTGCAACTGATACTGCAGCATCGCAGTTCCGTATTTCCTTTGGCAAGTCATCCCCAAACAAATTTGATGTAATGGGCACATTAAAATTGCAAAGATTTTGATACTTCTTTTTAAGATGCGGCCTTATCATATACCTGCGTCGGATTGACAGATTGTATTGAACCTGGCCCATAAGTGTCAATGTGTTTGTCATGAGTTCTTTTGCGGCTGCATTCTGGGAAATTTGCCCTTTAATTGACTCAGCCAGATGTATATTTGAAACTATTGCTGCAGCTACCAAATTTTGTGTATCGGAAAAATACTTGTCATAACCTTGGGCACGTTTGTTTAGGACCTTCCAGAATTCATTGTTTACTCTGGGAGCTGCTAATTTTTCGCAGTTCTCCGGAACTTTGAACTTCTCAATGAGGTTATCTGTAACACATTGAGACGAACAAGCTGTGTTTATGAGATTCGCCAAAGAATGAGAAATATTTGGCCCCTTTTCAGGCTGTTTCAATCTAGGAAGGTCCCAAGTATCATATTCCCCAACAGTTTCACTGCTGACAGAAGACAAATTATTATCCTGGAACAGAGCATTCTGCAACTCATTATTAATAGCTAAAGGTTGTAATGGTCTCTTTTTTGTTTGTTTACTCTTTTGAATTTGGGGTTGAACAGCCTCATCATCTGAGGTCTCTACAACCTCAACACTTAAATGAGGTAAATTTTCTAGAGTGTCCCCAAAAATTGACTGTATATCCTCATCATCGGCATAAGGAATGGGTTGGGGATAGACACCCAGCAAGTTTCTGAGACTGTCAATGTCTTCTGGCTTTAATTTTTTGATTAAATGTGACAAGGACACATTGTCCGAATTTGTGTTACCATCGGTAACTGGCCCGGATACGGAACTTTTCGCCGTTTTCTTTTTTGGTTTTTGACTTTTTGGGAGCGTCTTCGACGGCCCCTTCTTTTTATTTACCTGCTGTTTATTGTGTTCCTCCGGAACACCGGCCCTTACTGGGGAAAACCCCAAAAACTCGTCCTCGTCGGGGTCTGAGAGGAGAAAGGGCTCTTCATCGCCATCGGCGACATTAGCCATAATGATATATATCAAGCTTGGACTACGTCCTAAGCTAACAGCAAAAAATATAAAATACTAAGTCACCACGTGGCTTAAAATATTACTTACTAGAACGAGCGTGTTTACAGCTGGAAGCGCTGTGAAAATAATGATAGATTTGTTGTTTGTCTCGGCTTTTAAGCATAAAGTCACGTGATTCATGAATAAATACAAGTATTGATTTTTCTAAAAAGAGCGTTGTGTTATGGCTAAGCAGTGAAATGCTACGGTTACATGTGAAAGCCGAAGGCTGGCGAAAAATAATGTACAAATATGGCAATTTCATAGTTTTCGACTACCTTTAATATTCATATTGGCCATCTTTATATATCAATAAATTAGCTACCCTTATTGTCCATATTGGCAACCTTAAAAATTAATTATAAATATTGGCAACCTTTATCATTATTAATAAACTAGCATAGTATCACATTTAAATATCCGCAACTGCCTGCATAATACAGGCATTATACAGGACCAACCAGAATAAATGGCCAATACAAAAAAAGACATTGTTAGATAAAGTTATATAAGTGGTCATTTCTCTAGACGCAGGTGTATTTCAAATAATTCAAATAATTTTGTATTGACCCAGTGTCTTAATTCAAATAATTTCTAATGGACCCAGCAATTTCCTATTAACCCAGTTACAGGTCTTGGGCCTTGGACTTTGGATTACGCAGCAGACCAAGAGCAAGTGCGGATCCAGAGGGGGGGACAGGGGGTCCGGACCCCCCCTGGAAAATCACAAGTAATATGGGTTTCTATAGGGAATAAGCAATTTGACCCCCCCCCCCCTGGAAAAAGTTGGACCCCCCTGGAAAATGTACCGGGCCGCGATAGCGCAGTCCGTAACGAGTCTGGCTATAGATGCGTGTCTGACTGCAGATCCAGGGGTCGCGAGTTCGATCCCGGCCCGGTCCCATACTTTCGTGGAGACTGATCATGAAATAATTTCTACGGTCATTCTCCTCCCTTCCGCTGATTCATTCAAGAAGGGTTGTTGTCAGTTACAAGCGAAAGTATGTGCACAAATTACTGGTTAACCGCTTGTTCAAGCCTGCCCAGGAAAAAGTGTGCTTAGGTGAACTGACCGTCCCGCAATGACCATAGCTGTTGACTTGGGACGTAAAGCAACAAAAACAAACAAACCCTGGAAAATGTTGGACCCCCTCTGGAACCTTGTTAAATGATAGATTTCTTTAAAATTAACCATTTGACTTCTTTAAAATAAAGCTGAGGACTAAAAAAAAAAAAAACTGACGAAAATTCCTGGATCCGCGCATGTAGAGCATGGCTTACTGGGCTAGTACAACTATTCTTGATTAATAATATTATATAAAAAAACCCTGTTTATCTGCACTGGAGCTATATATTCTTAAGGTTTACCCAAACAAAATATTACTTATTAGTTATACCCCCCGCAAACTTTGTTTGTGGTGGGGTATACTGTTTTCACGTTGTCCGTGCGTGCGTGCGTCAGTCCGTCCATCCATCCGTCCGTCCGTAACGTTTTGTTTCCTTAATATCTTGAAGAGTCATTGCTGGATTTTCATCAAACCTTGCAAACATGTTCATATATGCAAGACAAATACTTTAGACAAAAAAGTAAGGGCTAGGGGCCAATTCTAGTAGAGTTATTTCCCTTTGTAGTTCTAAATGGGTTTTTATATAGGGTTTTATCATTGCTGGATTTTCATCAAACCTTGCAAACATGTTCATATATGCAAGACAAATACTTTAGACAAAAAAGTAAGGGCTAGGGGCCAATTCTAGTAGAGTTATTTCCCTTTGTAGTTCTAAATGGGTTTTTATATAGGGTTTTATGCTTATGCTATTATAGGCCATACACAGGCCGATCAACTCCTACCACAGCTTTTTATGGAACAATTTGATACTATTCCTATACAATGTAGACACATTGAACATATGCATGAAAGAGTTTGGTTCAGAAAAAATATTTTTTGACAAAATGACAGCTGTGAGAACTTAGACAATTTATATTCCTATACAATGTAGACACATTGAACATATGCATGAAGGAGTTTGGTTCAGAAAAAATATTTTTTGACAAGAACTTAGACAATTTTTCCCTAATAGGGCTTTTGTATAAGCATAGATGGTGCCTTCATGGGCCGATCAACTCCTACTACAGCTTTTGATGGAACAATTTGATACTTTGCCTATACGATTAAGACACATTGACCATATGCATGATGGAGTTTGGTTAAAAAAAATAATTTTTGACAAAATGACAGCTATGAGAACTTTGACAATTATTCCCTTATATGGCTTTTGTATATGCATGGATAGTGCCATTATGGGCCGATCAACTCCTACCACAGCTTTTGATGGAGCAATTTGATACTTTGCCAATACAATGTAGACACATTGAACACATGCATGACGGAGTTTCTAATTTTTGTTTGCACAGATTCTACTGAAGTCTTCTTTTCAAAACTAAGGTCTGCTGGTTTGAACTATAACTTGCAAAGTTTTTTCACCGACTCTTACTGTGCGGGGGGTATCTAATAAGCATTGCTTATTGACTTTTTTCATTGTTACAATGTTCGTTTAGCAGTGGAAGTAGTTAGTTATACTTAGTTCCGTTTTGAGTTTGTTGTAAAGATCCTAAATTTTGGACATCTTCTGTGCAAACAAAACAGTTAAAATCTACCTGTAGGAGCAGTTTAATCAGGCTCTACATTTTTTAACATTAGGTATTTGGTGTATAATGTATAAAACATCTTGTTGTCAAAAACTAACTGGCTTGATTTGGAAATGATTTAATTGGCAATAATTGTCATTGGCCAACCATGCATAGCTTTACCAAGATTACTCAAAATGAATTTGATCCATTGAAAAACATGGCTGCCATTGATCCATACTTGAGTTAGCAATTTATCAGATCCAAATAACTTATGGTTTAAATGATAATTTCAATGAGGGTCTTCATCATTTTAATTTCCTCAATATTATTTAAACTTTAAGATGTGAAGTCATATCGATACTGCTGATCCATCAATTTAAGACTCATAGCTGGATGACCAAGTCAGGTTGTTAAGGAGAAATGCCCTATGCAATGCATTATAGTTGATATGATTGTGAGGGTCAACATGCATCAGAGAACATGCATCAGAGGTTAGACTTGCAATGTGGTGAGGGGGTTGGATTACCATGCAAAAAGAAAAATTGACCATGGTCCGGCCAGGAAGATTTTCTTTTCTTTACCAGATCCCAAGGATAATGAAATTAAGGGTGAGATAACCCAGTCGTGACATCACGCCAATGTTCTGCATGGTTTGATGGGTGCATCCATTATTGAGATCATTGAACGGGTCAATGTAATTTTTTTTCGGAGTGAACACATAAAGAGAATGATAGATGAATGGAGAACTGTATGCCACTGCACACCCTGCCTGCAGGTGCAATAAAATTATAGTACATGTGAATGCAGCTACCCCTCATTTTGCACTATGATTTAAGTATGATGTCACTGGATGGAGTGATATTTCAAGCCTCTGGGGCATGATCATTCTGGCGATCATTAAAACTGACTATTGACCATCTAGTAACCCTTGCGAAAATGAAGTGGGATTTATTGGTACTGTTCTAGAACTTTCTGGAACTCACTTTAATGGTACTTTCTGGGATAACCACTTAATCCCAATAAATCCCAACATTGGGATTATTTGGTATTAAATGGAATGTTAAATGGCATATGGGATTTTATGGTATTTTCTGGTACTGAAAATACCATTTAATCCCAGAAAGTTCCATTTGATCAGGTTCCACTAAATCCTAAATAATCCCAACCTGTTCATTTATTAAAATACCATTTAATCCCAGAAAATCTCAATTCTGTATTGACAAGAGTCCCAAATATTTCCTCAAAATCCCAATTCAGCAATTTAGAAGTTCTAAATAGTAACAGATAATTCCATTTCTTTTCTAGCTAATATATAGTACTTACGGAAAAGTACCATAAAGTACCAAAAAGTACCAGTACCCAAACCTGAAAGTACCATAAAATACCATATAGTACCATTGCCTACTAAAAATCTGAAAGTAACATAAAATACCAAAAACTGCCAAAATATATGAGTACCACAAAATACCAAATAGTACCAATGCAAAAATCAGAAAGTACCACAAAATACCAAATAGTACCAATACAAAAATCTGAAAGTACCATAAAATACCAAATAGTACCAATACCGAAATCTGAAAGTACCATTAAATACCATATAGTACCAATACTGAAATCTGAAAGTACCACAAAATACCAAATAGTACCAATACTAAAACCAAAAAATACTGAATAGTACCAATACCAAACTTTAAAGTACCATAAAATATACCAAATAGTATAAATACCAAAATCAGAAAGTACCACCAAATACTAGAGTGCCCATACCAAAATCTGAAAGTACCATATAATACCAAATAGTACCAATACCAAAATTTGTAAGTACCACAAAATACCAAATAGTACCAATGCAAAAAACTGAAAGTACCAGATAATACCAAATAGTAATGAAACCAAAATCTGAAAGTACCACCAATGCTAAAATCTGATAGTACTTAGTACTGATGCTAAAAAATACTTACTTAATTGAATTATTTTGTACTTATATTGGCACCCAGAAGACCTGGCTAGCACCTTCAGTGTGCCCAATTTCTGATCAAGCGTTGACAATTGGTTGATCACAGGTCCATTTATATAACTTTCCTGTATTAATTCCCTTTGGGTTCACCATATCCAAAATTAAGCAGATTAGGGGATAGCATAATTAGTAAATGGACAGATAAACAGACACTTTTAACTAGTAACTTGCAAGGTCAATTGGCTGAAAGGATAAAAAATAAATGTTCTTTAGCACTCCCCACTTGTGAGAAAGTCAACCTTTCAACAAATTAGGTTGAATTCAGCCCAGCATGTTTGGATTAGCATAAAAGAAGAATGGGCAGACACTTTTGACCCCTTTACAGGTCGCCTCTGAGTGGGGTACCCAAAAATTAGCTCTTGTATACATAATTTGTTTAAGTTGCTCACAAATTTGGTTGAGTTCTACCCAGCAATTCAGAAAGATACAGCAAAGCCAGAAAATGCACACTCACTGGGGCCCATGCAAGGGGGATCCAAAAAACAAAAAACGGTAATGCTCCTGCTCACCCACATGGGTAAGTAAGTCACCAAACAAATTTGGTTAGATTCAGTATGACCATTTGCGCAGTCGGTAATGTGTCTGGCAACAGATGTGAGTCTGAATGCAGATCCAGGGGTCGCGAGTTTGATCCCGACCCAGTCCCATACTTTCGTGGAGATTGATCATGAAATGATTTCTATGGTCATTCTCCTCCTTTCCGCTGAATCATTCAAGAAGGGTTGTTGTCAGTTACAAGCGAAAGTATGTGCAAAAAGTACTGGTTAACTGCTTGTTAAAGCTTGCCCAGGAAAAAGTGTGGTTAGGTGAACATACCGTCCTGCCATGACCATAGCTGTTGACTTGGGACGTAAAGCAACAAAACAAACAAACAAACCGTTTGCAAGGTGATAGTATTGCAGGCAAATGGGCAGACCGAGGACACTTTTGACCCACATCCAAGATCATAGGGGTATTGGAATTTGCTGTTGCATACACCAGTTGCTCAACAAATTTGGTTGGATAATCTGTCCAGTTGTTTAGAAGATAGCATAACAAAGCATAACAAACAAAAACCTGATATACAGACGAAGGCAATCACAATATCTCCCAACACCTTTTAAAAAGAGTATGGTGATAAAAAAAAAAATCAAATAAAAATAAGCCCCAATGATCAGCCTGATTATCCTGTAAATTCAGTAATTAACCTATTCACTAATATATGCTTACAAGTACCAAACTAACTAAGTTTTGTACTGCCACAAATGCTGCTGTAAATAATAATGATAATGGTAAAATTGCATAACCATAATGAACACAATTCAGTAATAAGTGTCTTTCATCAGCATTCAAAGAAAGAAACAACTACAAATGGCTTTGTATCTGAGAAACTAAATTATACGATGAAAAGTCTCATGCAAGTATAATTTATAAGCATAGAAATATGTTCTATTTACTCACATTGTCTCTTGTAGGATTTATTTTGTGCAGTTTATGCAGTATATATCCAAAATTAACACAGAATTTATCAACAAGATTGAGCCTTGCAAACCATGAGGTTTATTTGAATCTTTTTCTGGTTTCCTGCAAGATTAAAGAATTTCAGCTTGAGTCATTAAAATGAGAGAACCAGGTTAACACAGTTATATCATATTTCAAGGTCAGACTGAGTTCAGAATATAATGGTCCTATGCAAATCTAGGTTGGGATTATTTGGTATTAAATGGAACCAAGGTATTTACTAGTAGTTGATGAAGTCCCAGAAAATCTTAATAAATCCCATTTAAAGTACCTACTGGGACTTTCTGGGATTAAATGGAATATTTATCCCAGAAAGTAACATAAAATCCCACTTATACTTTTAGTAGAATTATTTGAGACTATTTGGGATTTTCCAGTTCCAGATAGTGACAGAAAATACCAATTGTTCCAACTTTTGGGATTTAATGGAATTCCATTAAATACCATATAAAATGAAGTACCATAAAATCCCAGAAAGTTCTATTCAAGCAGAATTGGAACTGGACTGAGACTTTCTAGAACATTCTAGAACATACCAATTATTTGGGATTATATGGAACAATTTTTCGCAAGGGAACATCCAGACATATAAGTGAAATAACAGAAAGATCGTTGAAAGCCATATTAAATACAAATATACCATTCTGTTTAATGAATACTGATAAATTCAATACTGCTGAAACACCCTGAAAAAATTCTGGTGTAAGCCAAAATATGTAAAGCAATGCGAGACTGTCCTTATCTAGCCTACCCGACCCTAGGCAAGGCAGAATTGTATGAGCAGGATAAGGTCACCATAAGATAATGAGGGTAGGATATCCTTATTTAGCCTAGTGTCAGCCAGGATTATATATCAGGTATGTAGTCTATCTGACAGGCCAGGAGGATGGGTGGGATAGGGTTAGGTAATGTCCCCCCTACCAGGTAGGGTTAGTTTGGGTAGGATAAGGTACAGTTGCCCAACTAGTTTACTAAAAACAGCCACCAGTTTTTTTTTGCCACACCAGAATTTGGCAAAATCACATCATCTTTCTAGTGGTGCAAAAGACTCAAAACCACTAAAATACATAAATACAGACATAAGGGAGCAAAACATATATAATTATGACTAAAAAATATATGCCATCATAATGAAAAAAATGGTCAGTCAAAAAACCCGCGGGGTTTTCCAAAAAACCCACGGGGTTTTCAAAACCCCGCGGGGTTTTTAAAACCCTGTGCCGGGTTTTTCCCCCACCTTTTCAAATGGGGGAAAAAACCCGCAGGGTTTTTTCAAAAAAATAAATATCAAAATAAGTTCAAGAAATAAGTTTGTTTGATTGTAATTATTTCAGAAAATGATTGGTAAGGCTTAATTCCAACCTTTAATTTCCCCCGCGGGGTTTTTCTCCCATTTCAGATTGTAGGGGAAAAACCCTGCAGGGTTTTTTTTAAAAATAAAAAGGTTTGTTTTTAATTGTATTGCTTTACAAAACAATATAGAAGCTGAATTGAAGTTTTTCTCATCATTTGAAGCCTTTCAAGCAAAATAAAAAAAAAACGCGGGGGAAAACCCTCGCGGGGTTTTTCCCCCACAAAATGAAATGGGAGAAAAACCCTGCGGGGTTTTCACCAAAGAATGATTATCAGTTTCATTAATGATTGAGATCAGTTATACATTTAGAGCTCATATTATTTAAGTTTTTACAGTAATTAAAGGCCATAAAACAATTCTCTCGATGACCCCTCCCCCCCCCAACCCTTGTCCTCCCCCCCCCCTCGTCCGCCATGCACTGCATCAGCGGTGATCACTACCAAGTTTGCACCACCGAACGGCCCAAAAAATATTGTTCAGGTAGCACTGATATTATTTGTTTAGCACGATTCATTACATCCCAGTCAACGATTTATCAGTCATGTTAGGATGCGTCTTATGGGTTGAAACAGTTCTAACAGCAGATAAAAGCACTAATATTAATAACGGCCATTGCAGTACCTGTCATACATAACTGCAATCTTATAAACTGGTTAATATGTAGTACATTGACAGGCAGTGCAGACCAGGATCAGATGCAGCAGAATGTAGCATCTGATCACGGTCTTCATTGATTGTTTAGGAATCATAGAATGGGTTGGGCATCAAGAAATTTGGGTCTTTTCTACAACCCTGTGTGTATCCTATAGAAAGATCCTGGTCTAAAGCAGACCAATTTCACAGATCTTAATTGATGTACCAATTCCGGTTCCACAGTGTCTTTCATGCATCCAAGGGTCCATGACGTGGGTCGCGCCTATAGCAATGCACCAAACTCCTGGGGAGTGTACAGGAAGATAGAGTACGGATTGGGTAGTTAAAAAAACTAAGATGGCAGATTGATTACTAAATCAGCCTGACATTCTATTTTCTACTAGTTACAATGGTATAGTGAGATTTACAAGAAAAGTATTACTGGAATGTGTTCACTTTGACAACTAGCTGATGAAAGGTAAATTGATTTTGCCTTGTCAATTAGTTTTTAGCTACTTTCATTTTGCCTACAAGCTGACAAGTTCCCCACCCCCTGGCCCTGCCTCTGTAGACAGAAAATAACCAGTGATTAACTGTGATTTGCAAATAAATTTGTGTTGAGTTGAGTGAAAGAGTTGACTACTTGCGAGACAATACAGTCAAAGGGCTGTTAATAACAATAACAGCTTACATAAACTTTTGCACTGTCACATTTTTAAACAACAATTTTTAAGCCGGTACAGACAAACCATTGGCAGAACGGATAGAACGGGCCCACTGGGGACTGAGCCTGTTGTGTTAAAGTCAATTGTGACAGTACAATGTATCGATGTAGATGTATATGTACAGTCGATAGTAGTGGTAGGCCGATTTATCGAGTTTATCGATCATTGGTCATTTTCAGTGAACTGATTAATTGATCGGTAGTTTTTCAATAATCGATTACTCAGTATAGACATTCTGCTTCATTGGCCTTCAATTTTTAGCTTGGTGTATTTATTTAATATGACCCTTTTCTGCATTTTCAGTTTCTGGTATGAACAGCATATGGTTCAAATAATGTACATAGGTTTAGATAAACAAAAGTTTTGAGTGTAAAATTGTAAATATATACTAATCCATCAGTTTGAACATATGTTTTGGGTGCTCAAAAGAACCGTCTTATTGAGATGGTTCTTTTGAGTACCCACAACATATGTTTTGGTTGAGAAAATTAATTTTTTGGTACACACTCTGAACACCTAACATGTCTGGTCAATCAACTTGACCCCGTAAGGCATCTTAGACATACCTGGCATGATATGTACCATATATAATATGTATTTTATTTTAGTCGATTAATGATTGATCATTGGTCACTTGTTATTTTCAATGATCGATTATAAAAATCCAGCCGATTCCTACCACTAGTCGATAGAACCTCACAACCAGTAGAAATGATGCTGCATTCTCGGGACCGCCGTGACGTCACAGCCTTAGCGGCACATATAAACAAATGTCCGAGGTGAATTGGACAGTGAATTTTAACATTACGGGTAACAGGAAAATGATGAAACACGTGCTGCATTCATTTAAATTCTCTGATTTTTTCACCAGTCTGCGCTTAATTCGAAGGAAAAACATTGTCTTTTGTCCCACCACGATTAATTTAATTATAATTTCACCGATTATTCACAAATTATTGAAAAACTTGGATGTGGGTGGGGTGAACGGCAATCGGTTTGCGATCATTTAGATGTGATCTCTAATGTCTTAGGAGCTTTAACAACAGTAGAACACTCAATGCCTTTGGTACAATATGCAGCCTGTTATAAAAGCTATCCTTTTCAAGAAAAGTTCCCAGCTATTGTTATAAGGAATTCGAGCATAATCTCAAGATTTGTATCAATAGGTCTACATGCGGGGATCCAGGAATTTTCGTCAAGTGGTGCGCCCAGGTTTATCTGTCATAAAAAGATAAAAAATCTTAGACAACGTTTATCTTTGTGTTTTTTATGCCCCCAAAGGAACTTTGGGCGGCACATAGTAATTGCACAGTCCGTCCGTGTGTCCGTCCGTCCGTCCCGCTTCGTGTCCGGTGCATATCTCCTAGATTCTTTGAGGTAGAGATTCCAAATTTGGTATGTGGATACATCTTGGGATGGCGGAGTGTCGCATACCATTTTTGGGTCACTGTGACCTTGACCTCTGACCTAGTTTTTAGAATAATCGTGTCCGGAGCATATCCCTTATATTATTTGAGGTAGGAATTTCAAATTTGGTGTGTGGATGCATCTTGGGATGACAAAGTGTTGCCTACCATAATTGGGTCACTGTGACCTTGAACTTGACCTAGTTTCTAGAAACTGCATTGAGTCTGGTGCATATCTCCTATATTCTTTTATATAGGAGTTCCAAATTTGGTGTGTAAATGCATCTTAGGATGACAGAGTGTCACATACCATTTTCAGGTCACTATGACCTTGACCTCTGACCTAGTTTTAAGAATTATTATGTCCTGAGCCTATCTCCTACATTCTTTTAGGTAGGAATTCCAGATTTGGTATGTGGATACATCTTGGGATTGTGGAGTGCCGCGTACCATTTTCGGGTCACTGTGACCTTGATCTTGACCTCTGACCTAGTTTTTGGAATAATCGTGTCCGGAGCATATCTTTTATATTATTTGAGGCGGGAATCTCAAATATGGTGTGTGGATGCATCTTGGGATGACAAAGTGTCCCGTACCATAATTGGGTCACTGTGACCTTGAACTTGATCTCTGACCTAGTTTCTAGAAACTGCAATGAGTCTGGTGCATTAGAGATAGGAATTCCAGATTTGGTGTGTAAATGTATCTTGGGATGACAGAGTGTCACATATCATTTTCGGGTCACTGTGACCTTGACCTCTGACCTAGTTTTAAGAATTATTGCGGCCGGAGCCTAAATCCTAGGATGTGGATGCATTTTGGGATGGCGGAGTATTGTTTACCATTTTCGGGTCACTGTGACCTTGACCTAACCTAGTTTTTAGAATAATCGTGTCTGGAACATATCTCTTATATTATTTGGGTAAGGAATCTCAAATTTGGTATGTGGATGCATCTTGAGATGACGAAGTGCCGTGTACCATAATTGGGTCACTATGACTTTGAACTTGACCTCTGACCTAGTTTTTAGAAACTGCATTGAGTCTGGTGCATCTCCTATATTATTTGATGTAGGAATCCCAAATTTGGGGTGATGATTTCTCTTGGGATGGCAGAGTGGTGCATACCATTTTGGGTCACTTTGACCTTGACATTGACTTCTGGCCTCATTTCTAGGTTTTTCCTGTCTGGAGCATATCTCCTATATTACAGCTTACTTTCCTCAAATGTGTCTTATGCTAGACCAATTCCTTTGGGGGCATTCGTCATGTGTTTGTGACATCTCTTGTTTAGTCCTCAACTTATTTTACAGAAGTCCAATGGTTTATTTTAAAGAAAATTGTATTTTTCCAAGGTTCCAGAGGGGGTCTATCATTTTTTTCCAAGGGGAGGCAGGAGCGTAGCTTGGCTTCAATGAATGTGTAGGCCTAATGGTAAGGGGGTCTGGGGGCATGCTCCCCCAGAAAAATTTTCAGTCCTAGACTGTCCAAATATGGATTTTGCGATTATTTCGCACTTATAAATGCGTTCATGCGATTGTTAGAAATTACAGGTAGTTATCACCATCATCGCCCATATGGCCTAATATGCTTATCAAGTTTGATCAACTTACGGTGCTGAAATGCAAAACAAAATCATCGACCTGGGAGTCAGGGACAGGTATCATACTCTTTTAACCATTAAATGGCACCGGGCCGCGTAGCGCAGTCGGTAACGTGTCTGGCTACAGATGCGTGTCTAACTGCAGAACCAGGGATTGCGAGTTCGATCCCGGCCCGGTACCATACTTTTGTGGAGATTGATCATGAAATAATTTCTACGGTCATTCTCCTCCCTTCCGCTGATTTATTCAAGAAGGGTTGTTGTCAGTTACAAGCGAAAGTATGAGCACAAATTACTGGTTAACCGCTTGCTCAAGCCTGCCCAGGAAAAAGTGTGGTTAAGTGAACTGACCGTCCCGTAATGACCATAGCTGTTGACATTGGACGTAAAGCAACAAAAACAAACAAACAAAACCATTAAATGGCCAATCACTACAAAAGTAGTCCGCTTTCTCATCTGCTGAATTGTTTTACAAGCGTCTTCGACAAACAGTGAGAGATCCAGATCTGGGTCTACACTGTTTGCCTCAATACTGACATTAGTCAATAATATTAGCAAATATATGCAACAGAGGACTTAGGACTTATCTTATTGTTTCAAGCTGTATATACCATACATGTACAGATTAATTTGAATAAAATATAATATTTAATCCAATTGAAACCGCTGATGGGTGATTTAAAAAAAAAATGCATCCGAAGTGTGACATTGGGGGTCAAATTTCAAAATTGCTCTATCATTATCTTTTTTTACATCCTCTTAACCAGGGAACATCAAAATTTCAGAAATAAATACTGGTTTAAGAATAAAATTTAGGACAATGCTTTAAATTTAATACTTTAATCATTTTTTCCTTATTTTTTTACAATTCTATAAGCTACACTTAGCTTGATTATAAACAACACAGGTATGCAGAATTGTAAATATTCTTTCATGAACTGATGAAGTAGTTATGTATACACATTTTCAAAGTAAAATTTAATCTTTCGCTCAAAATTTGCACTTGTAATAAAATTTTATGTGAAAATACACCCCTGGACTTTCACTGTGTAGAGGGAAAAGTTTTTCTAATTAAAATAATAAGCATGATTTTTGTTAAAAATTGTTTTTAGATAACAAGTAGGGTATATGAAAAACATAGAACAAATTTCATTTGAATATATAGGATATAAAACATATTAAACACAATAACATATGTTGGTAATGGAATGTGTTACACTTGTGACAAAATCAGAAGAGGGAGTTTCTCCTTTGAATTTTTGATCTCTTATAGATAGGGCTGCCACATTTACACGTGTAAACGGCACCGTTTCGTGTTTCTGCAATAAGCGTTTACAAAATTGACCTACCGTTTACACGAACTTTGTCACGTGACAAGCGTCGTGGTTAATTAATAGCATTTCCTAATGAAAAAAAAATTCTATTAAACAGTGATACGTCACTTCTCTATCTGGATCATCAATCAGATTGATTGTTTTCTCAGATTCCGCTGTATTTGATCTACTGCAATTAGAAATTATGACAGACATGCTCAACGGGCCATAAAAATGTCCGAATATTGTCTCACTCAGTCACTGCTTGGAACAAATTATTTTCCTGCATTTTAACAGTTATTTATGTAAAGGCAAAGAAGAGACGCATGCGACAATGCTGCAGAGAATGTCATGCACTATACTGGAAGAAGAAGATGTGATTTTCTTGTTTACTTCCTGTCGGCGTGTGTATTGATGCGTACGTTACGATTCGCAGTTATGTCTTGTGTGTGTCCACTCATTAATTACACGCTTGCAACTGAAGAAAATGTCCGTAATGTACGAGTCTGCGCATGTTGCAATCATGCACTTTCCAATTACTTGAAATAAGTTCTATGGCAACACCCAACTAGAAACAATTTCGAATATTCGCACAAGGTACATTTTTCAAAGGTTTTTTTAGGGAAAATATAGGTGATTTTACCGATCTGCATAATGAATAAAATTCAATCTGGAAGTTACGTTTAAACGGTACCGTTTCGGTTACTGGAACTCATGTAAACGTTTACCAAATTTCGTAAACGTGGCAGCCCTACTTATAGATTTTATATAGGATGAAGTGAATTGGCTTCATGGAAATTGATTAAAATGTATCAAAACATAAATCAATTCCCTTTTTTTAGCACAAAACTTTAAAAAATGAACTATTCAGATTTGTTTATTAAGCATAGTAAGTAGTTATAAAATGTTAATGATCAGAAAACAGTTGACAGCACTCATTGTGGGATAAATTATCCATTGAATGATTTGAATGATACCATTTTTGCAATTCTAAAGAATCTGTAACAAATTTAAGGCTTAAATAGAAAGAAATAATTGTGTTACACTTGTGACAAGCAAACTAAGGAACTGATTATGACCCTTTTGTCTTTTCTTATCACTTATACTTTATGTAACCTACTATAGTATGTACAACTTAGCATCTTTTTAGGTTTTCTTCAATAAATTCCTGTAAATATTTTTTGAATTGTGAAAAAATACCTTTCCCTCCTTATAAGTGCATAATTTTATCCTTTTTATTTACACCATTTTGTGTTTTCTTTGTATCGAAAGAGTGAATAACTACCCTAAATACCAAAATATATCAAATTAATTGTTGAATAGATCATCCTTTGACCAAACACAGGAAAAAGTGAGATGAATTCAATCCATAATATATGTTACACTTGTGACACAAATCACATTTTAAAGTCTACCTGTCTAAATCAAGTTATAGTCTGGTTTAAGATTGTCTGATTTCTTCAGTGTTGAATTTAGCATGACTCCTATCCCAGAATGTAGCTCAAGGATAGCCAGCTTCATAATGAAACTAGTATATGGGCTTGAGGAAGTATCATTCCTGCTGGACCGTAACTAGTATTGACTACACATTTGGTGAAGTTGTTGACTTTTTGCTGTGTTTAAATTATATTTATGCATTCAAGAATTATTAAAAAGACCAAATAAGTAATATTTCATTTAAGATTTGCCATGTATATGCATTTATCACATATTCCTAAAATGTGTTACACTTGTGACATCAGTTAAAATCATGCCACAAAGTCAGCAGCTTAAGGATTTCACCACAATTCCTCATAATGTTTTTTGGGGGCTCCCCTGACCAGAAAAACAGCAAAAAAGCTATGAAATGCAAAACAAATTGAAATGCTGATGGTTGAAACCTTAAATGTTACACTTGTGACATATCTGGGTGGTTTTATTCAGTACTGGCTACATAAAATCATACTTGTTGTTTTATAGGCAAGTTGGTTCCTTTAGAAAGCTTAAAGACTGCTAGTCATTAAAACAGCATTCCTTATGAATAAAACTTTGTATATTTTATGAGGCAATTCACTTTACTCCAATCATATGAAATTCTGTAAGATAAAAATTTGAGAGGGTGTGTTTATAAAAGGTTACAAATTTCCGATTTATCTGGTTTAAAAAAGATGAAAAGATTGTTTTCCTACAGCTTTTATGCTATACTTTAACTGCAATTCACCATTTGACTATACATGAATAGTGTTTAATACAATTTACAGTTGAATTGAAGGTAAGGGAAAAAATGTCACAAAAAAGTGTTACCCTTGTGACAATTTGGATGACATTTTTCCATGTAATTTTTGAACGGAACATTCTAAAGCGATGAAACTTGGCATGATGCAAGAAAAACATTAATTACATATCTTAAAATTAATTTTAACAATAAATCTGCTTTAGATAGTCTATAAACATTGATTATAGAAATGGATGCATTATTTTTGAAATCACCCTGATCCACTTAAGATTTTCATAGCTGGATATTTGGCCTAATAATACTTTTCCATTGTTCAATCTTGGAAATCTGGGTGATATTCATTTGATTTCACGTGATAATATAACTCAATATTTCCCCATCCACATACAATGTAATAGATGGCCCACTCTAGCTTTTCAGCAAGGGGTCAAAGGCTTTAGATTGAACACTGTTTTCCCTGACCTAATATAGGGCCTTGTATATTTTCAGTCAGACTGAAAAACAGTAAGGATTTTGCTCGGATAGCTCCACAGACACCAGCTGATCTTAATTGACAGTACATGTATTTGAAAAAAAGGATAAATCCAGACTCAGCAGGACTTGGTTTATATTTAAATGTTCTTCAGAGCATCAACATGCAACAGCTGCCATCCAGCAGTCCAAGTCATTCCAGAATTGCAGGATTAGTATGGCTATCAGTAGCCAGGAGGCTGTAGAGGCTTCTATGATGAACACATACTTCACTGACAAGAGGGACACCGCAGGCAGTTTGGTCCCTCAGCTGAACATGCTGAATGGTGATAAATGAGGTAAGATTTTGACCTTAGTATGAACAGTAAATATTTTTGCGCTGATGAGATTACTGCAATACATTGAGAGACTGACCCAGAATCTAGGTAGCTGTACAATTATCTAAATAAGTAAAACAGATGTGTTTAACACAAATCCCCCACCCACATTCTTCCAGAACTCTGCAAGTCACCAATTGTTATGTACTAAGTACTACTAGTCAATTGTATAGGCTCAAGGTGAGCTATTGTGATCATAGGATGTCCGTCGTCCGTCAACAATTTCCTTTAAATAATGTCTCCTTCTGTACCACTTGGTGGTATTTCACCAAACTACACAGAAATCCTGCTTCAAAGCACTTGATGAGCTATTGTGATCGTTGGAAGTCCGCCGTCTGTGGTCAACATTTGCATCAAAGGACATTTCCTAAACTACTAGCTGGATTTTGGCCAAACTTGGAAGGAATGATCTCTATATAGCCCTCTTTGATAATTGTTCAAATGATTTTGGTCAACACAGGCTAAAAATAGATTTTCAAGATGAAAAATTTAAAAATGTTCTTGTCTGAAACCACAAGCCATATAGATTTGATATTTGGTATGTGCATCATCTAAGTGACCTCTACCAAGCTTGTTCAAATTATGCCCATTATGCCCATGGGTCATAAATGGGCCTGTCCCTGGGGTTACAATGTGAAACATAGGCTTATATAGGGAAAAACATAAAAAAATCTTCTTGTCTAAAACCACAAGGCATAGAGCTTTGATATTTGGTATGTAGCATCACCAAGACTAGTGGACCTCTACCAAGTTTGTTCAAATTATGATCCAGGTACACCAAGTTTGTTCAAATTATGACCTTGGGGCCAAAAATGGTCCTGTCCCAAGGGGCCACATGTTTTACACAGGCTTATGGAAAACATGAAAAAATCTTCCTGTATGAAACCACAAATCATAGAGCCTTGATATTTAATATGAAATATAACCTAGTAGACCTCTACCAACTTTGTTCAAGTTATACTCCTGGGGCCAAAAATGTTCCCGCCTCAGTGGTCACATGATTTACTATTTTACATAGGCTTTAATAAGGAAAACTTGAAAAAATCTTCTTGTCTGAAACTACAAGGCTTAGAGCCTTGATATTTGGTATGTAGCATCACCTCACATTATGTCATAGGCTTATAAATATAAAATCTTTTTTTTCAAAATATTGTCATATTGCATATTAAGTTTAAGGGAATGAAGCATACAATAACATGCTAGCTAATATTTTGTGCCAACACTCTCCCTTGACCCCTGGGGTGTGGTCAAAAGATCATTTTTTTTCTTTTCTGAAATTACACACTGGGTACCCTTGCGAAAATGAAGTGGGATTTATTGGTACTGTTCTAGAACTTTCTGGAACTCACTTTAATGGTACTTTCTGGGATAACCACTTAATCCCAATAAATCCCAACATTGGGATTATTTGGTATTAAATGGAATGTTAAATGGCATATGGGATTAAATGGTATTTTCTGGTACTGAAGACCTGGCTAGCACCTTCAGTGTGCCCAATTTCTGATCACGCAGTAATAATTGTTTGATCACAGGTCCATTTATATAACTTTCCTGTATTAACTCCCTGTGGGTTCACCATATCCAAAATTAAGCAGATTAGGGGATAGCATAATAAGTAAATGGACAGATAAACAGACACTTTTAACTAGTAACTTTGCAAGGTCAATTGGCTGGAAGGATAAAAAATAAATGTTCTTTAGCACTCCCCACTTGTGAGAAAGTTGTCCTTTCAACAAATTAGGTTGAATTCAGCCCAGCAAGTTTGGATTAGCATAAAAGAAGAAAGGGCAGACACTTTTGACCCCATTATAGGGCGCCTCTGAGTGGGGTACCCAAAAATAAGCTCTTGTATACACAATTTGTTTAAGTTGCTCACAAATTTGGTTGAGCTCTACCAAGCAATTCAGAAAGAGACAGCAAAGCCAGAAAATGCACACTCACTGAGGCCCATACAAGGGGGATCCAAAAAACAAAAACGGTAATGCTTCTGCTCACCGACTTGTGTAAGTAAGTCCCCGAACAAATTTGGTTGGATTCAGTATGACCATTTGTGCAGTCGGTAACATGTCTGGCAAAAGATGTGAGTCTGAATGCAGATCAAGGGGTCGCGAGATTCGATCCCGACCGGTCCCGTACTTTTGTGGAGATTGATCATGAAATAATTTCGATGGTCATTCTCCTCCTTTCTGCTGAATCATTCAAGAAGGGTTGTTGTCAGTTACAAGCGAAAGTATGTGCACGAAGTACTGGTTAACTGCTTGTTAAAGCTTGCCTAGGAAAAAGTGTGGTTAGGTGAACTGACCGTCCCGCCATGACCATAGCTGTTGACTTGGGACGTAAAGCAACAAAACAAACAAACAAACCGTTTGCAAGGTGATAGTATTGCAGGCAAATGGGCAGACCGAAGGACACTTTTGACCTACACCCCAAATCATTGGGGTATTGAAATTTTGCTGTTGCATACACCAGTTGCTCAACAAATTTGGTTGGATAATCTGTCCAGTTGTTTAGAAGATAGCACAACAAACAAAAACCTAATATACAGACGAAGGCAATCGCAATATCTCCAACACCTTATAAAAAGAGAATGGTGATAAAAAAAAATCAAATAAAAAGAAGCCGCAATGATCAGCTTGATTATCCTGTAAATTCAGTAATTAACCTATTCACTAATGTAAGCTAATACAAGTACCACACTAACTAAGTGTTGAACTGCCACAACTGCTGCTGTAAATAATAATGATAATGGTAAAATAGTATAACCATAATGAACACAATTCAGTAATAAGTGTCTTTCATCAGCATTTAAAGAAAGAAACAACTACAAATGACTTTGTTTCTGAGAAACTAAAATTATATGATGAAAAGTCTCATGCAAGTATAATTTATAAGCATAGCAATATGTTCTATTTACTCACATTGTCTGTTGTAGGATTTATTTTGTGCAGTTTATGCAGTATATATCCAAAATTAACACAGAATTTATCAAATAGTTAGAGCCTTGCAAACCATGAGGTTTATTTGAATCTTTTTCTGGTTTCCTGCAAGATTAAATAATTTCAGCTTGAGTCATTAAAATGAGAGAACCAGGTTAACACAGTTATATCATATTTCAAGGTCAGACTGAGTTCAGATTATAATAGTCCAATGCAAATCTAGGTTGGGATTATTTGGTATTAAATGGAACCAAGGTATTTACTAGTAGTACCAAAAAATTCCATTTAATCCCAATAATCGGTCATGGAAGAAATTATATGGATGTGTTGAATTGATGAAGTCCCAGAAAATCTTAATAAATCCCATTTAAAGTACCTACTGGGACTTTCTGGGATTAAATGGAACATTTATCCCAGAAAGTAACATAAAATCCCACTTATATTTTGAGCAGAATTATTTGAGACTTTCTGGGATTTTCCAGTTCCAGATAGTGACAGAAAATACCAATTGTTCCAACTTTTGGGATTTAATGGAATTCCATTAAATACCATATAAAATGAAGTACCACAAAATCCCAGAAAGTTCTATTCAAGCAGAATTGGAACTGGACTGAGACTTTCTAGAACATTCTAGAACATACCAATTATTTGGGATTATATGGAACAATTTTTCGCAAGGGAAGGCGCAACAAGAATACAACCGAGGAACTGTGATCAATATTTACATTTTACAGCGGCCGTTTTGGGTAAGTTTAATATTTTATTTTTTTCATTGGAATGCTCAGGTTTCATTAAAATAAGCATGATATCAGTTTTAGGTAAGATCAAAGAAATGTGCTTGGTGTTATATTTGTCCAAAAAAAGTGTGAGAGTTGGCTGAAAAATAACATTTTATTTCTGATCATTACTTGTTTCAACTTAAAACTGAAAAATATGTACATTTTTTCGCATTCATTGTCATATTTCGATCTTTCAGAGACAGAAGGGTAAAATTAAATTATTGGTGGATATCCTGTGTGTATTCAATAATTTCTATCTGATAAGTGAAAAGCGCAGTATCTGTTTGAAAGGATGATGGTAATGATACTAAGGCAATCGAAAACTTCATTAAGTGCAATCGGTTATCGATAGCAATCAATGTTTTTGGCAATCAATGAGCAATTTTTTGTTTGCTTTTGTCCGATATATATATATCCGAGCTTTATAAGTATGTTTTCTGTTTTATATTGATCCATAAACTCAAATTGGACCTGGAAGGCGCAGGATCAAACCCTATGTCACATGCCTACTGTGTGGCCCGACAGTTCAGTGGTAAACATACACCCGCATTCTGAGAGGGTCCTGGGTTCAAGTTCGGGACGGGTTATGGGGGGGTGTGTAAATGACACATGTGAAGAAAAAGCATATGACCAGATGGGGATTCGAACCCGGGACCTATCACAGACCGTGCAAATACTCTGACCACTGTTTGTTATGCTATCTTCTAAACAACTGGACAGATTATCCAACCAAATTTGTTGAGCAACTGGTGTATGCAACTGGTGTATGCAACAGCAAAATTCCAATACCCCAATGATGTGGGATGTAGGTCAAAAGTGTCCTTCGGTCTGCCCATTTGCCTGCAATACTATCACCTTGCAAACGGTTTGTTTGTTTTATTACTTTACGTCCCAAGTCAACAGCTATGGTCATGGCGGCACGGTTAGTTCACCTAACCACACTTTTTCCTGGGCAAGCTTTAACAAGCAGTTAACCAGTACTTTGTGCACATACTTTCACTTGTAACTGACAACAACCCTTCTTGAATGATTCAGCGGAAGGGAGGAGAATGACCGTAGAAATTATTTCATGATCAATCTCCACGAAAGTACCGGACCAGGTTGGGATTCAGACTCAAATCTGTTGCCAGACACGTTACCGACTGCGCAAAAACGGTCATACTGAATCCAACCGAATTTGTTTGGTGACTTACTTGCACAAGTGGGTGAGCAGGAGCATTACTGTTTTTTGCTTTTTGGATCCCCTTTGCATGGGCCTCAGAGAGTGTGCATTTTCTGGCTAAATTGCAGTCTCTTTCTGAATTGCTGGGTAGAACTCAACCAAATTTGTGCACAACTTTAACAAATTGTGTATACAAGAGCTTATTTTTGGGTACCCCACTCAGAGGCGCCCTATAATGGGATCAAAAGTATCTACCCGTTCTTCTTTTATGCTAATCCAAACATGCTGGGCTGAATTCAACCTAATTTGTTGAAAGGTCGACTTTCTCACAAGTGGGGAGTGGTAAAGAACGTTTATTTTTTTAACCCTCCAGCCAAATTTTCGATTATCCGAAACTACTGGGTTATTTGAAGACCACGGACAGTCCCGACTTTTTTCTCTATTATCTATTGCAATAAAACTACCTAGCTATTATTCGAATTTCGATTATCCGAAAAATTCAATTTTTCGAAGTGATTTGTCGGTCCCAATTAAAGAAATGGCTATTAAATTACCTTTCAATATTCAAAGTCCAAATGTCACGCATGGTGATCATGATTTCTTTGTTTGGTCGAGTTTATTTTTATTATATAGATTAATAATAAGAAAAAAATAGGTGAATGCCATTACAATAATACTTCATCAGTGTTGACGTGGTCTATTGTCATATACAGCATGGATGTTGGTGACCTGATTTTGAATGAAACAATTCAAATCTGAATATCGATATATAAACAAACAGGTTTTAAAATATTAAAACCAAACCAATAATGTATATGAAGTATATATGTTCAATGTTTCTATCATGCTTTTGTAATTGTGCTTTATTTGTATGCTCTTCACATGTGGAGGAAATAAAGAATATTATTATTATGATTATTATTATTATTATTATTATTATTATTTTATTAAGGTCGTCTGCAATGATGGTTTTGTTTGATGTTTTTCAAATGTCTAATTATGGGCAATAAATGAGCTAAACTTGATTTTAATTGGATCTTCTCATCCTTTGTTTATTCTTGACCAGGGCATGTTCAAAAATAATGAAGCCAAAGCGTGACATAGGGGGTGAAAAATGAAACTGTTGTCATAGGTGAAATTGTTACTCCAAACAAATAGGGGGTATATACTTAAAGTTTTCAAAATTGTTTAAGTTTAGAAAATAGCAGCAAAAATAAAAATTTTCTGAACATTTTCTATCAGGACTTTTTTGCAAAAATTGTTAATTATGGCTATATTCTGTGTAGGTTGTTTATATAGGAAATCTTGATGAAATGTCTTGAAATTCCCATTATTTGATGACAAGCACTAAACAGCATGTGAATGAGTGATTTTTACCAAATTGAATTGCCTAATTGAACAAAAACTTCTTATTTTACTGTCATTTTGTCTCATTATTTTAGTAGAAGAGCTCTCAAAATATTCATATTTTTAAAACAGGTGACTGAAACTCAATAAAATTTGCGTTGAAATGATAATACATGGTATAAAAACTAAGCTACAAATCAATATGTGATGTGTAAGCATGGATGTAATGGTTATCTATGTACAAAAATGGGCAAAAAATTAAGAAAATGTGTTACACTCCTTAGTTTGATTTGTTTATGAGTCAGAATTTGAAACTAACAGGGCTAAGACATATATATAGCATACAAAGAAGTGACTTCCCTGGCATAGAGTTTACATGATTTTATTGCAGATTATTGGCCATTTTGTAAAGAAATGTCTGATCTAATACAAAGGAGTGTAACATTTTGTACAAATGCTTAGGTCTTCAAAAACCTATAAATTCTAGCTTTAACAATAAATTACACTATTTCCTTTCAACTATATAAGAATCTCATAATCAGTGTTACAGCACAAACAAAATTTTCTCCCCAAGATCTTGAATTAGTGTGTTAAGATATGTTGAATGTTCTTTCTCTAAATTCTTAAACTGATTGCAAATAATATTTTCTTCCCTAATGATTTTAGCAATTGAACACCTTTCTGTATGTAACATACATTAAATACCATTTAACTAGCTGCCAAAGGGAATAAAAAAAGTATCGTTGCTTACCAGTTTCTGATATTGATACTCCCATCATGGACCAATCGAAAAGGTCCCTTTATATTAAGTTTCTAAATGATTTACCCCAAATGCTAATCAAGATTCAAAGAAATGCTTCAAAAGAACTGTTCTATATCTTGGAAATGAATGGTCAGAGTCAATTAAAAATGAAATGTTGCTGGTTTGGAAAAGAAAAAAGCTCTTAAAAGGCATAATTACAACAAAAATCACTAAGGAGTGTAACACTTTGTGTCGTGATGTCATAGCAAACATTAGCTTGGTTAGAAAATAGGATTATATTGGTCAATTTTATCTTTTTATATTTATCAGAACACGTGATTTTCAAGAATAAATGTTGTACTGAATGCCTAGATAGGTAAAATTTCAATAAAATGGATTGTTAAAATCACCAATTTTTAGGTGATTTCAATGCAGTACAGCTTTATTTACACTTTGAATATAAAATGGTGCTACTAAAATTGTCAGAGGGACATTGCTCTATAGTAATAATGGTAAATAAATTGAAATTATACTGCTACTGGTATAGAAATAACCCACAGAAGTGTTTTGCAAGAAAGTGTTACACTCCTTAGTGGCTTCTATGTATGATATGAAGAAAATTAAGACAAAAATAAAAAACTCACACTGTATGAATCTCTATTATGGGTCAAACACTTTTTATATAAGACATATAAGCTCACAAAACTTAACCTTGGAAAAGGTTATGAGGCTTGAAATGTCAAGTGTTACACTCCTTAGTTTAAAGGGTGCTCTACAACCAGTTCTGCTCATTCTTTTATGAATGCTTATAAAGCAGCTGTAAAACTTGAAATAAAATGTATTAAGATTGGTCAGTGCTGCAGACCACATAATTGGTTATAATCTTTTCAAATATTCATGTCAAATCAACTCTTGGCAAAATCTCTTCATTTTTACTGCACCTGAGTTTCAGACTAGTCCTGTTGGACAATGTATAAAATATAACATAGGTAATGATGAAAAGGCATGATTTTCCTATTTTCATTAAGTTGAAAGGAATGGGTAATCACAAAGTTGGCTAATAAGTAAGGCAACATCCACAGTTTTGTATAAATTCAAAAGTGAAATTCAGTAATGAAAAAAATGTCACGCAAAAGGTGTTAGACTCCTTAGTTTTTTAGGGAGTTTTACTGGCATAAATTTTGTATTACTTGTTCGATTTTAATAAAATTTTGCATGATGAACACAGGGACCATAACACATATTTTAGCTATGTTTGGTCCTTAAAATCTAGGCAAACGTGTGCATAGGATGCCATAAAGTGAAAAGCTTCATTATTTTTGAACATGCCCACCACTGTTTACATTATATTTAATATAGAATACAAGTATGTCTACAGAATTCCAAAGGGCCCTTACTTAGACTACAGTTATAATTCTGTCTGATTACTCTACTGGTTGTGATGAGATGAGACGAGCAATTATTTTGCCACACAAGCAGATATAATGATAGATATTGTATACGACTTGGATAAGGATTAGTTTAGATATTTTAAAACATTTAACCAATTTAACAAATACTAAATTGTCATGTTAAAATAGAAACTATTATTTTCCACGCCCCTCTATCTATATCGTAGTATCATACATATATGGAAATATTGAGAAAGTTTATATATATCATCTGTAAAAAAGGTCTTGATAATAGAGCAATGAATTGCTTCCTAAGATTAAAGCACCAAAGCCCTGAGATTTATAAGAAACCATGCGAAAAATATTCATTTTCCTTTGAAATATCATCTCTTACACCAAGTCAATGGCCTTGCTAATTATTATGTTAGGTAACATAAGTTACAACCTGTAACACAACCTGTAACAAGTACTCCTATCTTGTTGTTTAACCTGCAAAATCTATGATTCTTTATTATATGAGCAAGACTATCAAAATATGGAAAATTTTATATAATTTTTATGTAATAATACCTACCAAATTGGGCTCCTTAAAACTTGGGGTAGTGTTGTTTAATTGCTTATATAAGGCAATGCATTTAAGATAGATAAACACACTTTGTTTGTTTTTTTTCTATAAGCCAAATAAGTGTGTTAGTACAACTAGATTAAAAGCATTTTAAAAATTCACAAATCAGCTGTAAAATTAAATGCTATTGGTCACAGTTACCGTTTTTAAAGGGTAGTTTTATGTAAGTAACGCACATAACACATTAGGGTGCCGTAATTTTGCTTTAAAACTTTTATCTGCAGCTTAGGTATCCAGCAGGCAGACTATATGCGTGATTTAGATAGTTAGTTTAATGCCTTCTTTCTGTAGCACAGCCTTTTAACTTTTCATTTTCTGAATTTTATATGGTAACATATGTAACAGACTGTCAGAGGCAAACACCAAATCGTACACATGCAAACATCTCTTATTCTACGCAGCTTGAAATGCTCTTTTAAGATACGATGTGTCTGCAAAATTCTTTAGCGGGGAGCAAAACATTCTCAGCCATCAGTCTAACAATGATACATTGCCATTTTGGTAACTTATATTTTAGGATTTCCCACCAAGGGAGAAATTGAAATCTCTCTGTTTTTATATAAAACTCTCACAACTTTGAACACAGAGTGTAAAATGCTTCTTTGAGCTAAAAACTGAAAATATTATTTTTGGATAAAAAACCCCGCAGGGTTTTTCTCCCATTTTATTTTGTGGGGGAAAACCCCGCGGGGGAAAAATCCTGTGGGGGAATTTTCTTTTTTCCTCTAGAGGCACAATATAATGCTGAAAGTTTTTGATATACCTTTTATTATGCATTGTGATGAATAATAATTCAAAAAAGTCAATTTAAATTTTTCAAAAAACCCTGCGGGGTTTTTCCCCCACAATCTGAAATGGGAGAAAAACCCCGCGGGGGAAATCAAAGTTTTGAATTAAGCCATATCAATCATTTTCTGCAATAATTACAATCAAACAAACTTGTTTCTTGAACAAATTTTAATATTTATTTTTCCCATTTGAAAATGTGGGGGAAAAAAACCCGCGCGGGGTTTAAAAAAAACTGCGGGGTTTTCGAAAAACCCCGCGGGGTTTTTAACTTTGACCATTTTTTTTCACCATGATGGCATATATTTTTTTAGTCATAATTATATATGTTTTGCTCCCTTATGTCTGTATTTATGTAATTTAGTGGTTTAGAGTCTTTTGCATCACTAGAAAGATGATGTGATTTTGCCAAATTCTGGTGTGGCAAAAAAAAACTGGTGGCTGTTTAAAGGTGACATTGCCTATTCAACCAGACAGATGTGGTTGGTAGGGTAGGTTAAGCTATGGTCACCACACTTAATCAAGTATGGTCAGGGTAAGCCTAATCTTGCTGACAGGCAGGATTTGGTGTGTTGGGGTAAGGTATGGCTGCCCTTACTAGTTAGGATAAAGAGAACCCAAGCCTAGCCTACCTAAAATGCATGGTTGTAAGGGCTTTGTAAATTACGGTATGGTCACATTACAACTTAGGTTAGGATAGCCCAGCCTAGCCGCTTGGATGGGGTAGGGTAAGGTACAGTTGCCCTATTTAAGTTAGCAGAACTTAGGTTAGGGTAGCCTAGCCTAGTCTACTGCAGGGCTGAGTTGGGTAGGTTAAGGTTTTGTCACCCTACAGGCTTTTAGTAAGATGAGGATAGCCTACCAGAAGTGGCAGTCAGGGTAGGGTTAGGGTCAACCTGCTGGTTAGGCAGCCCCTCCAAATCTGGCAGAGATGCACTGGATGGGTAGGGGTGTATGGTAGACCCACTGGTTAGTGTAATGGTATGGTAGTCTTTTACACTTTATGCTACCCTAGGATATGATATAACCCAAGTCCTATACCCTGGACTGGGGTAAGGTAGGTAGCAGTAAGGAATTGTCATCATGTTAAGATTGCAAATAGTATGACATACCAAAGGGTAGGTATGAAAAGTTAAGATATTTAATAAGGCTAGGGCTTAGGAAATGTAAGGCTTGGTCAGCTAACCTATCCTACCTCATGGGCATGGTTTTAAGGGATAGGGTAGGCTTAGGCTATGGTCGCCCTACTGGTTACTGATAAGGGTATTATGTAGAAAACATTCTTGGTATCCTGGGTCAGGTGTGCTGGTACTTGATTGTATCGATTCCTGATCTTTGCACCCTTACTTACTAAATCCTTAGAATTTACCATTGAGGGTAAACAAGAGTACAAGATCCATCCAAGACCTGCCCTACTTGGTAGGCAGGGTGATAAGGTATAGTTTAATCTGGATAGTTTGCCTTATAGTATGGACAGTACTGGTTATAGTAGGGACAAGCCTTAAGGTAAAATCTGAACTGCACATAGAAAAGGTAAGGTAGGTTATGGTAGACTTGCCTATGTAGGGGAGAGCTTAGGTTAGCAGAGACTAAGCTAGCCAAACCTACCCTAAACAGCTCTACTTTTTCTTAAGACAGGGTGCTGGAGGACATGGCAGGTATGGTTAATATAACAAGATTTGTTGTAGGGTACCATTCTCTAGCTTAATCTTAATTCACCAGGTACCCCAGTTTAAGGTAGGTAAAGCCTACTAATTAGGGTAGGGGTATAAGATAACCTTTTCATAGCCTAGCTTACCAGGTTTGGGTGGTTAGTGATAAAGGATTAGGCTAGAACTTGCATAGGGTATTGTCACCCTAAGTTGGGTTAGGCTATATAGGGGCCAGGTAGTCTTCCTTAACTACTACAAGAATCAGAATCATAGGATTCATACACTATCTATCTTGATATCTGACCATGACTAAAATAATATTAAAAGTAGCTATGGTAGGGCCTACCCAGAGGTAAATATAGTTCTTTACTTTGAAAGGCTAGGCATGGCTAGGCTATGGTTAAGTGAGCAAAGTCTAGGCTATGTTAGTTTACTTTATACTACCCCACCTTACCCTACCCTAGTACCTGGTTGACAGGGAGGTTTTGGATTATCGTCCTAGATAGGGTAGTTGTAAGGTGCATTTTTTATAAGATGCTGAATAGGGCAGGGAATATCACTTTTTTGTAAAGGCTTAATCTAAAGTTCCTATAATGATTGTCTTTTTTCCTCTGTTATGAGAGAATTCTTTGTCAACACTTGTTTGGGAAGGAACTACTGACTCTGGTTATTGTACATGTCTTATTCATTTATAATACTGGTGTCACTTTAACCCATATAAGCCTGGAGTCCTTTTTGTGGGACATAGGTGAACAGTGCAGACCCAGCTCAGATGCTGCAGAGAGCAGCATCTAATCAGGGTCTCCACCGTTTGCTTACATAATGTTCTAATAAGATTGAATAAAAATGAAAGATACCACCCAACAACTCTTAAAATGGAAACAGACTGGTCCAATTGATACGAATGGGAAATTCCGTTCAGCTTAAATGGGTTAAGTTGATAATTCTTTCCCGTGTGGGGTATATTATGGGCTGGGTTTGCAATCTGACTGTATTTGTCTTGTCATTTTTTATAGCCAGTTATTATTGTTTTGTTTGTTTGAATTGATTCTTTACATCCCATCAACAATCTTTCAGTTAAACAGGGACGGGTCTTCCTGGGTTGAACCAGTACTAAGATAGGATAAATGTGTCTAGCTCAAGGACCACAACTCAGTAACGCCTGTGAGGCTTGAACCCGCGGCTCCTCGGTCTTGAGTCAAGCACTCTACCACTGAGCCACTGCCCTCCCTATAGCCAGTTATTAAAAAAAGTAGTTAGTTTTTCATCAAAAACCATTGAATACCCCATCAAACTCATTTAATACCCTCATTTTACCTAGGCTATAATTGCCATTTTCATAGAATTTCTTCTCAGTTTGTCATTCCATCAACATTTGTGTCATTTTTAACCTTACAACAGATCTTCTAGGGCTTGAGAGTTATGATACTTGATACTGACTTACATCTAGGGAAGTTAACCACCATTTCTACATACTGTGACCTTTTAATTGTTCACTGACTTTGTAACTAAATTTTAAGCATATTTCTCAAGGGCTACTAGAGCTAGAGCAATGCTACTTAGTATTGACTTATATCAAGGGATGAACATCTTCATAGGGGTACCCATGCATAATTGAGATTGGCCTAAACATCATGGTTCACCATTGCTGAATTTTTGTATCTTCACTATTTATAGTCCATTTCTCAAGAAAAACTTAAATTATAAATGCAATTCAGAATTAGCCCATGTCAACCTGAACCTTTTAAAGACTGTGCTCCCTTGAAGATGCGTCAGAGCCTTTGGCAGATTTTTTTCTCGGTAGTTTTCAAGATGGCAAAATCCGTTTAATGCTGTTATGTACAGTATTAAGAATGAACAGTATGATGGCATTTTTACAGTTATGATGTCATAAATTCAAGACAAAAAGCTAGATACGACAGTATTGCACTGACCAAATTAATCAATACATGTATTGTTTTCAATGCAACAGTGTTGTAAGTGACACTGTTGCAGTTACATCAGTGTTGCACTCAAAGAATACAGTCTTCAGCTTAAATCTCAGTGCAACAGTGTCGTATGTAAAGTTACGACAGTGTTGCGTTAAAAGAATTGACACTTGTGAGATATGGCAAAATGCCTAATTTAATATTACTGAAGAAATATTAACAACACATTTAGGACATTTTTACAGATTATGTAAATATGTTTAATAGATTCAAAACTGCAAAAAAGTACATTTCTGAAAAAATTGCAGTTACGACAGTGTTGCCTTGAGCCCACGATTTAATAACTTAATTATAATTTCTCACTCTTATTTGGACGTTTTGTACGGTAATTAGAAGTTTGCAGCACGTCTGAATTCGAAAATGGTTGAAATCGTTGAAGTGAAAGTTTACTCCATAAAGCAAGGGAGTATGACCAGGAAATACCACAATCACACACTGCAGACTAACCCACGGCACCGCGAGGATGAGCAACAGAACACTAACAGTCACAAAGCACCAGGAAGACAAATAAAGTAAAGCAACCAGCTTTCTCTCCCCCATCAAGCTGATTACAAAACTAGGGTGACACAAAGTAATGGATATAAAAACAAGCATCAAACACAGACCCCCCCCCCACACACACACACACAAACAATGGGCTAACAATAGACAATGAATCAACAACAGAACCACTTCCTTAGAACAGACAGCAGCCAAATTCACCGAGGGGGGGGGTTAATGCAGTTTAATGGTACAACCATATTCAGCGGGATACAGGCCTACCTTCAGTGATTCATTTACAATTTTGGGCTTTTGGGTCCTGGGACTCGCTGTTTCCAATATCAATGAGTCCCAACTGCAAACTTATGAGTCCTAAACACTGTTTTTAATGACAAGTCTGCAATACTATTGCATCCCGGGACTCGCTGGGACTCGCTGAAATAAAAACTTATGCGCAAAAGATGCAGGATGCGCAGGTAGCAAAATCACTGTACCTTGCTAGGGTATATTGTGAGGATACTGGCTATGGCGAAAATAATTCTGTTCAAAGATGTGTATCTTTGTCTTTCTACGCACATAAATTAATACTAATAGCAATCACGTATGATGCTGTGGCTTTATTCTTGAAATACAAACATGTAGATGGGTGTTCTTTTTTTGAGCTGATGCTTCAGTACGTCCCAGTCAATACTTTTTTCACTCTTATCGGGACGTTTTTCTGTCTTCCTGAGTTGAACCAGTACCAAACTGCCACTGAGCCACTGTTGCGCTTCGAGAGAGAGAGAGAGATGGATAGGTAGATAGATAGATGATAGCATTTTTTTAAGACAGATAGAAAGCACTTTTTTATATCAAGACAAGTCGGTTGGTGACACTAGCTGTTACTATCATATTTTGTCGCAAGATGCCTTTGTAATTATTCAAATACAACAAATATTCATACTTGTATATTAAAGGACAGTAGTAAGACATGTATCCCCCTTACTCATAACTCCGTTCAGTCTCATAACTCCGTTCACTTCCTTTCATTCACATGCTTGATGTCATTGATCAAGGATTCCGGAAGTTTAGATTCTGCTTTAGTTTTGAAGACAGAAATATGTGGAAAAACAGGGTTTTGAATGAAAATTACCTTATAAATCATATAAAATATCAGTTTTTCACCAATTAAAATGCAAAATTGTATTTTTTACCATACCAGCTCTAAATATTTACAAAAAAAGATATCAAATTGTTGGCGTCTGGTCCTGTCAACAAAGTCAAGTGACCAGGAAAGAGGTGTGCAGATCTACAGTTGATGCCCAATGTGGCATGTGACCGTAGCAGACTTTGGAACCCCTCGACTTGCAGGTAAATGGAGTTATGGGAAATTGATGACCTCAGTTGCACTTCCTGATGACCTATGTTTAACAGGCCAGTATGTAAACAAATCAAAATCATGAAGCTGAACATTTTCTGATTTTGTTACTCATACATCAATCTTTTAACTGTTCTTGTTTCGTTAAGTGCAGATGTGTGATTCACAGCTGTTAGCCAATTAAACATTAACAGCATGCCCACTCATATTTCTGTTTGGGGGTACATGTACCCCCTGGTGTTTCCATTTGGGGGTACATGTTCATTTTTGAGGGTACACATATTTTAGAGCTGTTTTTTCATAGTAAACGTATAGAGGCCATGAAATCAGATCATTTAGATGTGTATAACAGTGATATCATTATGCTGTGAAAATGCTAATAAATGAGCCCTACAAGTAACCACCCCACCCCCTGCAAAAAAAACTAAGTCCGAACCTGAGAAAAATTTGGGCATAGGTTCCCCTAGGGGCGTAAGCCCGGTTTCATTCACCCCCAACCACAATAACCCTAGCCTTTGAAAGTTTTGGGTAAAGACAGAATGAAGAAGAGTGGGAGGGGTGAAGGAAAATGTAAACAAACGTATCCAGATCACCCTCTTCTTCAGAATGATAGATGATTTTTGAAAAATAGAATACAGTAAAATGTCACATACCTCTTAGATTGTGTTACTCCTATATTTATATTAAAGCTCCGAAACGTGTCAAGCAATTTATCAAGTTTTCTTCTTCCACACATCTGTACTTTCAATTTTGCCTGTCCACTTAACATGGCATATGTAAGCGTAATGCTGATTGGTTCAGTAGTAATAGACAACCAATCAATATTGACTTTACTAGAAGCGTGGTTGACTGTGGCCCGAGATTTGCTATATTATACTGAACAGTTTACTATCAATGCAAGATACCAGTCAGCGGTAAATCTGAGCCGATAATTCTAAAAAAACTGGACTTGTTTTCTTGAAAATTTCATGAGACTCACACACAACGTTCACTGGTTATGCGTGCACAAAAAATACTCTACGTTTTTGCACGTAGGTACCAAATGATAAGTGCGTGCATGACCGTTTCTGTGCGTGAATTACGTACTGCAGTACGTGAATGGGCATGCTGATTAAGGCGAACGGAGTTATGAGATTCCTGGATATATCCTGTAGTTTGGAAAAAAGAGACATAGGGGGCTTGTAACCTCGAGGTTGAGTTGAACTGTACTGTCCGATGAACCCCTCCGTAAAAAATCGACGGTGATAACTTGGGGGGTTCATCGGACAGCTTTTCGCTCTATTTATCTGAACAATTGAAGGATATAAATGAATAAAACAAACACATTTATCTTCATTGAATATTTATTTCATGTAAAAAATCAATTCCAGCCACAAATTTACTGTAAAAACCCCTTGGACAGGATGTCAAAGTAGACCGGTGACAAATCTCGATGTTTTATCTTGGCGCCATTTTGTCAAAATCCCTTTAAAACAAGGCGTGTTTTTTCTGAGCTGGCTTTTATCCAATGAGATCACGGCGTTATGACACGCGCTATGCAAATTTTTAGTGCAGTATCAGACAGAAGATTGGTAGCAAAAACAAATGGATAACTCCTTTCTGAACAAGTGTCTGTCGGAAGAGCTGTAAAGCTGACGTAAAACGACCTGTCCGATAAACCCTGCCGTCCGATGAACCCCGGTTTTACTCTACTCGATCCAAACAACAACTTTTCCACAAAAATTTCACTTTACATTTGAGGCACTCAACCTACATTGTGAGAAGTCTACAGCGGAGAAGATTGTGCACAAGGACACCGGACAGTCGGTCCTGTGACTAGGCAACTCCTGCTGGACCACAGGTAAATCTATGGACTGATAGACAATATAAAGTAATAAACAAAACATAAGGACTTGAAAGTAAATAAAACGATACAAAATACTTTTTAGGCGGTCGAAAACTGGTTGTGCCTGGAAAACATGTCTCGAAAACACATGACAACGTCAAATTCTTCGCTAGCTTCTAAATCCTTTTGCCCTGTGTATATAAGTGCTTCTTTAAGAGCAACTGGAAATCAAATATATATTAAATTAAGACACTGTTCTAATCTGATTTTAAAACTTTCACTTATGTTGTTGTTTTACCTGCAATGCAGACGGCTTATTTTCGGAAGCGCACTCGATTTGCGTGTACGCGGGGACCGCAAACTGCTAAACTCCCCAGCAGCAATAGTGTTATACCGGTGGACCGTCATACCTGTAAAGTTGGAATTCCTATCTCAAAGAGTATAGGAGATATGCACCAGACACGAAGCGGGACGGATGGATGGACGGACGGGCGGACGGACAGTGCGATTACTATATGATAAACGTGACGACTTTGATTTTGAAATTGTCAATTTCCCTTTTTTAGATGGTGATGTTCCTCGTTCTACATCCTATGGAGTCTGTATCTCTCAACTCATTCGTTTTGCTAGAGCATCTAGCTATGTTGCTGACTTCAACACTCGCAATAAATTGTTAACTCAGAAATTTCTTAAACAAGGCTATCGGTATCATAAACTTCGCAAAACTTTTTCAAAATTTTATAGAAGATACTATGATTTGATTTCTAAATTCCAAGTTGGACTTAAATCTCTCTTGCGCCAAGGACTTTCAGAACCTGATTTCTATGGTGACTTGGTGTATAAATTGAAGAAGATTGTTGGTTCTAATAATTTTTCAGCGCAGTTCATTAAAATAATTTCCCATTATAAAAAGATTGGCTATAACATTAATGTATTGCAACAGACTGCATGCTTGGTAGTCAATCCAATTATGGTTGGCAACTTTGCTTTCCTCTTTAATTGCAAGCCGGTGGGTCGGACTTCAGACTCTATGATGGTTCCGACTTAAAGACTTATCTATTGATGAGATGGTAGGGGCCTGATGCTTTGGCTGTTTGTCGGGCCCACCGGGGTTTACCTGTTGGATTTCTTCTGCTCCGGTATTCAGTTTTGTTTACTGTTGAGTCCTTATCTTTGCTTTATCTCCTTGTTATATCTTGATTTATATGTTTTAGGAGATGATGCATTGATAAGTTAGAGGTCTTTCATGCACATCTGAATTAAGGGTGAGGTTGGCGCCGTTAAAGCGGTTTAAGCCCCCCCCCACCCCAGTAAAATATTTTACTGGCCGTTCCAAGGCGGTACTTCTTTTGTGGACTTTTTATGTTTTTGTTCTGTCTTGTGTTTGCTATGTCTTTGTGCGCGTCTGTTTCTATGTGCTTTGTGGTCACCTGCTGGGTTAGGGCTGACCTCTTGGCTCTCGTTTGTGGTGTCTAACTGTGAGTTCGTCACTTTCCCATTGGTATCCTGGGTCAGGTGTGGTACTTGATTGTACCGATACCTGATCTTTGCACCCTTACTTACTTAGATAAAACCTTACACAATTTGCAGCTCAAATCAGCTTGGATTAGAAATTGAAAGACATGAGCGGAGCACTACATTCTCCTTTTTTTGCTATTTTACTGGACAAAAGAAATATTTTAGTTTTAGGCAGTTTTTCAGCCTCTTTATACAGAGTCTGTTGCTCTGCAGCATACAACATACAAGAGAGTCAAGAGGCCAGCCCTTTCGCAGCAGGTGACCACAAGACTGCAATGAACAGACAAAAACATGACAAAACTAGAAGCATAAATAACACTCGTGAAAAATGATCCATAAAAGAAGCACCGCCTAGGAACGGTCGGCAAAATATTTTTATTGGAGGGCTTAAATACAGAAGTTTAACAATACAAATCCAAAAGATCCTTAATATAGTTAAACTAGAACGTTTTTCATTACATGCTCTCTCATAGTAATATCATATTATATTGTGTCATAGTTTTGGACTGCCCGTAAATAGATTCAAGGCATTTTTATGAATCACAGTTTCCAGTGGTAAAATACCAAGAAGAGCTAATGTAATACCATTTGGAGTCTTATCAGGTAATAGAGACATTGTATCTGCCTGAGACTCTGCACTTGAAATTTCCATAGGCACAAACTCTTTACGGCTTAGTAGCACGGTTTCCAAACTATAAACAATGCGAGGCACAAAATATATGCATTTTGACTCAATTTCAGCCTATTAATACTAAGAAATCCAGCACCCATCAAAGAGTACGCAGTTCTAAGACCCAAGGACACATATTCTTCCACGTTAACTTTTCCACACACATCGCTCTTAATCCCCAGATGCACATTGTTATTTTCAGAAGTTACTGTTTGATCAGCCAGTGGAACATTTGTGCACTCTGTGTTTCTGCCACTACAGTACTTCAGACTGCTACTCTTCGATAGGTGTATACAATTTCTTTCTCTATTGGCATTTTGCCTGCATCCCAGATAATGACTTGCATGGTAGGTTTCTTTCTTGAGAGAAGTACCAGGTCATCAGCGACCATTATGTGGTACATTTGTAGACCCTATCTTTTCCTGAGTATTTGATTCTTGGAAATGGAGGAGCAGAGGATTGTCCCACTGCCTAAACTCCCTGATCAATGGAAAAAGGGTCTGATAACTGTCTCCCTCATTTTGAAAAGGGGCGCAATTGATCAAATTCGCTTCTCGTTACAGTAGCCCGCCTTAGATGTGCGTAACTATTACAGCCTTTTGGCTACATTATTGATATAGAATGTACCTAGCATAGGACAAAAATCCTTTGAACAAACGACGGAGTCCAGCATCGGCCCAGGCCTCAAGCGTTCTTACTTTTATGACATTCTATACCTGAAGGTTTTATACAATAATTTGGCTTCAATTTCCATATCATTGAAGAGGCCTTATTCAGTGATTTAAGCACAAGGATGAAGTGAATAATATGGTGAGAGGTACCTTTCTTGTCGTTCTTCCATCTCTTCTTCCCACACTTTAAAACATTGGGCTATCAACTGAGTACTGTCCTTTGGTATAGTTTTGGTGGGTTCTCACACCAAAAACTCTACCCATCTGAAAGCTATAGTCTGGCAGAATTTGGGCGAAATTTAAGAGGACCTGGAACTTGATTATAAGCTTATTTCTTTGTTGATTCTGGTAGTGCATACAATGTCCTTGAAAATCCAAGCGATGCCACTCTGGCATCATTGAGCATTTCTATATATCCAAGATGGCTTCCAAAGTGGAGGCCAATTATAAGTGAAAACATTGTGTGGTATCGAAATATGATTAAACCCATTGTTTGCTATGAAGTTGGAACATAATTGAAGACACTTTGGTTTTAACCAAAAAATAAAAATAAAATAAGAATGCGGACAAAATGGCCGCCAAAATGGCAGTTTATTAAAGAAATATAAGAAAATCTTCTCTGCGACCGGCAAAATGCTTATTTTACTGATTCTTGAATAACTGACATCATCTTTGTAACATCCCAGTTGTGCTACTCATGCATCACTAAGCATTTGACATATTTACGATGGCTTCAAGGATAGTAGCCAGCAAATTTTACAAACCCTTGGGAGTGGCACCCTTACTGTAAGCATGTCTGATAGATTTTTAACAGACCAGATGCCTTGCTGGATACAGCAGCACTTTACAAACACGTGTAGCAAAATAAATGAACCCAGCATGCGTGTCTGATAGAAGTGCAATGTGAGGCACCACACCGGAAGGCATAACTATAGTGAGGCAACACATCGACAGGCATGGCAGATAGTGAGACACCACACCAGCAGGCACCGTCTATATAAGGCATCACACCAGCAGGCATGGCTGATAATGAGGCACCACACCGGAAGGCATAACTATAGTGAGGCAACACATCGACAGGCACGGCAGATA
The DNA here is from genome assembly GCA_964019695.1 of Loripinus fragilis. Lineage (NCBI taxonomy): Eukaryota > Metazoa > Mollusca > Bivalvia > Lucinida > Lucinidae > Loripinus > Loripinus fragilis. The sequence goes on from OZ026516.1 coordinate 105,689,568, forward strand.
GTGAGACACCACACCAGCAGGCACCGTCTATATGAGGCATCACACCAGCAGGCATGGCTGATAATGAGGCACCACACCCAAAAGGCATAACTATAGTGAGGCAACACATCGACAGGCACGGCAGATAGTGAGACACCACACCAGCAGGCACCATCTATATGAGGCATCACACCAGCAGGCATGGCTGATAATGAGGCACCACACCGGAAGGCATAACTATAGTGAGGCAACACATCGACAGGCACGGCAGATAGTGAGACACCACACCAGCAGGCACCGTCTATATGAGGCATCACACCAGAGGGTGTGGCGTATAATTAGGCTCCGCACCAACAGCATGTCTTATAGAGAGGCACCACACCCGCAGGCATGGATGATAATGATGCACCACACTGGAAGGCATAGCTATAGTGAGGCACCACATCAGCAGGCATGACTGATAGTTAGACACCACACTGGCAGGTATGGCAGATATAGAACCACCACACCAGTGGGCATGCAGGATTGAATGACAAAAGATTGGCAGGCATGATTATTGAGTATCAACGTTCCAACAAGCCTCCATCTTGCTGCAGCACTCAACCAGTAGGCATGTTTGAACGGCAGCGGTGCTTGTGGCAGTTGCTTTTGTCCAGCAGGTATATTTGTTGCAGCTGCAGCGACATATTAAGCAGCTCTCTACATGGAGTGGCACTGGACCAGCGAGTATATATGTTACATTGGCAACGTAACAACAGAAATGCCTAATTGGGTTTCACAGTGTAAGTTGATATGTCCAGCGTAGGAGCTTTTCTCTTTGATTTTCAAGGGGCCAGGGGGCATATCTGATTGAATGGTACCAAATCAGCAGGCAAGTCAGTTGAAGCTTCACCAAACAGCAGTCATGTATTGCCAACAGGTCATCACATCAGACACTCTTACCATCACGCATGTTTAATTATGGGGTACTGAACCAGAACACATGCCTGTTTACGAGACTCAGAACCAGCAGGCACGTGTGTTAGTTACATCCCAAGAGCAATAATGTATTTAAATTGCACCTGACTAACAGGAACGTCGGGTACTGTTGCACTGGACCAGCAGGCACGTCTATTTAAGCTGCACCTGGCCAGTGTGCATGTCTTATTCTTGCAACAGACCAGTAGCCCAGCCATTATTGTCACAGGGTCAGCAGACATATTTATAATTCTGCATGTTTTATTATGTAGCACAGGACCACCAAACATGTCTGAAACCAAGACTCCCGACCAGCAGTTATGTCTGTAACCGCCTCACCAGACTAACAGGCCTGTCGCAGCACACATATATTTAAACTTTGCTTAAACAGCACATGTGTGTTACTGCTGCATACGACCAGCTGGTACGTTGGTTACAATTGTACTCGACCAGCATGCATGTCTGTTTGAGTTGCATCTCACCAGCAGATATTTTTGAAACAGTTGCAACTGACTTGCAAGCACATCTGTAGTTGTTCAGGCTGAACCAGCAGATATATCTGTCCACTTGCCTCAGACCTACAGTTATGTCCCCTATGCTAGTACCCGACCAACGGGCTGATAAGCACAGTTGCACCAGACCATGAGGCATGTTACAGTTGCACCTGGCCAGCAGCCATGTCTTTATAAGTTAATACTACGAGGGGCGTTCAATATGTAATGAAAACAGTCCAGTATATCTCAAAGTTTTATATTTACACACTTTATAATTGCTTTCATTAAAAGGTCTGTTTCTTGGCTAAATAAATGTGAAATTGCAGTTGTCCAGCTCTTTATCTAATTTACACAAGCCACTTTCAAGATAGGGTGCTGAAGTACACTGCGATATGAAATAATACAATGTTTTCACAAGCAGATAACCACATGAAGGAGTGATGTTTTCAGTCTGCTTCTTTGTGTGGTAAATATCCATATATTGGTGATTTATACCTGCAATTTTTTTTATATTGCTTTATATTCTATGAAATTCTGAGGCTGCCATTTTGGTTAAAATCCTCCCTGATGCTACATTTTCTGGCGTTCCACTGACAGCGTCGTTTTTGCGTAAACGAATACATAGCAAAAATCTATATGAAAATCATTTGTAAATTTTTTTCTGGCCGCGTTGATGTTCATTTGCAAGTAATACAGCCGATTTTGAAATTTCCATATTTAATCACACCCATAAAGCACCGCAAAATACGTCATTTAAAATAAGAAAATCACTTAAAAGAATGCCATCTCTGGCTTACACTGAAATGGATCAGACAAAATACCGCGTTTCATCGATGTTTGCATTCGGACATACTCTGGCTGGCTAATTTCAGACAATAAAATTATAGGAAATGAAAATGTTATACCATTCAGATGAGATACCCCTAGATATTGGTTTTACTTTAACTGGTCTGCTGCCTATGAACTTTATGTATTGAAACTTTGATACAATCAAAATTGTCCTTTCCTGGTACAAAGCCACATTTCTGATTTCCAAGAACCGTGCATATTTTAGTGTTACGCCCATTGCTTTAAACGACATCAACTTAAGAGGGGGTGACGTAATAAAACCGTGTGCACGAGAAATCGGTACCAATCAAAAGTTTGTATCGTTATAGCAGATAAAGGGAAAATGTGTCAGAAAACTATGGATATGTGATTCATGCATGTTAAATGTTTGTTTTAGAAAATACAGCATGCCTTTCTACCTTTGTTAAAATGAGTCTTTACAATTCTGAGGAAAATATATGCAGTGTATATTAGTGTGCTTTTTAAAAAGTCTGTAACGTATTAAATTTGGAAAGATTTAATAATGTTTCTTGCACCATTATAACGGCGGTGCTTTGATCTTTTGTTTGGCATATAACAGAAAATCCTAACGCGTTTGTGGATGGAGTTATGAATGGGTTTTCATTACATATTGAATCCCCCTCGTATCAGCATGCATGTCTGTTATAGTTTCATCTTATCAGCATCCATGTATGTTACATTTGTACACGATCATCAGCCATGTCTATAACAGTTGCATTCGACCATTGCCTTGTCTATAACAGTTGCACCCAACCAGCAGTCAAGTCTATTAAACTTGCACCTACATGCATGGATGTCTGATACACTTGCACCAGGCCAGCATTCATATTTGTTATAACAATATCCCACCATCTGCGCTTTCTGTTACCTTTGCACCAGACCAGTGTAGAAGTAATGGTTGTTACGATTGCACCCAGTCAGCAGGCCTGTATTTTAAAGTGTCAACCAAGCAGCAGTAATGTCTTTAATAGTTACTCCCAACCAGCAGTTAAGACAATAACAAGCATTTACAGAATGCAGATCTCTTACTCAGAATTTTATGCGTCGATACGCTGCATGGACTGTTGTTTTCTTCCCACTGCACAGAATGTTGTTTTCTTCCCATAAGTAAATAGTTTTTTCCCTCTTTTTTTGGTAATTTTATCCATCCATCCATACACCACTTTCCAGCTGAATTTTCTGCATATTGATTCAAAAAATGGTTTGAACTTTGCACAAACACTCTTTCACAAAGTTTTCAGTGATATCGCCTGTTCAGTGTACCTTGGCATTTATCACTCCATTTTTATAGAATGTTTGCCCAAATTAGGACTTTCTATGAGAACAATTTAATATTATGGTATCATCAGATCTGGCCAAAAGTGGTCTCAAAAGTGCTGCATGGATTGATGGATACGATTACCAGAACAAAGACAAAAACATTACCATTATGAAAAGATAAGAGGCTGTAATTTTCTGTTTAGTGTATCATAACAAAAGCAATGTGATTTCCCACCCTGTTATTGCTGCCATTCTGGACGTCATCTTGAATATTTTACAACACTGAAAAACAACAACAACATGCCAGTCAAATTATCCAAATACAACCACTGTTGAAAACTATCAGAAAATAGTTATTAACTGCGACTTTGACTTTAGGACTGAATTTTGCTTTAAAATGGCGGCCATCTTGGTCACCATCTTAAATAGTTCAACCTTCTGACTCAAAGCAATGTCCTTTTTTTTTTTAATTGTTTGTATCATTTAGCCTCAAAACATCCATAAAAAGTAAAAATTAAAATGCATTTTATCGCGCATGTTGGTCAGACAGGTCGTAGGTGCCTAAATGACGGCCATCTTGGACGCCATCTTTTAATATTTGAAAACGCTCAATGATGCCAGAGTGGCATCAATTGGATTCATCAAGTACAATGCCTCAACAACAAGAATCAGCAAAGAAAAAAAACTTTAAAAACAAGTTCCAGGTCATACTGGTTTTCTACGTGACTACTACCTTAATGCACCTATATCAACAAGGCGAAAACGGACAGCCAGTCAAAATTCAAGAGTTGCGTACTTTCCTTCAAACAAACATAGAAGGCCAATTGACACTGACAAACTGCATTTTTCTCACTGCTGGCTAAGACTCGGCCAGATACAGGCCAACATTTCGTCATTAAATTTAGAACAAACATTTTACTGACTGACATACAGCCCTACCCGTTTATATTTAAAAAGGGGTACGTGCATTAAGGGGCAAATTTGGCCCCCTCTGGAGCCAAAAACTGAAAGTTGCTTTTCACCAATTTCATCCAATTGGTTTATTAGAAGAATGGTCAATGATGGTCCAAGTGTAACATTCTGGCATTTATTTTACCCTTTCCGTTGCTATGGTAGCAAAAATGGCCGACAAAATAGGCTTAAAAAAGAGAAATTGTCATTTTGAGCCAAATTTTCAGGCTTTTTCAGACCGTTTTTTAAGAATTAGATATCAGCACAAGCAAATACCAAAAAAACCTTTTGATATATTGTTTGCCATGAAAATTCTCACCATCTGTTAAAATATTTTTTTGGTATTTGCTTGTGCTCTATGTTAATTTCTCTGTCAAATGTCTTAAATATGCTCCAAAATGGTCACTTTCCTAGTTTCAGCCTATTTTGGCAGCCATTTTTGTTACCATAGCAACGGTAAAAATAGAATCAATCCCAGACTTTTACACTTGGGCTATTGTTCTAATAAACTAATAAGAAGAAACTTGTGAAAAGCAATTTTCATTTTTACGCCACATAGGGGGGCCAAATTAGCCTCTTAATGCACGTACCCCTTTCCCCCAGCGAAATTGTGGACTGCAACCTTACATTAGTTAGGCCGACATTTGGGAGAGAACAGTACAAGATCCTGCTACTGGGGAGTTTACATTCGGTTCTAATTGCTAATCGAACACGCAACCCTTCTGGGTCACTATACAAGTACTAGCTTTTCAAAAAAGCTGGCGGTGCTTGCTCATGTACATTGTCTAAAGTCTGATTATTAACGTCCGAGCTGTATTTTTAAATATTTTTCACGATTTAACATATGGAGGCTTTCAACTAAATATTTCTCCATTGCAGCAGTAAAGTAATTCATTCTCAAAATCTATTCACACATATTCTGACGAAAGTCTTTTATTTGAAAGACCTGCCATAGCTTAGCCTATTTGAGGGTCTGGATGGGGGGATTCTGCTATTCACTATTCATTAAAAATTTAGCCCATTATTCATCTCATTAAAATTGTGGGTTATTCATTAAAATATGACCAATTATTCATTAACAGTAAGAAAAGTGGCAAAGAAATCTGACTATTCACTATTCATTAATTTTTTCGTCAGTTCATTAAAAAGATAGGATTATTCATTATTTTTTGTATGCCCTCATTATTCACTATTCATTAAATTTTTTGCTCATTATTCACTATTCATTATAAAATAAGGCCATTATTCACTAATCATTATATCCCATCCAGACCCTCTTATTTGATTTATGATGAAAAAAAGGATGTTTCCAATCTCAAAAATTAGTCATGTGTAAATAAGTTGGGGAATCCCCTAGTCCGCAGCAAATAAACAGATGATTTTTTTATCAGAGGGGGTACTCTAAAAATCGAAACATCATTCTCCTGCTAAGGGCATAAAATGTTCAAACTCTCTTTATTTTGATTTATTTTATCTGGCCTCTTATCACCTTCTAATGAAGCAAAAGGAATATGACCAATGAAATGATCCACAGTGTTTTTCTAGAGCTGTAACGACATGCCAAAATCGTATTGCGATATATTGCAATATATGAGGAACATATTGCGATTTTACCACAATATATTGTTTATTATATTTTATCATTATTCTAGACACTACCTGTCTTAAAAATACTTAGAGATTTTTACTCCATTTATGCAGAAATCTAAGGTTTTAAGATATGAAATAAATTCAAGCACCTTATCAACAACAATGTATGCTTTGAAAATTAGTGAAAGCATTGAATGGACAGATGAATAAAGGCAGTAAACAGCTAGCAACCAGCTTTTAAACTTACATAAATTTGCACTTTTTTGTACCACAACTACATTTCTTTTCCAATAAACTTTATTTCCATGAGTTTTAAGAAATTTCTCTGACTCTATTGAAAGGAAAATCAAATAAAACCAAATACTTCACTTTCTTATTGTTCACAATATATTGCAATATATTGTACCTTTTCAGACTCATATTGCAATATACATGCAGATAAGGTTTATCGTTACAGCTCTAGTTTTTTCTGATGACTACTTCCTCTCCAAAAAGGGCGTAGCCATACTTCATGAATATTTAGTATAATGCTACCACATGCTTTGTATGAAGGCATACATTGATCACCTAAAAAACCCGTAACGTTCTAATAACCTTGACATTGCGTTGATGATGATTTCGCCGTCAGTTACACAAGCAACGGGTCTTCTAGGGAGCTCCACCCGTTCTTTCAAAAAGGTAAAGAAAATTTCGTGGTGCTGTTGAACTTTACGTTCGTGTATTTGGAACAATACTGGTGTGCAAGGATTGTCTCTGAAGATAATAAGCCTGACAATCAGGGCTGATACTTAAAAATCTCTTTTGAAATGGCGAGTCGTAGCCAAGCATTGGCGTAGCTCCCATTACGCAAATTACGCACCTTAATAATAAAAGTAGTAACATTCAAGGAAGGTCATCTAATTAATGTGGTAAAAGTGATTTTCCATACAAAAAAAGAACTGCACTTAAAGGAACGATTTTGGGAACAAATTCTTTCCTATAAGAGAAGTTCCATTATGAAAAGGGACGAAATTAAGAGAATCACTTCAGTAGTCCCCCTTTGATGTGCGTAACGTTTTCAGCGCTCTGGCTACGCCATTGCTAAGACACTGTTCAATGGTATCAAAATAAATATAATGGCATGAATGAACTCATTGCTGCTGTCTCGTGCTATGGCGTGGATGTTGTATAAAGCATCTCGCGATATTCTCATTTCATTGTTTCTTTTATATCTGAAATTTACGATTTGCTTCAAGTTCCTTGGCATTTCCTCCTCGTGGATTTCATTTTTATATACCGCATCTCAAAGTACCGCATTTGGGTTCTCCGTTTTTGTTTGTTTTAATCATCTCTCTAATGAACTTGGTTTGGTTCTGACAAACGGTCTAGCCGTGTTTTTTGCATTTATTTATTCCCGTGGGCATGCGCTTGCGAAATTTCATCATTTCCAAGATATTGAATTATGCATTCTAGGTTCATGGCAATCAAATGTCACAAACTCTTTTGACGTCCCATTTTCGGTGGCGATATAAAATACATTTTTTTTTAAATTTGGGATTTTTCCTTGGCAAGGCTACTACAGTTTCTTACTTGATCCATCGGTGACCATCCGCACGCCAGCCTTCACTCCTTCTCCTTTAAACTTGAATGTATAGCTCTCCTCCTTTTGGTCGAAATGGCAGCGTCGATACAGGCTCGGTATCTGGGTCCCATAAGTTTTCAAGGACTGCATCAGCTGAAAACTTTTATTGATCGTGACATTTTCATGTAATTTGGCAAAAAAGTAGGCATATCCCGTAAAGTGACCTTGCTTTAAAATTGCTAGCCTAAATATCATGCCATGGCCACTATTAGAATATACATGTATCATAAGTGTCTAATGTGGAGGCCCCCAGGGGGTCTGTGCTCCCGTGCTCTTTAATACAATGCATTGTTCTCCTCAAATCCCTGAAAAAAATTCCTCAGCTCCCTGAAAGTATTTTGCCTTTGCTCCCCAAATCCCTAAAATATTACAGCTTATCCCCTATTCCCCAAAATATTAGCCAATTCTCCCTAAATGTATTTTCTTTCCGTGGGATTAAATTCACATTACTTAAAAACTATGACCACAAGGCAGCAGTGAACAGACGCGAAAGCATGAGAAACAATGATCCGCCTTGGAACGGTCAGTAAAAATATTTTACTGGATGGCTCAAACCTGTAAAGAGATGCCCTGCTCTCTGATATAGGTAGAGATGAATTAAATTGTAAGAAAACGAATATACCCCATAATAAAAGTTTTTAAATATAGTTCACTGATTTAACCAAATGTTTTATTGATTACTGATTTTTGGGCCTAAATTTTACTGAGTGTCAATTTTTGGGCTTACTTTTTACTGATTACCGATTTTGGGGCCTTACAATTACTGATTGATGATTTTGGGGCATATAATTTACTGACTACCGATTTTGGGCCTATATATTTTACTGATTACCGATTTTGGGGCCTATTTATTTTACTGATAACCGATTTTTTGGCCTATTTTTTGCGGAATACCAAAATGTGGGCCTAAATTTTACTGATTACTGATTTCAGAGGTACCCCATTGAGACCCTCACATATTGATTTTATATAGACCCGCGACGACTGGTACAATGCCATTGACTACTAAAATTTGCGTACAGCTACAAAATGGTGTACATCTCCGCAAATGATAAACAGAAAAATTCAAAACTTTCTATTCCTTCACTTATTTGTATTTTTCATTATGTGATATCATTAAATCATAACTACTGTCGTGCCAACCAAGAGTGACAGTGACGTATTATTTTGTTTACAATTGTTAAGTATAACATAAATGTACACTGCGCTTGAGCTAACGTGACTCGATAGATTACTTGTGTATTAATCCTATCCTGTGGATAGGATTAATACACAAGTGATCTATCGATTATAAGTCCTGATAACTTTGTAAACAAAACATGACGCCACTGTCACTCTTGACTGACACGACAGTAATGACTTACATAGCGCACTCATAGGATTGTAAACACATTTCGGACACATAAATATCAACTGGCTAGTCAGAAATTGGCTGGTAATTAGCTAGTTTTTGAATTTAAAGGCTCCAATTGAGCCAGAAGGGAATGAAATACCTTAGTGATAATTCCGAATGAAAGGTCATCGTGAAAGTTATCAGTTGTAAAGGACTTGCTCATAGAATGGATCACAGTTCCCCAAAATAGTGTATTTCGTGCCCTCGTCAACTGCAACCAACCCGCGATGACTGCACTGTTCGAGTACAGTGGTTCAGCCAGAGGGAAAATATGGTGTTGGCCGATATACCTGGTAACCCGAAGGTGGGCATGTTTTAAACATTTTATAACATGTAAGGGCCGTTATGGGTTCACGGGTTGACGTGAGCGAGCTGTTATGGGTTTGAAATCACGAGCAATATCAGCGTGGGTTACTAAGCTAATTGGTACTATTTTAATGAACTCATTATATACTTACCTATAGAAATAACCCGTCATATATTTCAATGGTAATTAAGATTTTTCATTCTGTACGACTTAATACTGATCAGATTCTGATGGAATCATGACTGAGCATGTATAGCAAAACTAATGTGCTCAAGAAACCAAGTTTTAACTTAATCATGCACATGCTGAATATACTGCGTTATGGGGACGTCAATATCAAACTTTGAACGGCTATTTCTCGGTAAATAACATGCGCGGATCCAGGAATTTTACGTCGGGGTGGGGGGGGGGGCAGGTCAGTCAAACAAAAAAAGCTCTGACAACGTTTTTTTTTTTCTTTTCTTTTCTTTTTTTTAGTCCTCAGCTTATTTTACTGAAGTCAAATGGTCAATTTCAAATAAATCTATAATTTTTCAAGTATCCAGAGGGGGTTCAACATTTTTCAGGGGGGGGGGGGGGGTTTCAACTTTTTCCAGGGGGTCCAATTGCTTATTCCCTATAGAGACCCATATAACTTGTGATTTTCCAGGGGGTCCAGACCCCCTGTCCCCCCTCTGGATCCGCACTTGAATAATGGGAATACTTTTTGATTTTCAACTGCAACGGAAACAGCCGTGCATCTAAGAAATGGCGAGAAACGGCAATACGCGTAAATACCACCAAATCGACGTATATATTTACCAGTGTGCAGTTCTCCACTGAGGACACATTTTTAAAACTATAGGGCGGCAATTTGAATGGCAATCTCCAAACAATACTTCCCACTTGGTTTACTTTTTCTAAACACTCAATTTTAAATAGAGGATCTTACATGAGTGCTTATGTTTTATTGAATTTATTAAACGAGTTGAGAAAAAGAGATAAAATGCGAGGCTTGCCGAGCATTTTATCTTTTTTTCGCAACGAGTTTAATAAATTCAATAATACAAGTGCACGAATGTTAGATTCTATTTATCATATGACATTAAGATTACTTTGAAATCTCATTTCTGCCGTAAAAACGTTATAATTTTATCATTATGTACGCAATGTTGTTATGGACTTCATAACGTATCCCGAAAATCGATAAACCACTAGTGGTTTACAGATTTTATTGCATGGCATTATTTCACTCCCAGGCGCGACGTCATATGATAAAGCTTTTTACACAATGTAAATATTATCTGAAAAAGTATGAACACTAGAGTGACGTCGAACGTTGGTGACTGCAATTCTAAATTCCATTTGCATTATTTTAATTGAGACGTTTGTTATTGCCAATGACAAAATTTTAAATCCTAACCAAGTCAACAACGATTCTGGGACCAATTTAAAACTATCGGGTTTCTTTTGTAGTTGAGTATACATATATCATTATGGCGCAGGTTGCGTACCGTTCATGTTGAAAAGGCAGATTTATGGAACTTTATTTTCTAGTCGGACCAGCGACTATGAAGTTCCATCAAATAGAACTAAGGCTCGACTTAACAGTTCAGTTATGGTTCTTGATCACCTAGATAATCGATAAGTTAATAGGCCTTCTCCCGGTAGTAGAAAACCACAGCAGTATCAGGTTACCACTGAGTTCCACTAGGTACATTCTGATGCTAGCAGACAGCATTTCGCTGTGTATTTGCATAGGAAATTATACATAATTTAGATGAAACTCTCAAATTTATTCTCTTTCTGCTAATTTTCGGATAGTAAACATGTTTAACATCATATAATTTATTAAAAATGCAATCCGAAAAGATGTTCCTGTGGTTGTGAGTAGATGTAGTGAATATATAATAGATATTATTTCCAGTCAATCTCATGAAGACTTGTCGTCTGCTGATAACCTTTGCAAACAGTTTGGACCCAGATCAGGATCAACAGAACGTCGGTCCTGGTCTAGACCCGAACTGTTTGTGTCGTACACATTTTTTTGAAAAAAGTTAATTTAAAAAAAAAAAGTCAGCAGACGACAAGGAAAACATGAAAAATTACCCAGCATGAAAAGAGCTGAACATCGTTCAGGTTTTAACCCAAGAGCGTTTCTTTTAAAAAGTGTGTCAAAACAGTCACCCTTTCATTAGCACCCTCCTCCCCTTTGGATCTATTATATAGAAACATATTTTTTGCATGCTATTGTTGAAAAGTGATATTTTACTTATTTTCAAAACACTATCAGAGCATAACACATGATCATGCCCGACAGTGGCTCAGTGGTAGAGTGCTTGACTCGAGACCGAAGGGCCGCGGGTTCGAGCCTCACCGGCGTCACTGCGCTGTGGTCCTTAAGCAAGACACATTTATCCTAGCTTAGTACTAGTTCAACCCAGGAAGACCGTCCCGCATAACTGAAAGATTGTTGAGTTGACGTAAAGAATCAAATCAAACAAACAAACAAAAACATGATCATGCCCGACAGCTTATCGGACTTGATCGGGATCTAAACAGTTTGCGAAGCAAAAAACAAAAGTAGTTAAGGGCAAACGTTGCACACCCAGAATAACATCTGTCTTTGTTCCAATCAAGAGTTTTAATTCCACGTGTTCTTATCACTTGTAGATTTCAAAAACGAATAGTGGGATGGTGATGGGTGTAAAATTGAATGAATTTTAATTCTTGGCCAGTGTTAAGATTAGATTTTGAGTCCATATCTTTTGTTATAAATTTTTTCTTTCAATATTTCCACCCTATCATTAGGAAGTCCATCAGGTTCTACCTCTCTTCTTGTTAGCATATAAAAATCTGTGTTTTTTGTGTGTTTTTTTGTCAGAAAAGTAATCCCACTATTTTGATACTTCTGCAACCCTTTTAAAGGTCAAACAGTGAAATTAGTTTGATTCATTTTCATATTAATTAGAATATATTGCTAGCAGAGTACACACTTCAAGATATATTCCCTATCTTTACACGCACTAGGTGCAGGGAATTGGCAATATTTGTACCTAGCACAGCTGTTAGCTGCTGCTGAGAACATTTACCGGATAAGACCTATTTGTCCCCCTTACACCGCGGCGACTATATCGCTAAATCGATTGTATCTCAGTCCAGGTATCGATGGTTTTTGTCTGACGAAAGAGGCCGTCTTTACCAGAATTGTTGGATAAAATTTTCATTAGTGTAACTTAAATTGTGCATTTAAAATTTGTTTCAAATAGGAGTGTGCATGCATCTGATTGAAATCAAGAAAAATGTTTTTCATATCCAAATGTAAAACATGTTTGTCCACTATTCGTGTGTTCCGAGTTGAGTCTTAAAACAGCACATGAGCACTTGAGTACTTACCCTAAAAGCGCCAATCGCAACAAAAGTCGTCTGTTTTTCTCGTCTGCTGAAATGTGTAAGAAGCCTCTATGAGAAACAGTGTGGACCCAGATCAGACTGTTCCTATAGGAACAGTCTGTTCTGGGTCCACACTGTTTGCTTCTATACTTAAATTCATCATGTACGTTTGGCAATTATTTGCAGCGGACGACTTCAGCAGACGACATTTTCAGATGTATTTTTCTTGGCGCTTTAAGCGTCTAAATGTTAATAAAAAATTATGTGGGCCACGACGTGAGAAAAACTCTCTTCGGGGGTTTGAGAACAACAAAGGCGCAGACCAGTCTGCGCTTCCGCAGTGATTTAGAAATAACACAACTTCATCATACAAGGCCGTCGGCGGCGGTACGGCCATGACACTTTTTAGGCCAAAAAGGTTTTAGCAGGACCAATTTTGGGGGGCTGGATGTATGCTTATTTGGCCTGGTTATTTTTTTTTCAGTTTCCTCTAGACTTTTTAATGCGATGATCTAATGAGGTCAATATTAAGCCCCCGTGTATCAAAGATTAAGAAACTGACACCTGTTTTAACGACAGCAATTATAATTAAAGATAATCGTTTGGATTGATCATGCAACAGAATATTCTTTAATCTCAATGAGATATTATACTATTGTATGAGAAGGAAGAGAAAATTAATATAATAATGTTTTCCCAAAAGTTTACCCGTATCAGTATTGTAAATGCGCAGCCTGATTTGAGTCTTCTCTCGGTATAGATCTAGAATTATAGGTCTAGATAAAAAAAATCAGCATAATATTGTGAATGGTCACCCTCACTGAATAAAGTCGTTACTTACTTACTTACTTAATATTTTCTTATCCAACATTTTAGGGTTTGCTTTGGGCGTTCAAAAGAACCGTCTCATTTATTGTATAAATAAATAAAAAATAAATGAAAATAAATTAAGGCAGTTCTTTGAGTACATGTGTACCGTTGAGAGTGGTACTCTGGCTTTTATCAAAGATAATAAGATAACGAATTATCAGGAATGTGGACCCGATATGGTGTGAGCTTTACTATACTCGTTCTTTATCTGGATCCACACTGTACATTTGCTTCGAAAATAAAATCAGCTGACATCTGTAAAGACTGGGTCCGAAGTTGACAAAAATGTCTGATCAGCGTCTTCGCTTCAAGTTAAAAAAACATAATACAGGAATATAATGCAGACAGGAAAATGCGCCAAAATTCACTAGAGCAGTCGCTTTAGGCCAAATCCTTATCAGCTATTTTCACACTTTAAATACAGATGAGCGATCTCCCACTGAGTTCCCGCTGTGTCAATAAGAAATGACCACATCACAAACTTGTGACGACTGCCAGATTCTTTAACCATACGCGAACAGCGTATATTGATGGAGCAGGTCAGTCTGTGCATATATAACATGCTCATAGCAGTTTCTTGTCTTCACTGCCCAGATGCTATATATAAGCATGACTTTTCAGTTAACCATATATGCGAACAACATATGCGCATAATAATTTATCTGCGCAGTCTGATCAGCCCATTGCTGTTTGCTGTTGAAAGACCTTTACCTTTTATAAATTGTTTTTGGTCAGTTCTAGTCCTCACTGACCCCGATCAGCTCGGTGTGACGGTGTTTGTTTAAATATATGCCTGCTGGGAATTTCTAACCGACACATATGGAACGCAAACAGCAATGGTTCAAGCCAGACTGCGCTGTGCAATCTCACCAGAACCTTTGCGCTGAACGGCCTCACTTAAAACTTAATTGTTAGTCTACAATTATGTTTATGTTCAATATTGCAAACAATGCAGGCTCGGATAAATGTCTTGTTATGAAGTATCTGGATCTACACTGTTGCTTATGCTTCATTTATAGAACTCATCACGGATTCTAAATTACCAATATTTGGACTCATCGGCATAATATATGCATGTCATTTACTGTACTTGCAAACGAAACTATTTGTGTAGTCTGAGCATGACAGATTTGGTAGTATGACAGAAAAAAAGGTTGTTATACTGAGCAGTAAAGACTCTGACGAGACGCCGCATGACAAAACTAGTAAGATGGGTGTACTGTGCATGAACGCTGTTGTGATTAGTCTGGGTATCTGAATTTATGCATAAGTTTTTAGGCGCCACACACAGAGTCGTTTATTCGAGTGTAGGACAAAAGCCCACTAGGACAAAAGCCCACTAGGACATAAGCCGTCTGGACAAAAGCCCACTAGGACAAAAGCAATGGGACAAAAGCCCACTAGGACAAAAGCCCACTTATATGCATTTTACAAGGATAGGTTTGAACTGAGGGGTGGGGTACTCTCATTTTTCTTCATACGTAGGCTCGGGCCCAGCATCTACGGTTCACCCCAAAAAAATATCAAGAATTACAAGCACCCCAAATAAATATATAAAATTTTAGCAACCCAAAAGATATCCTCCATAAATACCAAAAATACCTCCAAAAATATCCTCCATAAATACCAAAAATACCTTGACCTTCAGAAAATACCCTAAAATGCATCGTATCGTCCAATTTTGTGATGACCCCAAAAATATCCACAAAATCTTCATACCCCCAAAAATATTCAGTTTTCTGAAACCCCCCAAAAGTATTGAAATTCAAAATTTTGAACCCCCAAAAGTAGCCCGAGCCTACGTATGCATGAAAATATAAGAGTACAGCCCCGGGGGTTGGGCGGGGGAGGGGGTTGGGGGAACAGACGGACGGACCTAAGATGAAGAATCTCCTTTCTCAAATCTAAAATTTCAAACATCTTTTTTTGTTTGGCACCTCTCATAAAAGTGCATGCTAATTGTTGCTGACAGATCAAAGGGCATTTGGATTAATTAGAAATATGTTTCTCAATTATAAAAGATTGTTTGACCAAAACTGTAAATTGCTATTCTTCAAATACTATGGCTTTTAACACCCAAATTAAGTTGTTTGTCACAACATACAGGAGAAATGATAATGTCAGTGAAAACACACTGCAGATATGACTTACGCTGAATGGAGCAGTCTGATCAGGGTTAACAGTTTTATAAAAGACTTAAACCTATTTTTTCCAAAGAAGTGGGCTTTTGTCCACCCTGCCAAATTAAGCAGTGGGCTTTTGTCCAGTGGGATATTGTCCAGTGGGCTTTTGTCCCAGTGGGCTTTTGTCCGTTCCCCAAAACTTTATTAGGACCAAGATAAGACCTATAGCCCCAGGGATTATCTGACACCTGGGATTATCGCATATCCCGTTATGAGCGTCTCAAAATCGTTTGTCACCAGAATCGCACCGGACAGGCGGCAATACTTATCCTATCGACGAACGTGGATAAAAAATGGTTAGAAAAAGTGTTTTCGATTGCCATATGTCACCAGTCGGGCGACAAATAGCAATCGAAAACTCTGTTCTTAACTATTTTGATCTACGTTCGTCGATAGGATAAGTATTTTCGATTGCCGCCTGTCCGGTGTGAGACTGAAGTACGAAGAGGCGTGCGAATGGGATGTTATCAAATATGTATACATTTCCATTGGGTTTTGATTGCTGGTACACATGAGGCGAAGCATGAAGATCCTATTACAAATAACAGACGGCATTTTGTAGAAAAAAATATGTAACCACAATCGCAATACAAAATACAACCAGAGTCGTCAATTTGCCTGCGTGCATGCGCGGATCCAGAAAGTTTGGTCAGAGGGGGTCCAACTCTGACAACGTTTTTGTTTGTTGTTTTTAGGGGAGAATGGATCCAAATACCACAAAAAGTGAGCCATTATCGCCCGCCAGCGTCGCGAGAAACCCGTCTTCGGGATTTGAGACCAGGTCATACCCCAACCAGCCTGTCCAGCTACAGAGACCAGCTATAAAATTGAAATTTCACTTGTACAGTAGCAAGTTCAGAAAATTATGATACTTTCCATTTAGCGAATAACAAAGGTGCTGTTCAGACTGCGTGTATGCGCAGGCTGGTCTGCGTCATTGTTGTTCGCAAATCCCGAAGAGAATAGCCAGGTGTAGTCTTTGATTGGTGCATGAAATCGCATACGCTATAACAACATAAATGAAATTATTAATTGGACAGCATATTTGCACAGATCAATCAATCGTGTCCCTGTAAGCATGAAAAAGCGGGCCACTATCGGTCCGTCAGCGAAACGCCACTTAAATGGCGTTTCGCCGGCGGGCCGATGGTGGCCCGAGGTTGCATGCTGACTGGGGTGTAGCTACACAGTGGGACAATAGGTGTAGCATTTTTTGTCTGGAACTTCGCCATCTCCCATAATTTGGACATGCGAGCAGCGACGGCCCTGGAGAGACTGCGCGGATACGGACAGTCACCCGCCTATGCAATAAGTACCAAAATCTCATGTGCTGGCCCATCGGGGTTTCCGGATTACTTTCACGTCGCTACAGCTGTCGTTGTGTCGCGTGCAGTTGGTAGAACTTCTCCCCGCACATCGATATACAGTGTATATAGTGTTGATATTTTTCGTACTCTGGCCCCGAGGTTATAAAACTTTTCTCATGCTCAACTGAGCACGAAATTTAAACTGCTCAAAGAAACTAAAATACCGACAAATAAAGAAGTTTCTTGCTTTAAGTCTCTCAGATGTTGTATTAATTATGCTAATAAATGTTAAATGCCAACAATTGTTGGCATTTTAACATTTATGAGCAGGATAAATTCTATGCTCAGCTGAGTTGAGCATGGCAAAAAGTTTTATAACCTCGGGGCCAGGTCCTTCGTATATTGGGTTCTGGCAGAAAGCAGAACTTAGCTTATGCTGCTGCAAGGGGGATTAGAATTGTTGCACTTTCGATTAATTCTGATGAACAAACTTAATAAAACCGAGTCTGCTGTTTTCATAAGACCCGTTTCTAGATTATTGCGCACAAATGGAAGGACGATATGGTTGAAAAACTGAGCTTTTCAATGTATGTAATAGCAGCAGGCCCCCAAGGTTATAAAAAAATCATGATCAAATCAGCCGAACATGAAGCTTATCATCAATATCTGAGAGTTTGAAAGCAAGAAAAGCCTTCTATTTTTCAGCATTTGAGTTTTGATCAGCGGTTCAAATTTCATGCTCAATTGAGTTGAGCATGAAAACAGTTTTATATCCTCGGGGCCAATTTAGAGTTTCTTGCTCTTGTTATTGCTTTTTTACATCTATAAATTGCCTATATCGGATGGTTCGTCGCCGATGTTATCAAGTTAATTTGCAATTGGCTTGATCCAATATATTATGAATAATTAATTTGCAGGTTTTAAATTGCAAGTGTTCATTGTACAAAAGCAAACGGAATTATATCACGGACGAGCTTTTATGAGTTTATCTGACAGATGCATAGGCGCGAGTGTTGGATTTTTTTTTTTTGACGACACAAAACATAAAATACATACCCATTCATGCTGAAAATAATGCTGTGCAACCAGCCTTTGCTAATAATGTAAAATAAAAGTTTTAATAACAAATTACGACTAAAGTTTTTTCTTTTCGGTGAAAATATTCATTGCAATGTAATCAAAGTGTATTGGATTTTCTATGTTACGGTAAATGTTCTAAAATTTCGAATACTAGTTGGCAAAAAAGGTATAGTCAAACAGCACAGACCAGATCTGACTGATCAGGGTCTTCCCTGACCGTTATTTTGACATGCCTTTTGTGAATTCTGGTCCTGATAAACAATATTTCTTTAAAGAACAGAAACCGTTAAGTGTTCGAAACTTTAGAATGTTTAAATTTCGAACACTTTTCACTTTCTGTTCTCAAAAGAAATGTTGGCTTTCAGAGAAGCAAACATGGAAGACCCTGATCAGACTGCTTCTTCAGAAGCAGTCTGCAGTCTGATCTAGATATGCGCTCTTTTTCTAGGCATTTTTGTAACCAACTAGTGTTCAAAATGTTAGAACATTTATGAAACATGCTCATTGAACCGAATATAGTGCCATTTAGATTCTCGACGTTATTTTAGTAATGCATGATCTGGCGACACTGAAATGCCTTCACATTTTACTACTGTTTATTCATATACAATACGTTACGGCATCGCTTTGTACCAACGCCGATCATCTAATTCGGAAGGATGCAAGATTTGACGGGTTCCAGTTTTGGTCAACACCAACGAGAAGTTTTACGTCATGTGTTAAGGCGTGTGTTAGAGTAAAACTGTGCGCTTCGTTTAATTATAATCTGAGAACCAAAGTGTGTGAGTTGAACACGAACTCGTCTTCCAACATGCCTGGATCTATCACAGTTGCCTCTGGAGTGATGCACTCCAACTTTGAAGGATGGCCAGCCGAGGTAAGAAACCAGCATGATAAAAACAAACAAGACAAATGAGATACTGTCGTGCCAACCAAGAATGACAGTGACGTAATAATGTGTTTACAATTGTTAACTAAAATTTAACTTGTACACTCCACTTGAGCTAACGTTAATCGATAGAACACTTGTGTATTAATCCTATCCTGAGGATAGGATTAATACACAAGTGATCCATCGATGATAAGTCCATGATAACTTTCCAAACAAAACATGACACCACAGTCACACTTGGCTGACAGGACAGTAGTCTTGCTTATGACACAGGCGGCTCGCAAAATGTAACTAATACTGCACCAGGCAGACCAAAGATTTGTCATATGAAGCAGATTACAAGGTTAGCGTTTGAAAAAGCATAGGAAGCCTCCATGCGAGCTAAACAATTTTTGTGTTTTAACAACAACAGCATCTAGGGCGAAGATTTGGCGCCAGCAAAATGCATTAGGCCCCCCCGGTAGCTTAGGCTGCTATCCGTTCTAAGGCAGTGGTTCTGTGGTTGCTGATCTATTGTTTTATGTACCTCCCATTGTTTGTGGGGGTTCTGTGTTGGTTTTTGTTTTGGTATTTATTAATTCGTGTCCTTTCTAGTTTTGCAATCATCTTGACGAGGAAGAAAAAGCTGGTTGCTTTGCTTTTATTGTCTTTCGGATGTTTTGCTACTGTAAATGTTTTGTGGTTCTTCCTCACGGTGCCGAGGGTTGGCCTGCAGTGCGTGATTGTGGTATTTCTTGACCATACTCACTTACTTTTTAAAGTTTTAGAACCATGGCACAGCGTATTATAGTTACTAGAGACCAATTTTTAGTGTTTTAATTTTGCATTTGCTGGAACCACCCTTTTTATTTTTTTCATGCATTTCAAGCGCTGGGTATTTCTTGTTTTAGTTAACTATATATGTATGTACTAAGTTCTGAAAAGGAGACCCATTGGAAGCAAATAAAACACAGAAAATATACATCTTCCAAGAAGACTCCGAGGCTATTCATGAACACATAGTCCAGTCATTATAGCATAATTTAGCCAAACCCAAAACGAATTGCAACACACATTTTTTGCATTTTATTTTATCGCATGATGCGCGTCAGGGAGTGATATAACGCAATACAATAAATCGATAAATCACTATGGGGATCATGCATTAACATCTGCTGGACCCCGAGGGGTCTAGGAGATGTCAGTGTATCAGAAAACCATATTTGATCGTCATTATTGCATAAAGTCATTTTGTCACTTGAAAACTTTGAAAGCATGGAGGATTCGTAGTTTTTGAAAAAGCCTGTTCAAGAGCAAAGACTTATGTCATCCTAACGTCACTAAATTACGTTCATTTCTATGTACGTTACTGTTGATGACGTTAAATTTTGTGACGGCCTAGAATACGCATATGTAAAGTAGTCAGGAAAAAAATCAGAAAAAGATGCTTATTTAAGAAGGTACAGGCATTTTGTGAAGAAAAGGTTTTGAGATGCCTATAAGAGGTATTTTGGTATGCTGAATCCAAAAACCAATGTTGGCAAGCTGAAAAATGGCGTCTTTACTATCTCATTTGCATATTTCCAAGATGGCCGCAAAATTGAAGAAAAATCCATAAAAATCAGTAGAGTAACATGTTAAGGATTCCAAACTGGTACAAATCAATCAAAAACCATCTTCTCATGATTGGGGGGTCTTCACTGACATCAATTTAAGCAATTAGAATTAAAAAATATGACCAAAAGGTAATCAGGGGAGACAACTTGAGCAAAAAATCTCACTTCCGACTTAGTTAAGGGTTTTTCATGATAGTACATGCATATTATCTGGCCCAAATGTGTCAGGAATGATTTCATTAAAATAAGAACTTTAAAAAATGCATCACAATGGTATCACTATCGTTTGCAGGAAAATATAGTGATTTAAAAAAAATCTGCAAGGTTAATGCGATTTTAAAGTACGTACAAAATGACTCGTATCAAATCACCAATTCACCCTACACTATTAACTTGTTAGCAAATTATAGATTTGATATAGTACTTTCATCTGATGGAATGGTTTGATATGCAGATTAGTTATCTAATTTGTATATTCATCAATACTGATGAAAATTTCAGAAAACAAGGGAAAATTATATAAAAAAAAGAAGCAAATATAAACTGAATTCTGCCCCAAACTGTCCTTGTTGCATGTTATTATATCATCAGTGATACAATTTGACAAGTCCTTTCATCCAATAGTCATATAATAAAATTATATCATTTGCATATTAATGAGTATTTATGGAAGTCAAAAAATAGAGGTAAAATCATCGAATAACTATTCCACCCTCCAATACACACACACCTCGGCAGGGGGGAGGGGGCTTATTCGACTTACTTTGATTCCAAGGACAATTATTCATGGATGCGAAATTGTTCAATGAGACCACTAAATACCAAAAATTCTTATTGTCTCCGAAAGTAAACCTATTTGGATTACATAAATTGCATGGTGTCCATGGCAACCTATGGGGCACTGCAGCTGGGTCATTTGCAAGCAGACCAAAAATTGACACTTGTGTGCTGCACATACTTTCATAGAGTTTTTCCTCTCTTCCACTAATTCAAGGAAAACAAGCTGTCAGTTACTGGCGAAACAAAATGGTCGCTAAATAGCAAAGAAATACAAGCTAGAACAATTTACCCTTCCCCCATAATGTGAAAATACACAATATGATTCTAAAGAAAGTGGGTGTACATACAAAAATATTGGTATCTAAGCAGCAGATCATCCTAGACTACCGACCCTGGTACCGAATTGAAGCCCAGACATAGTTTTTTATCCATAGTGCTGATATGAAAATTTTCGCTTTTGCATATTCATGAGTATTAATAAAAAAAAAATAAAAAGAAAAGAAAATTCGTAGAAAAAATAAGTTGTGTACCTATACACATTACCCATATGCCATTTGCTAGTTATAATAGACTATCAAACTGGGTACCAAATCAAAGCCTAGACAAAATACTTTTATCCAATAGTACGAAATGCAAATAATCTAATTTGAATAGTCATGAATAATTATGAAAATATGAGAAATAAGAGGAAAATGGTAGAAAAAAATAAGGAGGGTGTGTACAATAATACTCAAATGTAAGCTGCTAACTTTTCTAGACTACCAAACTTGTTACCAAATTAAAGTTGAGACATTCACTTTAACTCAATAGTATGATATACACATTATCTAATTTGTATATTCATGAATATTGATGAAAACATTAGAAATAAGAGAAAAATGTTAGAAAATTGAAAGGGGTGTACGTACAAAATAACCCATATGTCAGCTGCTAACTATTCTAAACTTCCAAAATTGGTACCAAATGAAAGGTGAGTCATAGTGCTTTAACACAATAGTCTGATATACAAATCTTATTTACATATTTGTGAATATTTATGAAAACATTAAACAAAGAAAGAAAAATTGCAGAAAAATTCAAATGGGTATATCTACAAAATGACCTATATCTCATCTGCTGATTGTCATAGACTAACAAGCTTGGTTTACCGGGCCGCGTAGCGCAGTCGGTAACGTGTCTGGCTACAGATCCCGGTCCAGTACCATACTTTCGTGGAGATTGATCATGAAATAATTTCTACGGTCATTCTCCTCCCTTCCGCTGATTTTTTGTTTGTTTGATTTGCTTCTTTACGTCCACTCAACAATCTTTCAGTTATGCGGGACGGGTCTTCCTGGGTTGAACCAGTACTAAGCTAGGATAAATGTGTCTTGCTCAAGGACCACAACGCAGTGACGCCGGTGAGGCTCGAACCCGCGGCCCTTCGGTCTCGAGTCAAGCACTCTACCACTGAGCCACTGCGCTCCCATCCCTTCTGCTGATTTATTCAAGAAGGGTTGTTGTCAGTTACAAGCGAAAGTATGTGCACAAATTACTGGTTAACTGCTTGCTCAAGCCTGCTCAGGAAAAAGTGTGGTTAAGTGAACTGACCGTCCCGCAATGACCATAGCTGTTGACATGGGACGTAAAGCAACAAAAAACAAACAAACAAACAAGCTTGGTAGCAAATAAATGCTAAGACATAGCACTTTTATGCCATGATCGGATATGCAAATCATTTTATGATTATATTCTTGAATATTAATTTAAATATTAGAAAGAAAAGAAAAATGGTAATATAATTAAGGGGGTGTACCTACAAAATTACTCATATCGTAGCTGCTAATATTCCTAGACTACCATACTTGGAACCGACCAAACGCTAAGACATTTAACTTTACTCAATAGCCATTATGTGAAATCATCCATTTTTTAAATTTAATTATATTAATTTAACCATTAGAAATGAGAGAAAAAACGTAGAAGAATTGATGGGGGTCTACTTCTAAAATTACTCCTATCTCATCTTTAAATTGTTCAAGACAATTACTCTTAGTATCAAATTAAAACTGAGACATATAATATTATTCCAATGGTCAGATATGCAATCAATCAACAAACATATTCATGAATATTGATGAAAACTATAGAAAACTAAAGAAAAATTGAAAACGAATCAATAAGGTTATATCTTCAAAAATACTCATTAATAAACAAATTAAATAATTTGCATATCAAACAACACTATAATAGAATTTTTTCTGGACTTTAATTTGGGAACAAATTTAGAAAGTGAGTATGAAATCTAGGATAAATAGCAGCTGAGATATGAGTAATTTTGCATGTACATTTTATTAATTGTTCACCAATTTATTCTCATTTCTAATATTTAATTAATATTCTTAAATACAATTTTTTTTAGATAATTTGCATATTGGTCCTTTAAGTAAACATGATATGTATTAGCATTAAATTGGTACCAAGGCTTGTAGAATAGGATAGTAAGCAGCTTAGATGTGGATAAATTTGCATGTACACCCCCATAATTTTCAAGATTTTTCTTTTATTTCTAATTTTTTCAGTAGTATTCATGATTATGCAAATTTGATAATATGATCAAATTTGCATATCTGAACATTGAATGAAAGTCCTATGTCTTAACATTCAGTTGGTACCAAGTTAAAAGTTTCGGATGAGTTGCTGCTGAGATATGAGTACATTTGTAGGGACATCCCCATTCTTAAGAAGCGCATTATGCGTTGCCATGGAAACCATGCGATTTAACATAGCTCAAATAGATTCATTCTTTAGGGCAATATTTTTCCCCATTTAGGTGGTCTCCCAAAACAATTTGACACACATTAAAAGTTTTCCTGATCGTGCAAGGTTGGACTAATTAGACCCTCGGGTACTAAGGAATGAGCATGCTATTACTTTTTATAAATACAAAATGTACCATATATTTGGGCATGGACATTGTGAAATATTTATTTTAAAACAAAACTTGTTGATTATCAAAATTTCTTTCTTATTTATTACTTGAAAAGCTGGTAAACAGTCCAAAATCGTGCTATGAATAAAACTAACCTTTAAAAATCAGGATACTGAATAAGGCAAGTTTATATAATCATTTTATAGACTAAATGGACATTTATTACCATGAATACAGTAATATCCTGAAATATTTATGTAAATTACCGCCAAAACTTGTACTCTAATAGTAAAACGATCAAAGGACATAAAACAAATGATTTTGGATACAAAAACATTGTCAAAAAAATAAAATATTTCAGTTATATGTCAAATTCCATGATTTTTGGCGGCCATTTTGAAAATATGCAAATTAGGCCATTAAGACGTCATTTGTCAGCTTGCCAACATTTGTATTCGGATTCAGCATAACAAATTACCCCTAATCAAGGAGTCAAACCCTTTTCTTCACAAAATGCCTGTACTTGTTAACTTTTCTGTTTTTTTTTCCTGACTAAAGTGCAAAAGCCATGCATCATCAGCACGTGAATTGCCTGATTAATACATGTTTTTTTTGCCGGTTTAAACATGGCCGTTAATAGCGCGCGACACGACTTTTTATGCGATGATAGTGGGTTGCAGATTTAGTAACGTCACGTTATTATGTCCATTTTAACGTTACGTAAAAGTAGTTAAATCTTGATGTTTTCACGCCAAAAATGCGATTTTAAAGTAATGTTAATGCAATGTGATAAAAAGAATCTAACATTCGTGCTCCTGTATTATTGAATTTATTAAACTCGTTGCGATGAAGAGATAAAATGCTCGGCCAGCCTCGCATTTTATCTCTTTCCCCATCTTGTTTAATACCTTCAATAAAACATGAGTATTAATGTAAGATCCTCTATGTAAAGGACAACAGTAGGACAGAATCGGAAATTAAGAAATTGGCTTTTTGTGTACGGGCTTAAGGCACCTATCTGCATGTTCAAATATACTGGTTTCTCCTGGACGTCGAAGAAAGGTTACGTACTTGTCAATAATGGCGTTCTCGCCCATTTAATATTAATTAAGTGTTTTTGGTGATTTTAGACTATTGTACCAGTATTAAATGGTATTGAAATACCCCACCCACTAGGGGTTTTCACACTTATGATTCTAGTGATGAGTTTTGCTGTATAGATATAATGGTTTTGGAAAGCAAGTTTAGATTTACTTTAAATAAGAGAAGAAACTACCCACCTTCACCTCTCCTCTGATCACACCAATGTATATTATAAAAACTTCAAACGAGCTGCATCAAACTTACTGAGTAACAGAATATTGTAAGTTATACGGCTTGATTTATATGTTCTGGGAGATGATGCATTGATAAGTTAGGGGTCTTTCCTGCAAACCAATTATCTAAGTGTCTTGATCCACATCTGAATTAAGGGTGAGGTTGGCGCCGTTAAACCGGTTTCAGCCCTCCGGTAGAATATTTTACTGACCGTTCCAAGGCGGTACTTCTTTTGTGGATCTTTTATGTTTTTTTTTCTGTCTTGTGTTTGCTATGCTTCTGTGAGCGTCTGTTTATATGTGCCTTGTGGTCACCTGCTGGGAAAAGGCTGACCTCTTGGCTCTCGTTTGTGGTATCCAACTGTGAGTTTGTCACTTTCCCATTGGTATCCTGGGTCAGGTGTGGTACTTGATTGTATCGATTCCTGATCTTTGCACCCTTACTTACTTTAATGCTCTTATAAAAAGAAATTATAACTCACAAGTAACAGCTGAATAAAGATACATGTCATGTTCTGTTGATGGTTTGTCAAAGTAACAAATATATATAACAATATAAAATATGTCACGAGGTCTTATGTCTATCAAAATGTTGTCTAAGACAGCATAAAATTGATACTGAATGGTAATATAAGGTGATTTAAAGCTTTTGCAATATTGTGAATGTTGAATTTACATGGTACCATAACATAAATTCAACATAACAAGTTGAATTTACATGATGCCATCTAAGGTTGAATTTACATGGTATGAGAGTCAACTAATTAATAGCGGGGGTTTCCTTATGATGTAAGAGTCTGTACCGTTCTAGATTAATTGTTCTCAATGTTACATGTACATGCACATATAAAATATGGTCATTTACATGTACAAGTTAATCACGGTTGCATAGCAACCACACAATTGTGAAAAAGTGGACTATTTGCATGGTCTATGTTCTTCTGTTTCTAGGCAACGAGGGACGCATTTGATATGTGCTTTTATGAATTTACTGAGTATACTAAGTGTAGACGCCATTTTTCAGCTTGCTTACATTGGTTTTTGGATTTAGCATACCAAAGTATCCCTAATAGATATCTCTAAACCTTTTCTTCGCAAAATGCATGTCAGTTTGCCTGACAGCTAAAATTTGTTTCCGACATCAGATTTTTCACATACCAGAGAGAGCTTACGATCAAGCATGGGCTTTTGTACAAATAAAAGCTGTTGTAGACATGTTGATCACAGTCATATTTTTTTTTATAATAATATAAATTACATGTATTATGATTTGCACAACTGTTTAAAGATGCAAAGTATGTAACTTTTGATCTTTTAATTTTAGAAATAAAGTTTCTATTTTTCAAGAATACAGTAAAAATGCCCAAATTCAGGTAAACATTTTACCATTTTCGTAAATCTTAACACACTATCACTATCAAAACAACAGCATTTATGTTAAAAATCAACTGTCTAGAATTATTGGAGGGACGTAAATAATTACCAATAAGAGAAAAACACCTACTAGGCCAAAAAAGAAACGCCGCATATAAAGATTAAAAGTATTACGCGTTAAATGGGAGTTACAAATTTCATCTGCTATCTATGTTTCGCTACTATTTCTGCCACACACTATTCCCATTGTTTTATTGGGCTCAGTCAACCCAAACCAGTGTACTGGCTGTCTTTTTATTTTCAAGTTTTTCACGTGCACATTCATTTTATTTAGATTTACACATGTAATAACTACTGAAATCACAAGTCTAATATCCAATTTGTTTGAAAACATTTTAAAATCTTAGAATTAAAAGTTACACATTGCTAATTTACGATGCCAAAACGGACACATGTTGAACGCGAAAAGGCGATAAGAATGTTACAAGCTAACGTGACGCCATCGGTGATAGCCCAACAATGTCGATGCCATGCAAGGATGATTGAACGTCTTAGGAAACATTTCTGGCAAATTGGAACAATGTCAGACAGTGCGCATTCATGACGTCAACGCCTAAAGACGCGACGTTAAGATCGATAAAAACGTAGGTTTAAACTGATGAATTAATTTCGTTCGGTGACAATGATAGCTAGGACAACCCAAGGAACTCATAATCCAAGAATCAGCGGTCAAACTGTGACACATCGTTTGTGAGAGATTGGTGAAATACCCCCATATACAATGTATGTATTATATGCGGCGTTTCTTTTTTGGCCTAATATATTTATTGTGGAAACATAACTTAATTCTATTTTTTCAAATGATTTAAAAAGAAAATATTTTTTTCGAAAAATGTTCATAGTTACAGACCTAGTCTCTTTAAGATATTTTTTTTGAATATCTTTCAGATTGATCCGGCATGTTTTAGCCGACCTTGTGATGAAGATGAAGT
This sequence comes from Loripinus fragilis, assembly GCA_964019695.1. Lineage (NCBI taxonomy): Eukaryota > Metazoa > Mollusca > Bivalvia > Lucinida > Lucinidae > Loripinus > Loripinus fragilis. The sequence goes on from OZ026516.1 coordinate 105,717,641, forward strand.
TTGCGTGCCCAGTCAACTAAATGTACCCGGTCCACCAAGCAGTACTCTTGGCTGCGCTTACAGTTGTATGAAATTCAGTGAGTACACTGAACAAAATTTCTAATTGGTCACTTTTTAAACTCATTATTTCTGTTCAAGCGCTAATAACATTGATATGTTTTGCCTATAAATGTGCAGTTTAATGGGCAAAGTTTAGCGGTCTTTCAGAAAAATTGTCTTTCAATCCACGTTTTTTGGTTAAAAATGCTAAAATATGCTTTTTTGAAGAAAAATTGTTTTCAATGAAGTTTTGTACCCAATTCAAGTTAAGTTGGTAATAGAATGGTCTAGTCGACTTAAAAAAACATCAAACACTTGAAATTTTTACTAAAATAGATTTTTTACGCATTTTTTTTAAAAAATCACATTTTTCGAGATTTTTGAAATTTATTAGTAGCTTGTGCAAAAATTGTTGTATGCTTTTTATTTTATCTGACCAAGATAGCCCAAACAGAATAGAACTTAATTCGTCCATTTTGTGATGACAAACATTGCTGCTGTGCACTTCCGGTTTGAATGTAAAACTTAAAAAGTCAATTTGACGGTACTTTGCATCATTTTTTTTCAATTTCCAAACTAGAAAAGTGACGTCTAGTAGTAATAGATAATCGCTGAAAATTTCAATACCGTATCACAGATAATAAGGCGTACAGAACAGTGCGAACTTCCTATGTAAATTGCATGCATAAAGCTGAATTTCAATGATTTAGCTACTGGTTGTGTTTGTCATCATGCCACTAAAAAGAACACAAAAAATTGGTGTTTAATACCAGTTATCGCTTAATGCAGGTCAAAAGTATTGCAGAATGCTCCAAAGGGAGCATTCTGCAACACTTTCGACCTTCATTAAGCTACCATTTTCCATTCAGACCCTTGTTTTGTCTATTTTGAGTGGCCGCTTAAGCCAGGTTTTACTGTAGTCTGGCCCAGAAACTTGCAAACTCAACACTTTCAGTTCTTTGGTGTATTCTTTGCTTCCAAAAGATAAACATTTTAAGAACTTTTTAACCTCGAGGCCAGGGTAGGATGTCTGTCTAAATACTTAGGATACATGCTAGCTTTCCAATTACATGTAATTGCTTTGTTTCTGTTAATAAACAATAACTACAGAGTCAGCGGGATCAACCACAACACCAACCCAAGCCCCTACGGCAGCACCAACCCAAGCACCCACGGCAGCACCAACCCAAACACCTACGGCAGCACCAACCCAAGCACCTACGGCAGCACCAACCCAGGCTCCTACTGCAGCGCCAACACAAGCCCCGACTACAACGCCAACTCCACCTCCTACAACAGGTTTGTAAAAAGTATACACTAGTTTTTGAATGATTTTTTCATGTTATCAATTATGTTATCTCCAGCGAGTAACTCACTTACCATTAAGTTTAGCTGTGATTCGACAGCTTAAAATCCATTATTCCAACTTTCACAAAAATCCAAATAATTATATCGTATAATTCTTAAAAACGTTTTAAACCTTTAAAACTTAATTCAGGGTGTGCCCTACATGTAAGCAAGTAATTATAAGAATCCTTGAGATTCTTATGTCCTTACATTAATTGTTTAAGGGTCCTCTTTTGGTTCAAACAGGTTCTAGTAGTTTATTATAAGGAGTGGATTGCCATTCAGAGGAGCAAATTTTGCATCTCAAAACGATAAATGTATATCATTTTTAATGAAAAAACTGTCACAAAATCTGTGGATTTGGGGCATTTTATGTAAATAGAAACACTCACAATTAAGCACAAAAAGATGACCCTGATTTAAATGCAGTTCGAGTTAAATATATTTGGAGTCCCACATACGATACTATACAATTATTGACTTCAATGAGGTAGACATAAGGATTTATCGACCTGAAAAAGTTATAATACACCGAGGCCGCTAGGCCGAGGTGAATATCACTTTTAAGGGTAGATAAATCCTTACGTCTACCGAAATTGAAGTCAATAACCGTTTTGTTATATGACTTTTCGTTCAAGAATATTTTTTGCAACCTTCACTTTTGTTGTTAAAGACATGTTCAACCTCCAATCTAAGACATCTAAGGACTTTCTCACAAGTTTTAGCAACTGCCATTAAAATATTTCAATGTATAGTATTTTGTATTTGCAAATGTATATTAATTCTCTAAATGGGGAATATAAAGTGTTAGCATAAAACTGTTTTACAATTTGTTTATTCAAACAAAGATAAATACGCAAACAAAACAAAACAAAACTGCTGTATTATTGTTTCAAAGATGCATAGTAATAAGGCTATTCTATTTTTTATAAAAACAGGTAAAGCATGATTTTTCACTGCTACGCGCATATGCAATAGTCTGTGGTAGGTTCACTATAACTGTAAACTAAGACTACCTGCACGCCCAAAATCAAGGTAAACTTGCCTGTGTTTGTTTACATCGATTCTCATCTATCTTTAAAAGTACAATAAAACTTCATGAAAATCTTTAATTTACCTGTTGGGAGGTAAAACAGTAAATCATGTCAATTTCATGCAGCACATGCTAGTTTCACACTCATCATGCTAGTTTTAGCTCTCTAGAGGGTAACTTTGCATAATGGTCTGGAAACTAGTTCGAGCTGGTTTGCATTCAACATTAACTTGTGGACCGGTTAAGACCAATTTCCAGGTAGAGATAGAGATGTATGAAGACAAATTGTGCCAATCAGGAGACAGGATTCTCTCCAGTTACATAACAACATGATTTATCACATAACGTCGCGTCTGGGAGTAAAATAACGCCATGTAGTAAAATCAATTAACCACTTTAGGGATCAAACATGTTTTTCTATGCACTAACATCTGATGGACCTCGAGCGTGATGTTGAAACCCGAGCCTGAAAGGCGAGTGTTTTAACGACCCCGAGAGGTCTAGCAGATGTTAATGTATCAGAAAACCATGTTAGATTGTTATTATAGCACACTTGAAAACTTAGGAAACCCGCTTTGAAAAGCTCATTTTTGTATTACTATAATGGCGCGCAAAAGCATAAACGATTTGTATGTTTCCAGAGCAAAGACTTACGTCATCCTAACGTCACGAAATTGCATGTGACTGTTGATCTCGTCAACTTTTATGATGATATAGACTGCGTATATGTAAAGTACAAAAGCCGTGCATCAACAGCACGTGATTTGCCTGATTAATACATGAGTTTTCGCCGGTTAAAACATGGCTGTTAATGGCGTGCGACACGGCTTTTTATGCAATTATATACACTGACCCAAAATGAAAACTTTACATAGTATTCAAAAGTATATATTTTGATGATAAATTAAGTTTGGGGATTAATTTTTTCTGTCATCGAATCTTCGATGCCTTATCGATGTCTCTGAAAAAAAAATGAATGAAAATCATAAATTGCATAATTTTTATGAATAATTCAGTTCAGAGGGGTCAAAATGAAAATTTCTGAAAACAATTAAAACAGTCACACAGATTTTGGAAACAAGAAATTACTGACTGCGTGCTTTAAGTGATGTTAAAAAGATCATCAGTAACCAGTTTGACCTCCATTTTTACGAATGCTAAGCAGAATACGTCGCCTCATTGAATTTACGTAACGTCGTATGAGCACGTCAGGGATACGTATGCAATGCTAACAGAGGTGCATATTGGAGTCAAGTAACGCATCCATTTGATGATTGGACCTGACCCTCCGACCTAATTCATCCTATACCTGTTCTATGGGGTTCATGACCCGGGATGAAGCAGGCAAAGCTAGAGGTTGACGTTATTTTTAGCATGGAATTATGTGGTTATTTACGTGTTGTGTGATGCCTTGCATTGCCATGCTGGAGCAGCCAAAATGATGCGCGGTATCATTTACCGTAGACCCCGCCAAGAGCACGCCAATAACTTGGTTTCTTTGATCTTTGGAAAGACGTGCCGTCACTAAATGGAAGCGTTTTGTTACAATAAACTGTTTTTTATTACCAGTACTCAGCTGCAAATGTTTTCTTGTCGGTTTTAAAGCTGTTAATGAACCACCTGTTCCTCAGCCCGTGCAACGTAAGGATCACGTTTTTCAGGCGTTGACCCTTGAATATACCTGGGATTTGAATAAAAATTGCATAATCGTTATCTGCGACGAAGTCTTGATAAGCATGCGTAAATCTTACAACGACATGTATACTAACAAAACAGTTATTCAAAGAAATAAAGTGTAAAGTTTTCATTTTGGGTCAGTGTAGGAATCAAACATGTTTTCTATGCATTTCACATCTGCTGGACCCCGAGAGTGGTGTTGAAACCCGAGCGTGAAAAGCGAGGGTTTTAACGACCCCCGAGGGGTCTAGCAGATGTAAGTGTGTTTGATCGTTATTATTGCATAAAGTCATGTTGTCACTTGAAAACTTTGGAAAAACGCTTCTAAAAGTTATTTTTTGTATTACTATAATGGGGCGCAAAAGCCTGAAGGAGTCGTAGGTTTTGAAAACGCATGTTCCAGAGCTATGACTTACGTCATCGTTACGTCACTTCTATTTCTATGCACGTTACTGTTGATGACGTCATTTTTTGTGAAGGCCTAGAATGCGTATATGTAAAGTATAAAAGCCGTGCATCAACAGCACGTGAATTGCCTGGTTTTGCCAGTAAAAACTTGGTTGTTGATATTTTATGCAATAATAGTGGTTTACAGATTTTTGGGAAACGTTATGACGTCGATAACAACGTTGCGTACATAATGGCAAAATTATAACGCTATTACGCCAGAAATGAGATTTCAAAATTATTCCAAATGTCATATAATAAATAGAATCTAACATTCGTGCTCTTGTATAATTGAATTTATTAAACTCGTTGCGAAAAAGAAATAAAATGCTCGACAAGCCTCGCATTCTCTTTTTCCCAACTCGTTTAATAAATTCAATAAAACATGAGCACTCATGTAAGATCCTCTATGGCACATACCACTGTCAACCAAGCAGGGTGGACCTATGGCTACAGAATTATCCGAAAGCAGTCCGTCATCAAGTCCCTAGCCAATAAATGTTTAGCCCTTTAATCACAAATCAATAGAAGATTACTCTTGTAGTTTACTCTCTAGCTAAACCTCTCACTTTTAACTAAAGGTTTGTGTTGAGCAGTGTCGAGTTGAAAAATAAATCAGATAGTTTCTAATCTGGAAGAGGATGTTGGTGTTCTCCCCCAGAACATTTTGAAAACCAAGAAAGCAGGAGAAGCCATCTCTGGCCATTTGTAAGGACAATTTTACCTTCAGTAAATGAACAATTTCAGAGGTTATTGCTTTCATTTTTGTATGCTCTTGTTTAAATATAAATTTTTAACATATATGCATATTTGTTTATATTAGTCTTGAGTGTAGGTAACACTTTAGAGTTGATAACCTTAGACAATGACATTCGAAAATCAGAAGTTTATTCAGAAGTAAATAAACACTATAGATACTATCCATTAATATTTGTTGGCGCAGTTATTGCAGTTGGTAGGGTTTCCAACCTAATGTCTGGAGTTTTGCAAGTTCTATTCCCAGGTCGGGCACATTCTTTCACTAGTTGTCAGTTAGCCTTACTAGTGCAGGATGAACAGTGAGTACTTGTAAAATGATATGGGTTAAGCCAGCCTAGGAAAAAGGTGGCCATGATCAATTAGTCATTCCAACATTACCTCAGCTGTTTAGCATGGATGTAAAGCAAGACATCAAACCAAAAGCATTTATATTTACCTTACCTCACTCATTTTTATTGCTGGCTTATCTGAAGCATCAGAAAAATTGACTATAAGAGTCACCCTGGTACAAGAGCAATGACCTGAGGATGAATACAGCTTTCCGAAAAGCTCAAGATGTCACATAAAAATCATCTCCTTCTTAATATGTTCAAACTGATCTTGCAAAATTTAAAGGTTTATTAATCAAGATAAAGGTAATTAAAGGGTTTTCAGCCGAATTAAAGGTTTAAAAGGATTGCAACCAAATTAAAGGTTTCTAAAGGTTTTAAACGTTCCACTAGGGGGCCTGGGATTATATTGGGTTGTTTAAATCCACAAATTTTATTTTAACATGAATGCTAATACGATAAGATGCGGCTTAACATGATGGCATCGCTCACTCACCTTATGCCAGTCACGTTCTCATCCGTCACATGTGTGTACAAGCTTTGTTAACACCGGCCAGCCACCTGGTGTGCAAGAGTATAACTTTAGCGATGAAGCCCGTCAGATTACCTGATAATTTTAATAAAATTGCTTTTCCACTCTTTGATAGTCTAAAATGTGGAATTTGATATTTTTTTAATACATAAATTAGCCATTTCCTTCATAATGCTCCACCCACTACAAATTATTATATAAATAAAGTTTCACCAGCCAAAACTCTTTGAAATGACACTCTTTATAACAGCAAAACTTCTTTACAGCGTCAGTAATATTTGCACAAATGTACAAGTTTAGCTTGAATTTGAGTTCATTACAACAGAAATTCAGTTTAACGTCAAATTATTTGGGGACAAACACTGGCGCACTTCGAATCGAACTAAAGTTCCTACTTTAGTTATTACGTAATAGATGCGCACGCACGTTTACACCCGAACGACTAAAGTTGGAACTTTTAGTTGGTTGGCAAGTAAATAAGAATAATAGCCCTGTATGCCCCACTTCAATTCTTCGTCGTAGACAAAAAGGATGTTATAAACTGCACATCGCTTTCTAATAATCAATTACGAATAAGTGGGACCAAAAATTATGCTTAGCTAGGTTTATTTTACAAAAACATATCATTTTGAGGCTACTGACCGATCTTGAACCCATCGTGCTAGATTTTGAACCCATCGTTAGATATGTCTAGAGTAGGGAACCAGCCTATCTACTAGAGTAATGGTGCTCCGACCACCTCCAGTAGGTTCGTGACGTCACCCTAGTAGCGACTATAGGTGTTCGAATCAAACTTTAGTTACTATAGTAGGGACTATAGTTCGATTCGAAGTACGCCACTGTCGTTGCAAAGAGTTGACTGTACACAGAACAAAAAAATTACTTGTATGATGCTATCTAACCCGTATAATCCTAGCGTCCTTTTTGTGGGACATCGGCAAAAAGTGTAGAACCAGATCAGACGCCACAAAAAGCGGCGTCTGATCAGGTTCGCCACTGTTTGCTTATAGCAGGTTTTTAAAAATGAAAAATACCACCCAACAACCCTAAAATTGGAAATTGACTCGTCCAATTGATAAGGATTGGAGAATACATGTGGCATAAATGGGTTAATAGTTCAACCCAGGAAGACCTGTCCCGACATGACTAATCAAATCAAACAAAAGATATATTTACATAAGCAAACAGAGTAAACCATGAACATTGTAAGAGCTGTCTGATCTGTGTCTACTCTGTAAGGCGTCTCTATGAAGTAAATGATTAAAAGAAAAACGGAAAATCTGAGAGTGCATTACTAGCTACAGCATAGTTAAACTCAGCGACATCAGCGACTAATTCACATACTGTTTATAGTGTAATTAGTTATTTATTTCGTTAGCGACAGCAGGATCATTGGGGATTTACGTAGAAATACCTGGATTAATTATCTCATAAATCATAAATGAAGTAAAAAAAAAAAAAATGGTTCACTTGGTTCGCGTCAAGGGGAATCAAATGCGACATCACATTTGAGCCGCTGCTTGAGATTTCCACCAATTTGACATTTTGACAAGTGTAGACTCATACGAGCCTGTGCAGCATGCTTTAAAGTCTAGAAACTCCAAATGGTGTTCCGTCAGTAGCTTAACACTCATGGAATACTCAAGCGACTAGCAAAGGCTCTGATTAGACTGCGCCTATGCGCAGGCTAATCTGAGGCTTTGCTGGTCGCACATACCACATTGTTGGAAATCTCATTCACTGACTCAATTGCAAAGTAGGAGGCAAAGACAGGAATCGATACAATCAGGTACCCCTCCTGGCCCAGGATACCACATTATTAAGTGACAAAAGACAAGAAAACATCACATACACGAAAGCAAAGAGGTCAGCCCTTTCCCAACAAGTGACCACAAGGCTGCAATGAACAGATAAGATAGCCTGACAAACACGAAACATAAATAACAAAAAGGATCCACCAAAGAAGCACCTTCTTGGGAAGTTCAGTAATTTTTTTTTACTGGAGAGCTTAAACTAGTTTTATGGTACCAACTTCACCCTTATTTCTGATGTGGACCAAGACATGTTTGGTTCACATGAAAGATCCTCAACTTATCGATGTATCATCTCCTAATAAATACAAATCGAGATATAAAAAGAGGATAAAACAA
>OZ026516.1:107526153-107689415 GCA_964019695.1 Loripinus fragilis
AATATGAGAACACACTTCGTGCAAAAGGATTATTGGAACTCGGGGGGGGGGATGTTTTCAAAATATTTTTCTATTTCCTATATGTATGATACAAAAGTGACCATTTTAGCCCCAAAATTAAGTCGTAAATTTATGGAAATAGGAAATCAAATACAAAATCATAAAATAGAGACCAACAGCGAGCTTATATGTGAAGATGGAAGCATTTAATCGACTTTAATTTTTATAAAAATTATAGGCAGCGATACCTTGTATTCCTAATTACCACCGTCAGAGGTCCTTGTTTGTGCACATCTTTTTGTGCATGTATTTAAAGTCAGAAGGTGACTTTTGACTTTATGTGTCCTGTCCTGGTCCACATCAGAATCAAGGGTGAGGTTGGCGCCGTGAAACTGGTTTAAGCTCTACAGGAAAATATTTTACTGACCGTTCCAAGGCGGTACTTCTTTTGTGGATCTTTTATGTTTTTGTTCTGTCTTGTGTTTGCTATGTCTTTGTGCGTGTCTGTTTATATGTGCTTTGTGGTCACCTGCTGGGAAAGGGCTGACCTCTTGGCTCTCGTTTGTGGTGTCTACTGTGAGTTTGTCACTTTCCCATTGGTATCCTGGGTCAAGTGTGGTACTTGATTGTATCGATTCCTGATCTTTGCACCCTTACTTACTTACTTTATTCTAGGTATTAAATATGATTTCAGCTCAATTTTAACATTGCTTTCATTGTTTAATTAATGAAACTGATAATCCTATTGAATTAATGCTACTAATCATTTTCTAAAGCAAAGGAATCTTTAAAAAGTGAATGTGATATTTACGCATTATTTAAAACGAAACATTCCTGCTAAAATAGGGGGGGGGGGGGTCATTCACAATGATTGGTTTTACATGGCAAGACAGTTTTGACATGATGAATTCTAATGAGTCTGTTAAACTGGTATTTATGTTACCAGTTTAACTTGATAAGACTTCAACAGACAGAATACGTTTAGACCAAGTTTTAACAAGGTGGCATTTAATTACCATAAGATAGATTTTACAAGTTTATATTAAAATGTTGGAGGGAAGAGCAAAATGTTAATAGTAAAAATGCAGTCATAAGATCTGACTTTGTTTAAGCAATAAGTGGTAATACAGCTGATGTTAATTTCTACCATAGCACTATTGTAGTAGATGCGTCATTGGACCCCATTTTGAACAAATCATTGCAGGCGTCCTGTAAATTCATTCCTATATATAGCAGAGTTTAATGTACATTTACTTATAGAAGTGCAATAAACAATCCTGGGTACAGAGAAAAAAGGCACATGCTAAGAAATAAATTGTCTAAACAAAACTTAAAATTGGTAACACAATAGAGACATATCTCTTTTTAGTACCATTACTTTCACAAACAATATACTTTCAATTAATGTTAAAGAACATAAATAAAGTATGTATGCAATTACAAATTGTCTCAAAAAAATCATATTTTTCCACATTGAAAAATATCATGATACATCTGAGATGGCGACATAACATTTTTTCTATCGCCAAAATGCGCCAAATGTAAGTATATGTAATATCGCTTATCAAGTTATCAAGTTGATAACAGCTTATGAGTATAACTTGGTTCTAAAGGCTGGATGGTAGTTGCTATAACTTATTGTTAGTGTAAAATTTCCAGAGTGTTCTGCTGAATAAAAAAAGTTAAGCAGATTCTATCACATATGCCGATAATCTCAATAGTCAAGAGCAAAGCCTGAACATACTTTCAGGCCATTCTGGCATGTATGATCAGTCAAGTCCTAGTAAGCTGTAGGTCCTTATTTTTGAAGTATGATAATATAATCATTTTAAAATGTCTGCCATACTAACGATGCAGGGGTCACATTTTCCAACTTTTTTGAAACAAAACGTGATTATGAAAAAAATACATTTTAAAATTCTTATTTACACGATTTCTAAAACATATTTGATGGTATTGTCATGTGCTTTAAGTTCAAATTCTACCCTTTAAAGCAACCATGCTTTTGTTGAAGTTGAATCTCGTTCATATTAAATGTTTAAAAAGACAATAATTACAATTTCTGTAATTAAGAGCACTTAGATAGCAGTCAATTTTATTTTCATCCGCTGTTTGTTTACTCATAAAGTCCTTACAATAAACAAAAATAACGTTTAAAGAGAAAGTAACATATATACCAGAAATACCAAGCGCCTACACTAACCAATTCTGTTAGTAAGCTGCATTCAATTAGCTAACATACATTAAATATAATATAACATCTTAATGTATAAAACTATCTGTCCGCTGGTCTTATGGCAACTCATGCACAAGTAATCAGTAGTTGTATGTTTTGAAAGTAAGTAACGTATATAACGGCTATCATATGCGTAAATCATTTTCATCTTTTTGGCAGTTTGCTGTACGGAATAAAGTTCTTTTTAGGAAATATGCAGATGGTTAAAAATGTGCATTAAGTTGTCAAAACTGCTTTTCTTTTAAGTACATGTAACACTGTAGTCATACCACTACGGCAAATTGGGTCTCGTCACTTATTCCGGTGTTATGGTAACTTTCTCATCATGTTCAATTTCTTCATTTTATCACAGATAAACGCCCCAAAATGCTTGGGTTCCGATTGATTTTTGTTCATCAAATTCACATTGTATCTTTTAGCTTTAAAATTATATGAAAACTTTACCGTTTGATGTCTAGGCATAAAATAACTGATTACGGTTTCGTCATCGTGGACAATTATTCAATGACGAAACCGTATAATTATGACTAAACCGTAATCGTTAGTTTTTTTTAATATAACTAAAAAAACACATTTAAAATCTGATTTTTTCTCCGTTTTGGCAAAACAGCACAGGGGTTGTTAACTAGACGATGCAATCTCGAAGCTAACATATTCGAAAGTTCTCATTTTTGACAGCCTTTATTTGAAGGTAATTTTACTATAACACCGGGGTGGGTGACGAGACCCAAATTGCCGTAGTGGAATGACTACAGTGTGTAATGAAGTGAATAGCCTGCTATGAAGCCTGCATAAGGGTAGCTACGGTTAACATATGATTAAACATCTTTTGCAAGACTTAAAATGTGTGCAATATCCGTTTTCACACTTCTGAGACATCATATTAACCCAGGATATTGTCTAAAACTTCTGCTACTTTTCGGCCACCTTTTTCCATTTCGTTAATTCTCTGGGTCCCCTACTATTGTCCGCCTGTACGTGGAGATAATCCACGAGATTTAGCGAGTGGATTATCTTACGTACAGACGGACAAAGATGGTATAGCTATTTTATACCACCTACATCAGTGAAAATCTTGCACATCATGAATTATATCGAGCTAAAATTAGTAAGGGTGGTATAACATTCACTATGCCCCTCAGGAAATGTTGAAACCCTAAGTTATATTTTGGCAAAGTACATATTTTATTTTGATAAATGTACCAAAAAGGTGCGTAAATGGGAACTAAATGTGTTACATCTGAAAGTAATGCACAACAAAATCAGAATGCACATTTATTCTGCATTATGTCAAATCATCTGTAAAATCAGAATTTTTCGCGAGAATGAAATCCTCGCGAACATTTCCGAATTTACAGTATTCGTGGAATAGATGCACGGGGTGCTTGCAAGGAGTACTCAATAATATGAAGACGTCTCGCAGAGACAATGCCATCGTCGCGAAACACCACTCTTATCGCAGTTACAAATGTGATTTCCACCAATGTTGTATTTTGACAAGCGTAGACTCAGACGTGCCTGTGCATTCTCCTTTTAAGCTTAGAAATTCCAAATGATATTCGATCAGTAGCCTAAGAGTCATAGCATATTCTACCGACTAGCAGAGGCTCCGATCAGACTGCGCGTATGTGCAGACTGGTTTGAGCATTTAATGGTCGCACATACCACATTGTTGGAAATATCATGAAACGTTGCTGATTTTGATAGCTTACCGACAAGACTATCCCATTTCAAACTTCTTGCCAAAACATCCGTCCCCAACAATACGACAATGCAGATTTTTAGAATCATCCCGAAGGCTCTGTGGTGATGCGCGCCGAAACGTTTCATTTTATACTGTTGTTTAAGAGTCGCGAAATTGAAATTTATAACTTAATAGTGCTCAATGAGTTAGTTTTGTTTCAAGAGTCACGAAATATTTACTGGTTCAATATAGTGCATATGATAGTTGTAAAAAACGGCATTTATTTGGCTACCAAGCAAACAATAAATGTTACTTTACACCAATTTGGTGGCAGCTGATTGTGTTGATTCGGAGAAAAACAACATCAATAACAGGTCATTATGTTTAATCATGTGTCACAGGAGAAATGTTCGACTCAAGCTGTTTTGGTAGGTAAGTAGGTGTGAGCTTATACCAAAAAAGTGGCAGCTTACAAATGTAGCTGTCATCTCTTTTGGTTTAAAGTTACATTTATTTGGATAGAGTATGGACCATTATTACTGTGATTGATTATTTGGAGCACCGTAGCTCAGTTGGTGGAGTGCCGCACCCGTGACGTGACCAAGAGATAGTGGGTTCATAGGTTGATCCAGAGGTGGGAGCAGGGGGTCTGTACCCCACCTGGTAAATCACAAGTGGCTATGGTTTTCTTAGCAATTCAGGTACGGAACTCCATCCAGAAGCGATTTGGCCTCGGACCCAGATCAGACACCACAAAATAGCGGCGTCTGTTTAGTTTGTTTATACAATGTTTTCTTCAAAAATTTTTAAAATAATATAATAAAGAACAATGGAAATTACCACCGACAATTCTTTAACACGGAAATAGACTAAACTGATTTGATAAGGATGAGAAATTCAATTTAATCATTTGGGCTTATAATATTTTATTATTCAAACATACATTTTGTAAGAAATTATGTTCAAGCATCCTGGTTCCTGTTTTGTATTTCGTTTCGACAAGGCAGGGCGCGGGATTTCTTGATCATACCAGTCTCATAGCCGCATTGCTGCTTACACGTGACCTTGCTGGCTGTCAAGATTACTTGAAAGTAGCATTGTCGTTTAGGTTATGATTTCAACATGAAAACCTGCTTTAATCGCATTCAATCTTGTACTATGTTTATCTATTTGTATATACTTGTATAGAAACCGGAAAAAATAATAGACTGTTAAGATAGAAAATGAGCACACCTTCTCCGAAAGATTACACTGTCCTTATATGCCATCATGTATTATATGTAGATTGTATCCTCACGGGCTTTATAGCCTATTGGAGTTCTAATAAAATTCTGTTCTGTTCTGTTCTTCTCCAAGGAGGTCCGTGCGTCCCTATGTGGAATACGTTGTTGACTGACAAGAAAGGGGATTTTCTGGATCTGCGGATGGGGTTTATCCTGATGGGCTTTATAGCCTATTGGAGTTCTAATAAAATTCTGTTCTGTTCTGTTCTTCTCCAAGGAGGTCCGTGCGTCCCTATGTGGAATACGTTGTTGACTGACAAGAAAGGGAATTTTCTGGATCTGCGGATGGGGTCCGATTCTCTCCGTCGGCGAGGTATTTAGTCATTGAGCATGACGGATTGTCCTAATTGCTAAGTACTGATTTGCCCCAGGATAAGGTCCCACTTTATCAATTACGATAATAGACATACAAAAACCATCACATTGTTATAGGAATCCTATATATAAATATAACAGTTATATGACTCCTATAAAAGACCTCCTCTGTTTGGCTGAAACTAGCTTTCACTGGTTGTGACAGATCTTGAAGTCTAACAGGTATGAGCTCAATTTAGCCCAGGACAGGTAGACATCAGAATTTTTCAGTGCTGACAGACAGCTAAAAATAAATTGAACTAAATTTAGCCTAAGACAGGTAGACATGACTTTTTGTCACTGCTGCCTAATCGCTAAATATAGATATTGAAACACTGACTGATTTCTTATGTATATTTCACAGATCAAATGTTTTGAATTCAGAATATGTTCATTTTATGAGAACAGTAATTTTAAAGAATGTAATTCTTTTGCACATTTCATTTTCAGAAGTTTGTGATGTAATTGTTTAAATCATCTTGTTTTCAGTGCACTATAGGAACATCTGACTTGAGTAAATTTAAGAATATGAAAATACTTGAACAAAACTAGGAAAAGAGAGACAGTGTCATATAACAAAATAATTGGTGCATTATTTTTCGGTTAACATAAGGATAAGCCAACCCTTGAAAGTGATGTTCACCTCGGCTTTGCTTCAGTGAGCATCATCGACACTTAAAGAATGCATCAATTGAATAATGTATCATACCAAACTGCAGAGGTGTCCGTCAACTTAACAGGTAAACGGGAGAATGCATGTGACGTTGAGACGACAGTAGACCCATAGTAGAGCAAATTTCTTAAAATGCAAAGGGTAAAGATACAAAATCTCAATCACGCATGTACCTCTAGCTAAATGTCGGCTTGGCCATCATTTTGATTTGCTGTCGTCAAGTAAGGCAAATGCGTTAACCATTAAAGCACGACGTCCGTCTTGACCTGGCTCAAATTCCAAGGTAACATTCATCAACAGGCCACCTACGGCCCGTCAGCCGTATCTCTAAATGGCGTATCGTTGGCGGGTCGTGAATGTCGTATCGCTGACGGGCCGTTGGTGGCCCACTGGTGTGTGCTAGCTTGGAAACCGTTTGACAATCTGATGAGTCCTGAAAGAATTCTTTGTAAAGTAATTTTTGGAAAAAAATCAGTAGACGACTGAAACATAAATGATTTTCCAGCATACAAAGAGTCAATGTAACATTACAGTAAAACCTGTGTAAAACGGCCACTCTCAAAAAGGCCAAAAATAGTTTTCAAGACCAATTATCGCTTAATGCAGGTCAAAAGTATTGCAGAATGCTCCAAATTCTGCAATACTTTTGACCTTCATTAAGCTACCAATTCTTATTAAGCTCTTGGTTTTGTCTATTTTGGAGTTGCCGTCTTAGACAGGTTTTACTATATTATGGAAGGTACACTGTTTCTAAGAGATGGATCTTCCAGTTTCAGGAAATGGCAGGAGGGGGCTTTTCCTAGAATACAGTTTAAGTGGATTTTGTAAGGGTACTCATCCTCGATTACCCCTAATATTGTCTTAAATTTGACACTTGTCATAAAATTTAAGGCAGTTTAAGAGTCAATATTTACTTTATGGCACAAGTTAATTCTTTCCTTGCTAGCGGCGATAATAAGTGTCATCTGCTGATAAACTTTGCAAACAGTTTGGACCCAGATCATGACCTACAGAATGTCGGTTCTGACCTGGATCCCAGCCGTTAAAGTTCATGAAAGAATATTTTGAAATAGTTAATTTTGAAAAACGTCAGCAGACGACAACAAAAGCATGTAAATTTACCCAGCATGCGAAGAGTTAAAATAGCTCTACAAAACTTTGTGACTTCTGTGGCCCTATCGGGGTTGCATTTGATAGGCGACGCGAAAAATAACTGCCTTCGGGGATTTGCGAGCAGCAAAGGCGCAGACCAGCCTGTTCATCAGCGCCTTTGTTATTCGCTTATTAGAAAGTATGATATTTAGACTTGCTACGAGCTAAAATTTCAATTTTTCAGCTAACCTCTGTAGCTGAGCAGACTGCCAGTGGTTTGAATTTCGCGAAGACAGGTTTCCCCGCATCGCGGACCAGTTGTAAGTGGAAGTATGGCCTTCACCAAACATCTTTACATTCGACGTCCGCAGCCACCTTTAAATACCGTTCCCTATACATGTATATTGTTACTAACGCATTCCCCAATAAAAGTGTTTTATTGAAATCCTAGGTTGTTAATGAGATATGTATTCTAACTTAGCTGAATTATAAAATATTTTTAACCGGACATAGAATAGTTGCTAGCGCAGTTCTCATTATACAATTGATGCATTCTTCTGAGGTTAACACCAGGATTTGTCAACCTAATAGTGATGCTCACCTCGGCTTTGCCTCCGTGAAAATCTCTTTCGAGGGTTGACTAATCCTGATGTTAAGCGGAAAAGAATGCTTCAATAGTTTTGTTAAATGAAACTGCATGTCTCTTTTTTCCTAGTTTTATATAAAGTCTTTTCATACTTATAAATTTAATCAAGTCAGATGTTCCTTGTGCACTGAAAACAAGATTATTTAAACATCTGCTTTTGAAGTTTCCTAAAATCGTATGAGAAGTGCAAAAAATTGCATTTTTAAATTGCTTTTCTCATAAAATTAACAAATTCTTAATTCAAAACATTTATTTGGCCTGTGATATACATGATTTCTTTATCTCTTGAGTCAATTGTTCCGATATATATTAGCTCTCAGGCAGCAGTGAAAAAAACTTGATGTCTACCTGTCCTGGGCTAAATCTAGTTCAATCCTATTTTAGCTGTCTGTCAGCACTGACAAATCATGATATCTACCTGTCCTGGGCGAAATTTAGTTCATCACTGGTAGACATCAAAATATATCACAACCAGTGATTGCTAGTTTCAGTTAGTCAGAGGAGGTCTTTTATATGAGTCATAAAACAATTGCCCTTTTAATCACTTTAACAACATGACAATTGTTTGCAATCGAAATCCGGAGTGAACTTTAAGATCTATAGATGCTAACTCGATTCTAAGTTGCCTATTAGATCTTTCTTACCTGATTTTGAAATCCTCATTTCCTCATTAGATCTCTAAAACCAGAATCAAATCAATTAAGCTTTATTTCACTCAGTTCATTAACATGGCAACATGAGGTAACGCAAACTATGTAGATCTATCTAACTAGATAGTGCTTCATTGCAGTTCTATGCAATCCAGTAGACACAATGGCATTGTAATGACGTCCAATCGGCGTAATGACGTCGTATCGACGTAGACACGACGTTGTTCCGACGTAACGTGTTTGCTGGGTGTATATTTAACCCTTTTAAGCCGAATGATATGTCCTATTCTTATCAATTGGCTGAATCCTTTTCGAATTTAAGAGTTGTAGGGTAGTAAGTTTCAATTTCATTCAAATTTAAAAAGTATATTCTGTAAGTAAACATTGAAGAACCAGATCAGACGCCACGTTGCTGCACTGTTTGCCTATGTCCCATAAAAAGGACGCTAGGCTTATATAGGTTGATATAAATTGATACATACTAGTAAACAAGGAATCGTACATGAATATTCATGTTATACGCTTTGGGGAAAGAGCTAAAGTGCGAGCTTATATCGCAACGAGTTTAAAAAATTCAATAATACAGCAGCACGAATGTTACATTTTACTAATCATATGACAATAAAAAAAAACCTTGGAATCCTGTTTCTGGCAACCCTCAGTACATGGGAAAGAAATAGAAAAGAAAAGGAAATATGGATTTTGTTAACATTAGTGTTTGGACATAATTTTTTCTAGCCAGATTCTATCACTAACTAGAAATTGTTTATTAAACACTGTTCCCCTAAACACTTGTTTGTCGATAAAGTCGGTGCTCATTTCAAGACAAGGGTCATCTTAAGATTGAAGTTTCTAGCTATACTTCTCACTATTTTGTATCCACTGACCAAATTTGAAGCTCCTAGCCATTATAACTTTTGAGATATCAGGATTACAAATTTTCAATGGCCAAAACAAAGGGCAATAAATTGTAAAAAAAAATAAATAACTTTTTAAAAACATTTAACCAAATGATCTACTCATCATCCATATCAGCTGACAAAGTTTGACACTCCAAGCTTTAATACATTGATTAAAAGTTTATTATGTCCTAATTTGAAAAGTACAATAACTTAATAAAAAAGGGTAATCTACTAATCATCATCTTTCAGCTGGCCAAATTTGATGCTACTAGCTGTGATAGTTTTTGATATATCTTTATTACATGTTTTCAATGGCCAACTTTGCAAATTGCAATAGCCAAAATAAGATAAGATGACTTTTTTTTAGAAATTTCAGTAGGTAATCTACTCATTATCTCCTATCAGCCGACCTAGTTTGCCGCCGCTAGCTGTGATAGTTTTTGAGATATCTTTATTACAAGTTTTTATTCGCCAATTTCGCAAAGGGCAATAACTCAAAAATATAATAACTTTTTTTTAAATTTTCTAGGATAATAAACTCATTATCCTCTATCAACTGACCAAGTTTGAAGCTCCTAGCTGTAAAATACATTGTGTATTTTGAGATATCTTGATCACAAAATTCCATTCTGACCCTTTTTAAAAAGGACAGAACTCCGCAAAGAGAGAGTTTATTTAGACTAAAAATATGCCTCAGTTATTTTTTGATGAGGAACCCATTCATGAAATTTAAAATCCATAACTTTTTTTGAACAGACGAACGGACAGACGCATGAACGAGCCCAAAGCAATATGCACCCTCAACTTTTTTTCCAAAGTTAGGGGCATAATAAGTCCTCAGTTATATCTTAAAGAGCTACATGCGTTAAGAGATTAATGTGGCCCCCTCTGAAGCCAAAACCTTATAGTTGCTTTTCAACAAATTCTTCTGATTTGGTTTTATAAGAAGAATAACCAAAGTGTAAAAGTCTGGTATCAAATCAAATTTTGCCATTGCTATAGTTACATAAATGGTCGCCAAAATATGCTTAGAATAGAAAAAAATGCCGTTTTGGACCAAATTGAAGGTTTTTGGAGACCAATTCTTTAATAATAAGATATCAGCACAGCTGAATAAAAAAACGTTCAATATCAGGTTATACAAAAGGTAATATGTTGTGTACTTCTTTTATGGATCTTTTGTTTTTTCTGTCTTGTGTTTTCTACGCCTTTGTGCGCTTCTGTTTATATGTGCCTTGTGGTCACCTGCTGGGAAAGGGCTGACCTCTTGGCTTTCGTTTGTGGTATCTAACTGAAAGTTTGTCACTTTCCCATTGGTATCCTGGGATAGGTGTGGTACTTGATTGTTTCGATATCTGATCTTTGCACCCTTACCTACTTTGATAATTCTTATGATCTATTAAAATGTCATTTTGGTATTTGCTTGTGCTCTATTATAATTTCTCTGTCAAATATCTAAAACTTTTCAAAAATGGCCACTTTCTTATTTTCAGCCTGTTTTGGCAGCTATTTTTGTTTTTTTTGTTACCATAGCAACGGTAAAATTCAAATGAATATCAGACTTTTACACGTGGGCAATTAATCTAATAAACCAATAAGAAGAAATTGGTGAAAAACATTTTTTATATTTTGGCCTCATGTGAGGGGGGAGTCAAATGGCTCCTTAATGCACGTAGATCTTTGATCCAAATACTGATCGCCACTACTGTAGTATAGCCCTTCAAATGGAACCCTGTTTTCGTGGCAATAACATTAAATTTAAAATGCGAATTTTATATTTAATTGGAAATATATATTTAAACCAAAAAACCCTAATCAAAAATATTTTTTGCATGTTTGCACGCATGTTCATAAATGCTGTGATAGGATGGAATTTTAACATTCTTAATGATTTAGACCAAATAATATTTCCCTCTTGTACCTTCAGCAAAACGGATCAATGACTATCATTGATCAACGGATCAATGAACATAAAACCATGTATATACTAATATAAGACAATTTACATCAATGCTGCAGTGGTTTTAAATGTAACTACACATTGGCTTGCGTTGCCGTTTATCAGCCTAGTCAATAATGTTTCAGTTATTATTTCAAACCATGTCACAAAAATGGTGACCCAAAAGAAAGGCCACTATTTCATAGACATATAAAAGCAATTTGGATTGCATCGTAAGCAGCACAATTTGATGCCCTCAACAAGATAATCGTCTGCTATAATATCTACTGGACATTATATAGATGAGCAAATACTGGTATATCTATCCTAGGTGCATTGCACCGACTGTATAAAAATAAGAAATGAAAGGGTATTTTCATACTAACAAAAACTAAGTTATTTATTTTTTCAAGATATCAGAGCCGTAAAATAGATATCATTCTCTGCCAAAATTTTCATCTAGTTAGGGTTTTACTATCTCTATTTGCATGCAAACTTTCAGTGTGAAGTAACTTGTATTAAAAAATTTTAAAAACGAAAAACTGTGTTCCATTTGAGATGCAATGTATTAGTAATAAGAGTAGACTCTATAAAGCATCCACTGTTTGTTCACAACATACAGAAGTTAATGAACTTTCAAATCTTACTGAATTGGTTTAAGCAATGTTTTAATCATAATATCTTTACACATTTAGATATTTACATGCACACAATCTTTCTAGAATTTGACAACAAGCATTGAGCTTATATGTTATCATCTACGTTTAGATATTTAGATGTACTTTGTTGCTGAATGAATGATAAATAAACACAATTAAGTTGAATTATTAGGATGTACCTAAGAGAATGAGTAACTGATCAGATTGAAGATTGAGAATAAGAGAGCAATATTGTGACATCAAAAGATGAATTGATGTAGATAATGACGAGTCGATATATCAAAATGTTAGCATAAGCGTTTGCAGACCGCAGGGGGGTACTATATTTTTCTGCACACGTAGGCTCGGGCCCAGCATCTACCATTCACCCCCGAAAAAATATCAAGAATTTCAAGCACCCCAATTTTTTTTTGAAATTTTAGCAACCCAAAAAATATCCCACATTCTGTACCTTGACCTTAAGAAAAGATCCTAAAATGCATAGAAATGACACCTAAATATAGTCCATTTTTGTGATGACCCCTAAAAAGTATCCACAAAATCTTTATACCCCAAAAAATATATTTTTTTTGAAAACCCCCAAAAATATTGAAAATTAAAATTTTGAACCCAAAAAATTGACTCAAGCCTACGTATGCATGAAAATATCAGAGTACCCCCCCCCCCCCCCAGACTAACGCTTAGCTCAAATCTATATAAGCCACATGAGAGTCACACATTCATACTTGCTACTAGATGAGGAACAAACACAATGTATTGGTAGAAATGGACCATTCACAGCACACCCTTTCCTTGTGAAACTCACAGATAAATAATTAATATTTCCATGTTAGTAGCATAAAACAGTTATTCAAGATGTACACATTAATAATGTTCAAGAGAGCGGATTAAGATATGAAATATGGCAACCTTCATTCATCGAATGTGTAAATATGACCAGGAAATACCTAAATCACAAAATGAACACCAACCTACGGAACCATGAAGCAGAGACACAAAACACTTACAGACACTAGAGATACCATGATGGCAATTCAGGTAAAGCCACCATCTCTATCTTAATCAGCAAGAGGATTGGTAAAACAAGAAAGGACACAAAGTACTGCATAACAAAACGAGGACTAAGCAAAAAACAACAACTCACAAACAATGGGCGTGACAATAAACACTAAATCAACAACGACAGAACCATTGTCTAAGAACGAAAGCTGCCGAAGGCACATGCGTTTAAATGCGTTTTATTGGTGTCAAATTCATCCTAGATTCAGCTGTTCTTAATACACAAAATGGTTTAGCTCGCATGGAGGCTTCTTAACGTATGCAATACATCATCACAGAGAAACAATTTGATTGACTTTGGACTGATTATGCCTGGTCTACATGCTGCCAGAGTGCTGAAAGACACCTACAGTTCTAATATTTATGAATTTTAATGAATGATCTGTGTATGTGATTGGAGGTAAGTGTGTTAGTGTTTGTGTTGTCAACAACAGTTTGTAATGATTTGTTTGTTGTGTTGCTTTACGTCCCAAGTCAACAGCTATGGTCAAGGTGGGACGGTCACTTCACCTAACCACACTTTTTCCAAGGCAAGCTTGAACAAGCAGTTTACCAGTACTTCGTGCACATACTTTCACTTGTAACTGACAACAACCCTTCTTGAATGCCAGTTTGTTATGAAGCATACGAATTTAACATTTAACATGAGATCACTTTCTACATAAATAATTTCATGACAGGTGAAGAATTGGTATACTAGCGGAGGTCGATCCTAAATTTAAGAATTGATTGATGTTTTCCAAAATGTTTTCGAATTGCAATCACCTGAAGATAAAAGCTTATCAAGATTTTCGTGATATTATTGTTTTGAATTTATCGACTTACTGATTACATTATTTTATAGTGTTTTGTATTTGTTCCAGTAATGTTAATTGGTTTCTTGTGTTGCCTGTCTCCATATACGTCTTGTTTTATGTAACATGTTATCTTTGGAGGATCAGTCAATTTTACAGTGATTATTTCGCTTAGTATTGGAATCTTGGCTGCTGTAAGGATTGTATCTGATATATGTATCTTGGACACTTTTTTCTAAAATAGCCTACATACCTGCCTATAAAAAGACAAACATAGAACTCCTAACTGGTTGTTTATATAAAAATATAACAGGCACCTTTCTGAAGTATTGAGAAAATATCATAAGTGAAAGAAATTTTTATTTTCACTTATGATATTTTCTCAAGAATGTTCAATTCAGAAAGGTGCCTGTTATATTTTCATTAAATAATCCAGTTTGGAGTTCTATGTTTGTCTTTTTTGACAGGTATATAGGCTATTTAACTATCAACATAACAGTAGAGGGGACAATGATGTTTGACTTCTACAGGAATAAAGGAATCAGCTATGACACTGAACAAGACATAGGAATTGTTTCAAACGAGAAACACGTCTATTGTTGATGAGGATGTTTCGTGTAGTGTGTTAGCTACGTAATCAGCTGAGTAAAACTAAATTCGTGAGCGCGTTAAGATACCTTATCTTGTGGTTGATAAATGTCGAAACGTGTATATCGATTATACTGGTACTGCAGGCCCTGTCTATGCTTTATAAATTAAGGCTGTTTGTTTGTTTGTTTTGCATTTAACGTCCCATCAATAGCCCAGTCCAAGGGCAGGCCTAAAAGTCTTACTGGACAGACCGAAGAAACCAGGGATAAAACCAGTTATACACAACATCACAGTAGCTTCTTCAATAGGTTAAAATAGTCCACGTTGAGGATAGGCTGTTTGTTTGTTTGTTTTGCATTTAACGTCCCATCAATAGCCCAGTCCAAGGGCAGGCCTAAAAGTCTTACTGGACAGGCCGAAGAAACCAGGGATAAAACCAGTTATACACAACATCACTGTAGCTTCTTCAATAGGTTAAAATAGTCCACGTTGAGGATAGGCGGCCAATAAAATCCTTCACTAAAATCTTCTTTGCCTTGATATTCATATCAAGCCTAATTCCCTCAACTAACCCATTAGCGAATTGCTATACACGCGTATGACAAATTATGACTGTAACGTCATGTCATGGCTCAAATCAGAAAGTTCAGCTGTGACATATGATTTCCAACAATGTGGCATTTTGACAACTGTAGACACAGACGAGCCTGTGCAGCGCCCTTTTAAGCTTAGAAACTCCAAATGATATTTGCTCAATGGCCTTAGAGTCATAGAATATTCAAGCAACTAGCAAAGGCTCTGATCAGACTGCGTGTTAGCGCAGGCTGGTCTGAGCAATTGATGGTTGCTAATATAACATTGTTTGAAATCTCATGTTGCGACTCAAACATATATTGATTCACATGAAACCCTTTTTATCCACTGCTGCTGTCAGTTAGTTTTTCTCAAATACTTTGAATTGAAAGGATTATTTGAGCCAGTACATGAGATTTCCAACAATGTGGTAGTTGCGACCAGCAAAGCCTCAGATCAGCCTGCGCATACGCGCAGTCTGATCAGGCCCTTTGCTAATCGCTTAAGTATTCTATGATTGCTAAGCTACTGTCTGAACACAATTTGGAGTTCCTAAGCTTAAAAGGAGGCTGCAGAGGCTCGTCCGAGTCTACACTTGTCAAAATGTCACATTGTTGGAAATCTCATGCCGCGGCTCAATTGAAATGGGTATTAATGAAAAACTATTGCCAGCACTATTCCTATAGTTATGATACATGCGATGGATATCATTACTATGATGATGTTTCTCCTTCTTTTATGTCTTGCCTCCTCCAGTCTACCTGCAGTCTTTTCACAACTGATTCTCTGAAAATTAAAATGCTTAGATATAGGGTAAAGTCGGGTAAATTCGGACATCAGGTAAATTCGGACACACATTTGCAAACAGTGGAAATCCAGATGAGACGGCTCCTTATGAGCCGTCACATCAGGATTTTCACTGTTTGCTTAGTTATTTTTTTTTCCAATAACTGAACGATAAAACAAGCAAGGTTGCTGTCCGAATTTACATGTCTGTCCGAATATGCCCGACTTTACCCTATTACAGTGTTTTGTACGTGACAAAGCCAACAAATATTTTTTAGCTCAATGAAGACTTAGTTCAGCTTTGGTATCCGCCCAGTCTAATCAAATTTAAATGTCACCAGTTTTTTTACCACACCAGAATATGGCAAAATCAAATCATCTTTTAGTGGTGCAAAAGACTCAAAAATACTAAAATCCATAAATACAGACGTAATGGAGCGAAGCATTATAATTATGACTAAAATAACATATGCCATCAAGGTGAAAAAAGGTTCAAATTCGAAAACCCGCAGGTTTTGAAAACACCCGTGGGGTTTCTCCAACCATGCATGGTCGTTTCCCCCACATTTCTATATGGGGGAAAACTGTGGGGTTTTATTAAAAAAATATCAAAAAGATAGTATGTCTGATTGTACATTTTGAAGAAAATTAATATTAAACTTTAATTCCAAACTTTAATTTATGCCGTGTTTTTTTCTCCCGTTTCAGATTGTGGGGGAAAATGCCTGCAGTTTTTTTTTAAAAAATCAAGTTGATTAATAAAATGGATAAAAAAAATTAGTGAAAATCCGCAGGGTTTTTCTCCCATTTCATTTTGTGGGAGAAAACCCGCGCAGTATTTTCCCCACAGTTTTTTTTGTTCGTGCTTAACAGACATCAAAAGATGATTAATACTCCAATTCAGCTTCTATATTGTTTTGTAAAGCAATATAATAGAAGAAAAACCTTTTTTAATTAAAAAAACGCGGGTTTTCCCCTACAATCTGAAATGGGGGAAAACCCTGCAGGGGTGATCAAAGTTTGGAATTATACCATACAAATCATTTTTTGCAATTATTACAATCAAACAAACTTATTTCTTGATCATTTTTTATAATTATATTTTTTCAAAACCCTGCAGGGTTTTTCCGCCATTTGAAAATGTGGGGAAAACCCTGTCCAGTGTTTTGAAAACCCCACAGGGTTCTTAAAAAGGTGGATATGTTTTAGAAAACCCCACTTTTTTTTTACTTTGACCATTTTTTTCCCCATAATGGCAAATTATTTTCTAGGGCTATTTGTATATGTTTTACTCATTTATATCTGCATTTATGTATTTAAGTGATTTTGAGACTTTTGCACCACTATTTTGCCAAATTCTGGTGTGGCAAAAAAACTGGTGGCTTTTATTTGATGCAAAATTGAGACGCAACATAAGATTTCGAACAATGTGGTATGTGCAACCAGCAACTTCTCAGATCAGCCTGCGCATATACGCAGTCTGATCAGACTCTTTTTAGTCGCTTGAATATTCTATAACTGTAAAGCTACTGACCAAACATCATTTGGAGTTTCTACGCTTAAAAGGAGGTTGCACAGGCTTGTCAGAGTATATACTTGTCTATACTTGTCGCATTGTTCGGTATCCCATATCGCGCCTCATATTTATTTGGTAGCAAAGGACCAAAACCTTCTCCCTGTGCCCAGCGAGGGACTCCAATCAGACTTGGCATGTGTCCATGTTGATCTGATTCATCGCTTGGTGCCAAGTCGTATTGTTGATTCAGTCACGCATTTACGCATTTAAAGCAGGTCCAGTACAATCTGGTGAAAGCGAACGACAAATGTAAGTTTGCATTGAGTATGTATGTAACACAATCACAAACATATTTATGAGAAAATTACTCTTGCAGAAATGGTCAGTCGGTACACAAATATTGCTGTTAAAAACGAATTTGATCAGTTTAAACGCCTCGCGATAAGGAACGGGGGCTAGTTTTCATTAACAGTTTATATATTAAATTCTAAAATTTCTTTTCTGAATAACTGAACCAATGTGGAAAATGGTTTTAAAATGTTATTCGTACTACCCACTCTGCACATATTGCAAAACACTGCATAAATGTTCTAGCAGTTGTATTATATCATGTAGTTTTTAAAACAAAGATGGGCAATCTATGCCTCTTGTTTATTTCTTTTTTTTTTCTTTTTGGTGGTCTGATGAAGTAACCTGTCACTTAGGTTATATTTTTTTTATTGCTCAACTCATCTGCTGAGCATGAAATTTATTCTGCTTATAAATATTACAATATATTATTATAATAAAGGATAAATAAACTATAATCTGAGTCTTCTAAGCAAGGAAAATCTTTATTTTTAACCATTAGACCTTTAATAAGCAATGAAATTTCATGCTCAGTCGAGTTAAGCATGCAATAATGCTTTTTAACCTAGGGGCCTGTTGTATGAAGTTCTAAGTACTGACCAGAGTATTCTTGAATGTTTTATAAAATAAAGAATATTGTGCATGCGTGCGCACGCATGTGTGTGTGTTTGTACTAGAAGTACAGTAGACACTTACAGCATCTTCGAGTTCGTCCGCTCTATCTTCATAATATGTCACATGGCCATCTGAATTTTCATCGTTTTCTATGTCTTTCCATTTATCCATAAATGAGACCATCAAACCTTTGACATCATTTACCTGGGTTAGTTGTGTTTCAATATTTTCATTGTCTCCACCTACCAATCTAGAAGACATTTCCTTAAATACAAACAAACGATATTGTCTCAGATACATTCGAGCAACTAATGATAAAGCCAACAAACTTTTGTTTAACCTCAGCAATTAAATAACAAGACTTTATTTTCATATGGTAGACTGACATCAACAGCTATGACGAACTATATATGTGAAGAGATTAGTTAAATTATACGATTTAATCTTTTTATGTATTTTTCAAAGTAAGTAAGGGTGCAAAGATTAAAAATCGATACATTCAAGTACCACACCCGACCCAGGATACCAATGGGAAAGTGACAAACTCACAATTTGACACCACAAACGAGAGCCAAGAGGTCAGCCCTTTCCCAGCAGGTGATCACAAGGCATATATAAACAGAGGCGCACAAAGGCATAGCAAACACAAGACAGAAAAAAACCATAAAATATCCACAAAAGAAGTACCGCCTTGGAACGGTCAGTAAAATATTTTTCTGGAGGGCTTAAACCAGTTTCACGGTACCAAATTAAAATGAATCACATATTACTTTATTCATTTAGTTACTCATTTATATTTTCGATTAATTGATTTTTATGCATATAAATGTTTTGTTACTGTAATCAGAAAGAACATGAGTATGATCAATGCTATCTTTTGATGCAGACATCTGAGTTACATGAGTGATAAAATGTTCAATGACTCAGTTCTATTACTCAAAGTACATTTCTGAATGTGTTGATGGGAGTTTTAAAATAGTGATAGAAAAATGGTCATATTTTACTGAAAAATAGAAAAGTTGTGTGTTAAAGAGGGTGAACCAGAATGGCAAGAATGTGTGAAGCTAGAAGCAAAGGACAAGAATGAATTTCTGAGCATCTCAGAATCAAAGCAAATAAATACTCAGAAAATTGCAGAACATTAATCTCATTATAGAGGAAGTAGAGGCAGCCATTGATGCATTAGCAGGGTATAGTGCGCCAAATCCAGAAGAGCACATATTCAACATAATGCATAATAACAGTATCAAAAGGGCTACACTATATTTTTTCAAATGACCTGGGCAACAGCTGTGGTAATGATGCAAATGTACTGCTACATACACATGGTTAAACAGACTATAACATATTGATGCCATACAGACCAATAACATTGGAGGGTGTTGCAGAAAAGGTCATGAAAATAGTTATTACTCATAGGTTGGATTTGAAGTTTGAAGTAGAAGGTGGAGTTGCAGTGACACAGAAGACGTGTAGACCGCAGACGTCATGTGTGCAGTCAGTACTGAGAATTGCCAGAACATTATCAGAAGCCAAAGCAAAGAAGGAAACACAGTGGTGGCAGTGATCGATTAAAATCATGTTATGAGCGTATTTGGAGAGCTAGGCTTTTGCATGAAACATCAAGGACAGAAATCAATGGAAGATTGTGGCTGTACTCGTATATAAAGAACCTTTTACAGGACTAGTCATACTACATCAGAGTCAATGCTTTTAACTCCAAAATATTCTTTTAACTCCAAAATATTCAAGTCTATTGTAGGAATACCACAGGGCTCTGTAGTTAGGCTTGCTCTGTGTAATCTTCACACGCATGAATCAATGAAGGGTGTAGAAGGACATTATGCAGAATATAGTTGAGGCAGGGGAATCAACTAAAAGGGACCTGAAATTGAGAGTAAAAGCTTGGTAGAAAGAGGAACATGTCAGTTGCTGCGGAATAGACTGATGTTGTGTTTTTGACTCCAGATAGAAAAGAGCCTAATGATATAATAGACGTAAAACTTGGTGAGGAAACGTTTAAAGTAACCAAATCTAAGAAAATCTTTGGAGTAATTAATGATATCCAACAAAAGTTTCATTAACATATATAAGAGAGAGTAAAAGCAGGATTTAGAGCACTGAAACGTCTAGATAATTTTGTAAAAGGTCATTAAGGTTGCTGCAAGTCTGATTTTCTTCGTCTATGTAATGCTGTGGTACTTCCAGTCATTGACTTTGGAGCTTCAGTTGCAGTAACAGCTAGCTACTTCAGAATTGTATGACACAGAAAGGCAGCAACGCTTAAAGCTTCTGGATATTTTGGTATACATTACTTTGTGTCCTTTCTAGTTTGGCAATCATCTGGACGAGGAAGAGAGAACTGGTTGCTTTACTTTAATTGCCTTTCTTATGTCTTGTTACTGTTATTGTTCTATAGCACTTTCTCACGGTGTCATGGGTTGGTCTGTAGTGTGTGATTGTGGTATTTCCTGACCATACTTACTTACTTTTTGATACTGCAGGACTTAAGTTAAGAGTGCGTAAAAGAAAAACAATTTTCTAATTTCTCAACTAAAAGATATGTTGTGGGTACTCAAAAGAACCGTCTCAATGAGACGGTTCTTTTGAGCACCAAAAACAGATGTTAAAATTATGGTTAAGAAAATATTTACAAGTTTACGCGGATTATTTTGTTTATCTAAACCTGTGTGATAGCATTGAAAAAGAAGTTATGTATACCATGGAATTCATGGGTCAGATCAAAGCAGGGAGAGAAGTAAAAACAGAGGAGTTTAAGGCTGAGATAACAGGCATTCAAGAAGAGAATGTGTAAGACCTTCTATCGAAGTTGAAGCCCGAGGATTTTATCATGTTCACTGATGGGTCAGCCTTTGGAAACACAAGGCCAACAATAGCTGGAGTGGTGGTTTATTTGGATGGGTATGAGGCGGTACCAGTACTTTTGAATAAAGACCTGAGTCCGTGCAGCAACAAATTTACAAGATAATTGGTCGAGATGACAAGTCAGACACTCTACCACCCGAGCTACAGTGGTCTCACAATAGGTAAGTGATACAGAACCACAGAACCACAGAGCTATCAGGACTGTTGGATGTCTGATCCGGGAAAATATAGAGCAAACACACATTCTGTACATATAACATATGACCCCAGCTACATGTATAACCTTGATCGTAAAGTAGAGAGATTATAACATTCACTCTGAACGTCCTTTTGCAGAGGTGCACATGTACTGTTAATTCGGAAATTTTCGCTAGAATTTTATTTTCGCGAATAGCATTAAAAGGCATATTTGCGACTTTAAAAATCGTGACTACTACATGATATACCCATATCAGCAAACTACAGAGTGATTTCGCCATTTTGCGAGAGTTTTATTTTCACGAAACTTCGCAGCGAAGTTTCGCGAAAATAAAGCTCTCGCGAAAATTTCCGAATTTACAGTATGTGAATTAAATTTTATAATCCAATCCAGCGTTGGAAAGATATGCCACAGGCACATAAATGTGACATAAAGATGGTCTGACAGATAAACAGACATATAGACAGCACCCACAATAATTTAGGCTGGGGTACATAAATAGTATTCACAGCTTTCTTTATCATTTCAGTAGCAATGCAACCCTTGATAATCATGGACAGCCAGTTGTGCTTTATACCATGCAGCAAATAAGGTTGCGCATGTAATGTCCTGTTTAACATACGCATGCTGGCATGCATGCCCTTCTGATTGTACGATTAAACCGGAATATATTTGTTTATGCTGAAAATTAACCGAAAAAAGTATAAAAAAAAATAATAGCCTTAAATAATCAATATGTATGACACAAAATACATATCTTGATAAAGGTAATCTTAAGCAAACTTTTATCTAAGTTTTAGTATATAATTTCAAATAATGGTTGTAGTGTTAAACCACAACATATATCTGACTAATACAAATACAAGCATATTTGGTATCACGTTTGAGGTCGGTTTGCTTCTTGCATCTTTTAAAACATCCACATTTGTTTACAAACCTCTGTTTATACACACCAGAGAGAAACCTAACTTCATGTGAATGTGTATGCTGTGGTTAAATTAAAACATTCTCCTGTGAAATAGCAAAGATCAAATAACCTTATGTTTAAATTTCAGCCAAATCCATCATGGGTACAAAAACGACCAAACTGTTACACTACTTTTCTACTGCACAGTTGTAAAAAAGTGCTAATATACCCGTAGTGAATACCAGTAACTAGGCTTTTTTTGTAGAATAAATTCAATTTTGTCGGGCATAACATTAGAATCAACATAAATTTGAACATTTACTGAGAAAGCCATGTCTCCATATTGGCACCAATATTTGTTTGCAACCTTCTTATAGAATTATTTGGTATCAACCGTGAGAAATGATACATACAAATATACAGTGTACTTTAAATTCGGAAATTTTCGCGAGGATATTATTTTCGCGAAACTTCGCATATGCGTTTTTTTGTCGATGAAATCCTCGCGATTTCGCGCAATCCATTTGTCGTTTACTGATATAGGTAAATCATGCCCTAGTCGCGATTTTTAACGTCGCAAATATGTCTTTTATCGCTATTCGCGAAAATAAAATTCTCGCGAAAAATTTCCGGATTTACAGTATACGTCTTATGGTTGAGCAAAACAATTTACATTAGCTTCTCTTTCAGTCGCTATGCCACCACAGTGGTCCTCATGATCATTAAATCTTGCGTCTCTCCCTGTGCTTTTCCATTTAGCAATATTTGAGGCCATCACACCCCTAATATCATGGACCTGTGTCAGTAATGCTGTAAGACTAGCATTGTCGCCACCTTCGGGTCTAGAAGACTTTTTCTGTAATAAAACCAGACAAGTGTGTGTGACCCGGGATTTGCTACAAGCCAAATATTCCACGTGTACCGAGCGAAAAGCGACAGGTTAGTACGTGCTTGAGTGCTTCCTGTCTGCGACAATGTAGTATCTCCAAATCTCTACATATCCCTTGTAGCTATATACACCCAAGTTTAGTCTGACCTGGTCGGAAACAGTGAGGGATGAAAAAGTGAGTCATGCAATGTCATGGATAGTTGTTCTTTTACGGTTCTTCGTAATTCTTATCTTCGCACACGTGCAACCATTCTGTTTGAGAGGGCAAAAGGATTATGCTTGTCACCGCCGGTGCACAAAGCTTTCTAGTCCAGCTTAAAAACAACAACATAATGCTTGCGTATGATATCCAAACCATTTCTAACATCACCGGCGGGGGAGAGGGGGCGGTCCTCCCGAGATTTTTTTGAAAAATAGGTGCTTTTTGTGACTCGACGTCCTGTAGTTTATTTCTTGTTCAGAAAGCATTACATTTCAACAGTTCCTCAATGTGACCTACCCTCCCCTCTCGCATTAACGAGCACAACCTAGAAAAACCATCCGGCGCTCCGGTATTCATAAATAACGCAATGGTAGGCAGTAAACGCAGAAAGACAATTAAAGCATTCGCTACAAACAATTCTCCCTATGAATAATTTAAGAAATCTTTGACCCTGGAAAATGTTGGACCCCCTCTGAAACATTGGAAAATTATAGTTTTCTGAAACATTAAACAAGTAGCAAGCATCTTAATCGTATTTGATATATGAATTCTTCTTATTTGTGTTTGCAACCCATCATTGGCAAATTAGTAAAACGCGTGACATGTTCGTTTTAAATTTAAGAAGACAATTGACATTTAAGCTATAGCTCTGTGCCTATATATTGTGTCACGCGATCACATACTACTGATCTAGTAATTACAGATCACATAACGAAATTCAGATTATTATAAATGAGCCGCGACATGAGACTTCCAACAGTGTGGTATGTGCGACCAGCATAGCCTTAGATCAGCCTGCGCATACGCGCAGTCTGATGAGAGCCTTTGCATGTCGCTTGAATATTCTATGACTGGTAAGCTCCTGACTGCTTTTTTAGAGTTTCTAAGCTTAAAAGGAGGCTGCACAGACATGTCTGAGTCTACACTTGTCAAAATGCCACATTGATGGAAATCACATGTCACGTCTCAAATGAGAAAAAAGTTAAAGGTGTACCAACGGTTCCTATGTACAAATACATGTATGAACCCTGTGCAAAACTCTACAGATTTCATATTGTTTGCACTCTCCACGAGTGTACATTGTAATCACAAAACAGATTTGTCAAATGTATGAAGTTCAATTGTTTAAGCATTTGAAACTATCTTGTTTTTACTGCACAATTATTGAACATACCGGGTAGGCGGCAATCAAAAACGTCAATACTATCGACGAACGTAGATCAAAAATCGTTAGAAACTGAGTTTTCGATTGTCATCTGTCGCCCAACTGGCGACAAATGGCAATCGCAAACACTGTTTCTAGCGATTTTTGATCAGCGTGCGTCGATTGTTAAGAGCGTTTTCGATTGCCGCCAACCCGGTGTGTTGAACAAAAGGCCAAAACTTCATGCGGGCAAGGACCGTTTTGTATATTGTAGTTTTATTGTAGGAAAACCGAAGTTTTTGTGGGAAAATGTCATCGGTTTGATCTTTTCAACAATAATTTGCCGCTTGAGCAAGACGGACAGATCGCCATATTTTCACCTAGCCATAACTCTTTCCTTGCGAGTGGCGACTTTTGTCGTCTGCTGATAACTTTTGCAAACAGTTTGGACCGAGATTAGCAATGTTGCAACCACGTAGTATGACGCCATCTTTGATTTACAAGGTAAGTTTTCCCTTCGTAAATTTATACAAATTACTGTCTGTCAAAACTAAGCAGTGCAGGCAATGCCTCATCACACTTGAACAGAATATAAAATGCCAGAAATGCCGTTGCCTTTATAATCATTCACCCACAAATATCGAAGCGGATGACTGCTAAAATTAACCTCGTGTCTCCCGCTTCGATACTTGTTGGTGAATGATTACAAAGGCAACGGCATTTCTGGGCGTGATCATTATATGTTCTGTCCAAGTGGGACGTTAGGCACCGCCTGCACTGCTTAGCTGTGACAGGCACTTATTTGTATAATTTTACGAAGGGAAAATCAAAGATGGCGCCATCACACCCATGCTATGACGTAGGTTATTACCCCTGTACTAACATAAGTATACTTACATAAGTGTATAAATAGTCCATTGAATCACGTGGTATTTCACCTTCCTGTCCGCTTTTCACAAATCGTTAGCACTATTCACTCGATCTTATATGTACGTATATAATGTAAGATAGAATCGCCATCATCCAAATATATCTCTATTTTACTCATAAATTCAGCAAAAGAGAAACTGTTTCCAATGTCATTACGTCGCATCGACGTCAATACGACTCCGTTTTCACGTTGTGTGTTTACTTGGTTACCGTAATAATTGGGCCTCGACGTGAGAAAACCTGACTTCGGTGTTTGTGAACAACAAAGGCGCAGACCAGCCTGCGCGACCGCGCAGTCTGATCAGCGCCTTTATTATTCGCTCATTGGGAAGTATCATATCTAGACTTGCTACAAGCGAAATTCTAAATTTATAGCTAGTCTACGTAGCTGAGGAAACTAGTTTGAGTCTCGCTTTCACGTTCGGAAACCCCTAAACAGGTTTTGTCTCGATGAGGCCCATTGACACAGGTAAAATACAATGTACATTGCCATGTCGTGCGTTATTGGTGGACTTCGTCGTGAGAAAACTGTTTTATTGGATGCTAACAACAGAGGCATAATAAGCCTGCACATCCACGCAGTCGGATCTTTGTCTATGATGTACGCTTTCTGGCATATATACACTAAAATCTGTCTTAAGCGGCCGCTCAAAAATATACAAAAAATCTTAATGACAAATGTTACCTTAATCAAGGTCGAAAGTATGGAGCATTCTGCAATACTTTTGACCTGCATTAAGCGATAATCGGTCTTAATAACCACTTTTTGGTCTTCTTTTTGAGTAGCCGCTTAAGACAGGTTTTACTGTAACGCTAAAACTAAGCTTGCGACATGCAATCTTTCAATTATCTTTTTTTTTAGCCTCTCTAGATTAAGCCTCACCTATTCACAAATCCCCCAAAAACGGATTACCTCACGACGAGGTACATGTACATGTGGTATGCCAGCATCGACTGAAGCGTTAACGATGGGAAAGCATAAACGCGCGTTGACAATAAAACATACTGCCTTGTACTTTATATCCTGACATATTAAAATTTAAAATCAATATAGTTTAATATTGTCATTTACTGACAATGCTGTTCCAAGGATGAGTTTCCTGCACGACACGATTATTAATTTTCTCAGGAACAATGAAAACGCCAGGTCTCCAGAAGAAGTAATAAGAAGGTATTACACAAACGTCTCGTTCCCAGTAAAAGCAACAAAAAGTACTTTAAATGTGGTGTAAAACCGCGGGTTATGTACAAAATATGAACCCTGTGCAGTTTTGCACAGGGTTCATATTTGTACATATCCCAAGATTAAAAACGCCAGGCCTCCAGAACAAGTAATAAGAAAGCATTATAGAAACGTCTCGTTCCCAGTAAACATAATCTGCTGAAAGCAACACAAAGTAGTTTAAATGCGGTGTAAAACCGCGGGTTATGGTCAAAATATGAACCATGTGCAGTTTGCACAAGGTTCATATTTTGTACATATCCCGAGATTGAAAACGCCAGGTCTCCAGAACAAGTAATAAGAAGGCAGTACAGAAACGTCTCGTTCCCAGTAACCATAATCGCACAGGGTTCATATGTTGTACATATTCCGAGATTGAAAACGCCATGTCTCCAGAACAAATAATAAGGAGGCATTACATAAACGTCTCGTTCCCAGTAACCATAATCGCACAGGGTTCATATTTTGTACATATTCCGAGATCGAAAACGCCAGGTTTCCAGAACAAGGAATAAGAAGGCATTACATAAACGTCTCGTTCCCAGTAACCATAATCGCACAGGGTTCATATTTTGTACATATTCCGAGATCGAAAACGCCAGGTTTCCAGAACAAGGAATAAGAAGGCATTACATAAACGTCTCGTTCCCAGTAACCATAATCGCACAGGGTTCATATGTTGTACATTTTCCCAGATTGAAAACGCCTGGGTTTCCAGAACAAGTAATGAGAAGGCATTACAGAAACGTCATGTTCCCAGTAAACATAGTCTGCTGTAAGCATCAAAGAATAGTTTAAATGTGGTGTCATGAAAACCGCGGGTTATGTACAAAATATGAACCCTGTGCAGTTTTGCACAGGATTTATATTGTACATATCCCGAGATTGAAAACGCCAGGTCTCCAGAAAAAGTTATAAGAAGGCATTGCAGAAACGTCTCGTTCCCAGTAAACATAATCTGCTGAAAGCAACAAAGAGTAGTTTAAATGTGGTGTAAAAACTCGGGTTATGTACAAAATATGAACCACAGGGTTCATATTTTGTACATGTTCCGGGATTGCAAACGCCAGGTATCCAGAACAAGGAATGAGAAGGCATTACAGAAACGTCTCGTTCCTAGTAAGCATAATCGCACATGGTTAATAGTTTGTACATATTCCCAGATTGAAAACGCCAGGGTTTCCAGAACAAGAAAAGAGAAGGCAATGTAGAAACGTCTCGTTCCCAGTAAACATAGTCTGCTGTAAGCATCAAATTAATTTTAAATGTGGTGTCGTGAAAACCGCGAGCTATGTACAAAATATGAACCCAGTGCAGTTTTGCACAGGGTTCATATTTTGTACATATTCCGAGATTGAAAACGCCAGGTCTCCAGAACAAGTAATAAGAAGGCAGTACAGAAACGTCTCGTTCCTAGTAAACATAATCGCACAGGGTTCATATTTTGTACATATTCCCAGATTGAAAACGCCAGAGTTTCCAGAACAAGTAATGAGAAGGCATTACAGAAACGTCTTGTCCTACTAAACATAGTCTGCTGTAAGCATCAAAAATAGTTTAAATGTGGTGTCATGAAAACCGCGAGCTATGTACAAAATATGAACCCTGTGCAGTTTTGCACAGGGTTCATATGTTGTACATTTCCCGAGATTATGACAATTAATGAGATGTTGGTACTTATAGCATAGGCTTAGATGAGCCTGTTTTATTGCACCGACTCGCCAGAGCATTCTCTGCTCACATGTATACATCAAAGTGAATATTATGAGAGGGACTTTATGATGTCTCTTTCTGATGATAAGCAAGCTGATGTTATTGATGCGTTTAACACTACATCCAGATATTTGGACGATATTTTAAACATTAATAATGTTTATTTTGACAATATGGTAAGTCAAATATACCCTTCAGAGCTCCAACTTAATAAAGCTAATACCTCTGATACCGAAGCCGCATTTTTAGACTTGCATTTGTCAATTTCTAATGATATTGTTTCTACAAAAATTTATGATAAACCTGACGACTTTGATTTTGATATTAGCAAATTTCCCATTTTTAGATGGTGATGTTCCTCGCTATACATCCTATGGAGTCTATATCTCTCAGCTCATTCGTTTTGCTAGAGCATCTAGCTATGTTACTGACTTCAACACTCGCAATAAATTGTTAACTCAGAAACTTCTTTAACAAGGCTATCAGTATCATAAACTTCGCAAAACATTTTCTACATTTATAGGCGATACTATGATTTGATATCTAAATTCCAAGCTGGGCTTAAGTCTCTCTTTTGCCAAGGACTTTATGAACCTGAATTCTATGGTGACTTGGTGTATAAATTGAAGAAGATTTAACCCAATCACGGTTGGCAACTTTGCTTTCCTCTTTAATTGCACGCCGGTGGGTCGGACTTCAGACTCTATGACGGTTCCGACTTAAAGACTTATCTATTGATGAGATGGTAGGGGTCTGGTGCTTTGGCTTTTTGTCAGGCCCACCGGGGTTTACCTGTTGGATATCTTTTGCTCCGGTATTCAGTTTTATTTACTGTTGAGTCCTTATCTTTGCTTTATCTCCTTGTTATATCTTGATCTATATGTTCTAGGAGATGATGCATTGATAAGTTATGGGTCTTTCAGGAAAACCAAATATCTATGTGTCTTGATCCACATCTGAATTAAGGGTGAGGTTGGCGCGCCGTAAAACCGTCTGTTTATATGTGCCTTGAGGTCACCTGCTGGGAAAGGGCTGACCTCTTAGCTCTAGTTTGTGGTGTCTAGCTGTGAGTTTGTCACTTTCCCATTGGTATCCTGGGTCAAATGTGGTGCGTGATTGTATCGATTCCTGATCTTTGCACCCTTGCTTACTTTTATTAGCTCTAGTGGCGTTATACAATTCCGAGAAGTTTGCTATACAGTGGTTTCGTATGCACCATATATACTTCTTCAATATACTTTAACAAACCTTGCTACTTTCCGGGTAACCATTTTTGATTTTTTTTTTCACCCTGGGCCCAGCCTATATGGCTCGCTGTCTATCACAGCACCAGTGTCATGAGTGTCACTTCTGGCGAATGAGTTCGATGTACGAAGCGTATTGCACGGGCAGGTGCTCTTGGCAGCTGTCACCAAATTTGTCTCATTCATGAGGCTATGAACGATTGCAAAAATCTAAAGGTCCATTAAAGGAGTGCTTCGAAAATGTAAATATTTTTAAATACATGATATTTCAAAGGCGTCAAAAGGCATTATTATGGAGTAAAGGATTAATTAAAGCAATAATCTGTCTGGAAAATGATAACAACGAATAACAATAGTGGAAACATTTGTGCAGAGCTGCCAGCTATTTTTGTGTTAACTCACACATAGTTTAACACTATATGCTTAACCCATTTATGCCTAATGGAATTTCCCACCCTATCAACTGGACCAGTTAATTTCCGTTTTAAGGGTCCTTGGGTGGTATTTTTCATTTTCATTCAACTTTTTATAGAACGTTCTGTAGGCAAACAGTGGAGACACTGATCAGAAGCCACGTTCTGCGGCGTCTGATCTGGGTCTGCCCTGCGTGTCCATGTCCCACAAAAAGGACGCTAGGCTTATATGGGTTAAGGAACAGAACAGAACATAACTTTATTGAAAACTACGCATCTCAGGCCACTCACAGGTGGCGTAAGAGATTAACGCAAACATATTATGATAATACATAAATACAGTTTACTTTGAAATACAATATTATTGTATTGGGAATATAGTCCATGACAGCAAATTGACCTTTAATAACAAAGAAAATATGATTAATCTTCATATAAATTGGAACATAATTTATTTCAATCATTTGGAAAAACAATCTACACAGAATAGTCTGCCGCCTTTAATTTCTACGAGGACTCCTGATGGCATTTTTTGTTAATGCTCGGCATCCAGGCTAGAATTATTCCTTGGACTATTACAAACAATAAAAGGGTGGATGCCAAGCGTGATTTTTCGATTTAAGGTCATGGTGAGGTCAAAGGTCAAGTAAGTGCAATTATGCAGAAAAAATGACATTTGAATATAGTAAATTATTTTTTTCATCACAAAATGCTACCAATATGAATAAAAACACGCGCACATGAGAAAAGCTTGCCACAGCCTCCAACTTGACATTTGCAAAAAATACCGTAATTATTATAATAAACATTCATGCTCAATACAAATTAAAGAACAATGTAGCCTAGGGCCAATTAAGCTTACCTTGCACCCCAGGGCATTTTTCTGGGGTGCCAAATTGTTTATTACGACCCCCTAAGTGCAAAACAAAGTTCTAAAAATGAGCCTGTCTGGGCTATGTAAAAATGTATGGTTTCCATGGCAACCCATAATGCGATTCAAGAATGTGGGTGTGTCTACAAAATTACCCATATCTTAGCTGCTACTTGTCCTAGACTTCTAAACATGGTGTCATATAAAAACTTAGACAGTGGCCTTTCATCGATTGTCGCTTATGCAAATTATCTAATTCATCTAATTTGCATAAATATTTATTAAAGACATATGCGGCTATTTCCAATGCGCACCTTTCCCGCGTCTGCGGGGAAAGTTGTCTGGGTCCTGTCTTTCGACCCTTAACGGATTCGGATCAACACAGCTTCCGATATTCTTATGTCATATCGGTGTTCCGACATTTTCTTCACAAAATAACTAATTAAAGTGTATTCGAAATATCTATTGACATCTTTTCAGAACTGATCGTCTCAGCACTAAAGACAGATAAATGTAGCTCAGTCAAAATCAAACGACGTACACAATAACCCTGATTACGAATACGATAGTGGCCGAGTCTATACTATTTGTATGGTTATTTAGAGCGGCGCACGATCTGACCTCGTGGCCTAGTGGTTAGCGTGTCTGGCTACAAAGCCAGAGGACCAGGATCGATTCCCGGATGCGCACATATTTTCAGTGTGTTTTTTCTTTCTTTTTTAACATTTTAATGCTAAATTACTTCATATACTAGTAAAATGGCATCATCAAAACGAACGAAA
The DNA here is from genome assembly GCA_964019695.1 of Loripinus fragilis. Classification (NCBI taxonomy): domain Eukaryota; kingdom Metazoa; phylum Mollusca; class Bivalvia; order Lucinida; family Lucinidae; genus Loripinus; species Loripinus fragilis. The sequence goes on from OZ026516.1 coordinate 107,557,956, forward strand.
TGGTCATCCCCGAACTTTTTATATTAAATTACGCATGAAACCTATGGGGGTGGGGTTAAATTTGGCCCTCTAGAAAGAGAATTAGTTCGGTGACCCCAGATTTTTATTCTTTTTTCTGAAAGGTATTATAATAGTCCATGAATTAAAAATAAATTTTCAAGATTTTCCATATCAGATTTTTTAATACATGATTTATTCTAAAAACAAATTCCATTTTTTGACGAATTGTCAAAATATATCATGCAGTATCTTGTCACAGCATGGGATAACAAGTAAAAATGCACCTTTTCTTTAAAGTTTGAGGTCATGGGCAGTAATGTAAGTTAAAAGAAAGAAGTTGGCTGAAGATTACAACCGTTGTAGCTCGATAATTAGGACTCGTGTTATTATTTTATATTTCTAGAAAATTGGTCAAATGCTGTAAACTTCAATATGAGATTCTGAAAAAATAAGCACGGTGACATATCCTTTTTATTTCATAAATGGATAGCCCATGCATAAAACAAACTGTATGCAAAGTATTGAAAATATTTCAATATGGGAAGTATTTAGTAGCATATGTCCTTAAAATATTAAAATGTGATTCAAGAATGGGGGTGTACCTACAAAATCAATAATATCTCAGTTGCTACTTATCATAAACTACTAAAATCGGCACCAAAATAAAAGCTTATGCAACATGGGCCTTTTATCAGTTTGTGGCTTATGCAAATTATCTAATCTACATAGTTCGAGTTTTCATGAATATTAATAAAAACGTTAAAAATAAGGAAAATCATTAAAAACATAAATAAGCTGACTGCATCCCCATATTATCATTGATGCACCAGTGATACAATTTGACAAGTCCATTTATCCAATGGTCCTATTTGAAAATTATCTCAATTGCATATCCATAAATTTATATATGTAACCTTATAAAATGAAGGAAAGTCATGTTAAACTATAAACCTGGGGAGAGGGGAGGGGGAGGTGGTAATTAGCCCTTCCTTGCTCCCCTAGGACATTTTCTCATGTATGTCAACTGTTTAAGTGGGGTCGCCTTGATGACAAAATAGTGTCATAAAAATAAACCCATTTGGAATATACGAAATTACATGGTTTCCATGGCAACCCATCATGCAATTCTGAAGAATGGGGAGGGGGTGTTTGTGGATTCTAATGAACAATTTGGCACCCATGAAAAATTGTCTCCGACTAGTACTATACATGTTAATTGTATGAACCATGATCCTATTGATTTGATATATAATTTTATGTTATCCCAGGCACTTCTAACTCACATCTACATTGTATCAATTTGGTGTATGACTTCATTTACCATACATCTAGCATCGAATAAGCGCCCATATGATAATAATTTTAAACACCTATTCGCAGGTACCCTAAGTCTCTATAGGCGGGATTGTGATTCAGCATATTCAACTGCCTCCATGGCATTTTGTAGTCCTATATGATAGGCACACCCCACTGCATCGTATTGCATTCTATCATGCAGATCTGATTAGCCTTTTACATTTACATCTGACGGTACTGCACTTTTTTTTGAAGCCACAAGTGGTGATGAGCTCCATGCAAGCTGAACCCACAGCTGACAATCTGACCGTCCGTCAGTCTGAACCTAAATCGTGTCTGGAGCATATCTGTTATATAATTTGAGGCAGGAATCCCAAGTGTAGTGTGTGAATACACATTGGGGTCGCAGAGTGTCGCATACTGTTTCAAGGTTACTGTGATTTTGACCTTGTCCTCTGACCCGAGTTCTAGATAAATCGTGTCCAGAGCATATATCTCGTATTGTTTTGAGGTAGGAATCCCAAATTCAGAGGGTGGATACATGTTGGGGTGCCAGAGTGTCCCGTTCTGTTTTGGGATCACTTTGACCTTGACCTCTGGCACATCTCCTATATAATTGGCGGTAGGAATCCCAAATTTAGTGTGTGGATACATCTTGGGGTTGCAGAATGTCAAACACTGTTTATAGATCACTGTGACATTGACTTCTGGTCTCATTTATGAAAATCTATTGTCTTTGGGGGCATTTTGTCACATAGTGACACAATTCATGATTTTGCTTAATAGTCAACTCTCAAACAGTGCAATTCAAGGTATCTTTATAGGTGGAACAACCCTTTTCTCACTTTGAAGAAAAGATTGTATTGTATCAAATCAATATCTTTATTTTCCCTTTCAACGCAGCACCCATACAGGGAAAAAACTCTTTTACAACCCAAAGTCGCAAGCCTCTACATTATGACTGTACCAGTGTTTGAGCTTCCAGGTACCACTTTCAATATGTACATGTGGATTTAATGAACAGCGTTCTTTATTTATTATACCTCAGATTGTAACTTTCTGGTCACCTGAACAAAACTGTTTAGCTAACATTAATGCCAAGTTAGTATGTATGTGTTTTCTTACTTAACTATCGATTTCTATTTCGTACTTTGTTCTATTTTAAGAACGGCGATTGAATGTTCCATTTGATGGAAGTTTGGCTTATCAAGCTTGTTAAAACGGGCTAACACTTGGCCAAGCTTTGCAGGTCTGTTGCTCTGTTGTACAAAGCTTTCTGTCAAACTATTGTCAGAACTGCGCTGCAAAGCCATCATCTCTGTACAATGTAATGTGAATAATTTGCTTTCGACTGTTGCTTTTAGCAAAGCAATATTATCGCATGAAAATTATGTGAGTCATTCTGTGTCAATATTATCAGGGACATATACCTATCCATTTTTTCGACAAATTTGTCAAAAACGTATTTTGCAATCGCATCGTCAATTCAATGGACTGGCTTTATTCCAATAGCGTGTCATTCTGCATTGAACAGCTGCACCAGGTTATCCAATCTTGTTGTCTGGTGTAAACGTTGATCAAAAACAAAAAAGTAAGTGAATATGATCAGGAAATACCACAATCACACGCTGCAGGCCAAATCAAGGCACTGCGAGGAAGACAGAGATAACATAACACTAACAGTCACAAGATTTAAGTAAATCAACCAGCTCTCTCTTCACCTATATGCTTTGGTGTCAATGAAATTTCAACATGTTTCATTAAATGTTTAATAAATTGCCTGGATCGATGCAGTTCTTATGGTCAAAGATATCATTGTGATCTACAGAAAAAAATGAAACTAGTTTGACTTAAATAAGTTCGAAACGTTTTTTAGCATCCTGAAAAAGCAATACTTAACTTAAGTCTTCATTAACTTTAAGGAAGCATTGTAATTTTGGGCCCTGGTGTCTTCATCAGATCAGCCCTGAGTTTGAAATTTTGTGACAGCATAAAGCAGTTCTTGTAACAGGCTTAAATTGAGTGTTCTGTCATCATGACATCTTCATAAGTAACTTTCTGAAGAATCACCTTTTTGGGGCCTTTGTCAAAATTTGGGAATGGCATGGTCAGATTAATCAACTGGATACATAAATAGCGGGGCCTTTATATCTAGAGCACAAATGAATGATTGGCATCTTGATCAATATACTATATCTGTGGTATTTCAAATTCGGGTCTTCTGTAATTTGCTGGTGCATGTACTTTTCCCAGGCACCTCATATCATTCACATGCCCAAGAGCCAATCTGTGTCCAGAATTGTGAAACGTTACCCCATCCCATTTTTGTGTTTTTGGCAAAGTAAAACAGCATTGAAATATATTGAAGACCCTATTACCAATCATTTAATACAATGTTCAAGCTTTGCTTGGGAGTGGTCTATAACTAAGACATGATTAAAAATGTTGTTGAAAAAAAGACGGTAAATATGAAAAATCTACTCCAAAATCACTGATTTTTCTGCGGAAAGTACAGTTGTTTTTTTTATCCCATACTAGCTATAACATTCCACAAACTATTCTTTACAACATTTCTATATCTGACTTTTAGTTTTCAGCATATTAAACATACTTAGAATGATTAAGATAGTATCTATAGCAATGTAAAAAACCTAATGACGATTCGAATACGAAAATGCACATATTTGACCTTTGACCTTGCTTACACCTCAATTCGAAGTTTCAGACGTGGCATCCACCCTGTGGCACTTAGTCATTCCTCAAAGAATATTTCTAGCATGGATGTCGAGCATTAACAAACAATGCCATCAATACCATTTTCTAGGGGTCTTAAAAATTATAGGCTGCAGACTAGAAAACTTTTCCATAATAATGATTGCAACAAATTTTGATAATTAAATGAGCGTTGCTTTCCAATTTCGAGTCCCTAACTACACTACTGTATGACACATTAAGTGTTGGTGTTGAAATGTACGGAAATGAGTTTTGAGGAGGCAAAGTTACCATTGGGGTAGAAAATATGTTCCTACACGTATCGGCCTCCGAATTGATAATAGACATATTTATGTCAGTCATATTGTTTTCAGGTAAATCCTGTCGTAGAATAGACTCAGAGTGATTTGAATTAAAACTGTCGTCGGTCGTAAAAGATTCCATCCTTGCTATGAGATGAAATTCCCAGTATCAGGCTTAACATGAATCATTTTGTTTTTATACAGTCAAGTTTTCTTGTGCAAGAAAAAAAGGTTGTATATTTGATAGTGCATAACCCACTAAATGAGATGGGTTTTTGAGCATCCAAAACATTTATCTAATTTGATAGGTAAGAAAATAGCAACAATTTTGCGCTCATAGTTTTTGCTTAATTAGATATACGCAGAATAGTCACAATTTCGGGGGTAAAACCAAGCACTCCTTGGGGCTCTCAGACGTTTAAGTGTGCCTAAGGAGGTTTCATTGGCGGATCAAGAGGGGCGACAGGGGGTCCGGACCATCCTGGAAAATCACAAGTGCCTATAGGTTTCCTTAGAAATTCTGGTACGGACACCCCTCAAGAAGCAAATGAACTCATCGGGATCAACTACTTCTCAAGTACGTTGATGACTCAAAAATGAAGGACCCTCTGAAAAAATGGCCATCTCCCTGACGGAGTTGTTTGGATCCGCACATGAGCTCCACCCTATGGCATGTCTCATGAATATGCTAGTTGGGGCTTAAGTGATGATTCACCCCTTTTGTCTTTATATCTCAGACTAGATCCTCAGTTGTGATACTGCATTCGTTTGCTTCGACAAATGTAGGTATTTCGTTCATATTTCTAACGGTTAATCTGTTTCATAACTGAACTCTAGTATGACAATCATTTTGCCGAGGAAAAGATAATTGGTTGATTTACTCTATAGCTCACCTGGGCCGAAGGTATGGCAATGGCCAGGCCTCCGTCGGCGTCGTCCGGCCACACTTTCAGTTGGTCAATTTTGATACAAAAAATCATGTAAAGCATCATCAAGCAGGGGGAAAGGCTACATGAGGTTTTTGGGCTGATTGAATTGGAACTCTGGTTGTCATGGCCACATATAGCTCCCTTAGACTTTTGATAGGAAAACTTAAAAAATCTCTTCTCTGAAAGCTTACATATATAGTTTGAATCAATATATTGTGGTCTCCTACATAAACACTGCCGATCAAGCCCCTGGGGTTCAAACTGGTCCCGCAAGTTAATGTTTTACTTAACAATTGTAAACAAAATATTACGTCACTGTCACTCTTGGTTGGCTCGACATTATTATCATTGAACTATATACTTAGTAATTGTAAACAAAGTATTGCATCATTGTCACACTTGGTTGGCACGACAGTACTTCTAAGAATTGTCCTGTTCACACTCCACATACATGTCCTTGGTATGTGGGCATCCATTAGGTATCACGCCCCAGCCATTATTTAAACAGTGAAATATGTGGGGCTCGTCTCCGTCGCAGCGTACGTGAGCAAGCCAAGTTTTCCCATTTCCACTGTAGCAATTGTCTTTGCAATCAGAGTCTCGACTGAAAATAAGAGAAGACAATCAGTGATCAAGCAATAGAGCTGGTACCCAGCATAAACACACCGGTTAGGCGGCAATCGAAAACGCTCTTAACAATCGACGAACGCGGGTCACAATCGCTAGAAACAGTGTTTTCGATTGCCATTTGTCGCCAGTCGGGCGACAAATGACAATGGAAAACTCTGTTTCTAGCGATTTTTATCTACGTTTGTCGATAGCATTAACGTTTTCGATTGCCGCCTACCCGGTGTGATAAAGTACAAGTTGGCATGTGCGGACAGCAAATATTCGAAACAGTCTGCGCATCTACACAGTCTGATCAGAGTCCTAGTTTTCTGCATGAAGAAACGTTGCATCCTTGGATACCTATAGAGAGCGCCTATCGAAAACTGATCAGACTGCACGGATGCACAAACTGGTCCGTGTGTTCGATTGGATGGCGCACATGCCAACTCGTAGGCTTTTGCTGGACATCGGCCGACGAGAAACCCCGTCTTCGGGGGCTCTGGCCAAATAAGGCACAAGCCAGTCTGCTCAGCTACAAAGATGAGCCAGAATGTCTTCATGTTGCAAGTTTAGATGGTATGCTTTCTAATTAGTAAATAACAAGGTGCTGATCAGACATCGCGGATGCACAAACTAGTCTGCGCCTTGGTTATTCGCATACAACAGTCAGATTTTCTCGCGCGTCGAGGCCCAATCGAATTTCTTCCTTCTATTCGAAAGTTTATGAAATGTCAACGTCATTGATTCAATTCAAAGTAAGTAACGTACAGTTAGGCGTGTCTAAAACGGCCTCTCTCAAAACGACCAAAAATTGGTTTTGAATATCAATTATCGCTTAATATAGGTCAATAGTGTTTCAGAATTATCCAAGGGGAGCATTCTGCAATATTTTCGACCTTCATCAAGCTACAACTTGTCATTAAGATCTGTGTTTTGTCTTTTTTGAGTGGCCGCTTAAGACAGGTTTTACTGTACAGTAGTTGGAAGATAAGTTGAAAGTGACACCAAAAAATCAGCAATGTGGTCTACCAGCCTACTTCTGCGTTAAGAGGAAAACGACGAATTTTATCACGTAAAATAAATGTACTATTCCAGTGTGATTAAAGTGACTAAAGGTATATACAAAGTCAATATCATTTTCAATACTTATAATTTTGGGCTCGACGTCAGTATTTGAAAAATGCATCCTGTCGGAAATAATGTATATTAGTATCAAAACATTTTAACCTCACAGTCGGAATCTCCTTGTTTAATAGTACTGTCGTACAAACCAAGAGTGACAGTGACGTAATATTTTGTTTACAAGTGTTAAGTAAAACATTAACTTGTACACTCCACTTGAGCTTACGCGAATCGATAAATCACTTGTTTATTAATCCTATCCTGTGGATAGGATTAATAGTGATCTGCCGATTATAAATCCCTGATAACTTTGTAAACAAAACATGACACCACTGTCACTTTTGGCTGGCAGGACAGTATTAGCGAATCTACATTAACAGTTTACAATAATGGACATTGTCCGCTTATCAAAACATGCTATGAGACGGGTGGTAATGTCGTAAGGGGCAATCGAACGGTTATGCAAATGAAATCTTTACGAGATCATCCGGACATGAGCTACGGGAGCAATAAACAATGGTATCAGCTATGTGAGTAGTCCTGTTTTAACTGTTTTTACCGTTTGGAGCCTAATATAAGGAAACGGAGAATGCTATTCCCAATAATGTCCATTTCTGTACAAGAGGTAAAAGAATCTGACGTAAGAATATTTACATCTTACGAATGATATACTTTCTCCTGAGTAAGGTGTACGCATAATATCATTTTAGTGGTTGCTAATGAAGGTGTTCTGTTCAATAAATGTTCTTAAATGCTTTATTTTTGTCAAAAAATCATATCCTTTCCAACTTTTTTTTCAAGCATAAGCCGTATACACCATCTTCTTGACGTCACTTTGTGTCTGCGACGAGTTTTTGGTGCCCATTACCCCTTACGACATTGGTTGCCCCTAACGAAACGATTGCCCCTTACAAGACGAATAAACTTGGATAGTTCAAAGAGAAAAGTAGAACAGATAAGTTTTAGAAAATATTCTCGTTGTGATGCATGACGTGTCACTGATATAAATTCAATTTATCCTCGTCATGTGAAAACCTGCTTAATGTCAATTGTGACCAACAAAGGCGCAGATCAGCCTGCCTGCGCAGTCTGAACAGCATCCATTATTTCGCTTCTTCGATAGAAGGATATCTACTGATGTTAAAGCCAGCCTAATCATGCTTAAACTAGAATGTCAATGATACAGCTTGTTTCATTGGCTGAGGAGGCTGGTTTGAATTTGACCTGGTCGGCCTAGAAATCCCTAAGACGCATTTTCGCATGGTATGGCTCAATTCCAGGTTGTTTATATTGAGGAGCGGGGTGACTAATTTGCGAGCTTGAGGGGTTGCGGGTTCTAGCCTCAGCAAAGGCGCTGCGTTGTGACTTCAAACAAATACTTGATTAATTGCTTGGTACTGGTTCAACCCGATTTTGAGATCAAGGAAGTTTTGAATAGTATTATAATTGTGCGTGTGAGGGGTGGGGGCTGGGGGATGGGTTTGCCATTGAATGGGGATTTTTGGTCAATTTAGGCTCTTTTTAAGGTTATGGTAAAATATGAATACTTTGGGGAAGGGGGTAAGCTATATTTCATGCGTGTGTGTGCAGTGGGGTGCGTACTAGATGTACAGTTGAGGGGGAACTAATACTGTAGACGGAAACTTTTGAATATAGCCCCCCCCCCCACTACCCCAACCAAGGTGCATGTTTTCACTTGGTGATTTTATTTTTTTATTTCTTTTTGTTGGGGGCAGGAGGGGTTTGTGGGTTGCTACTAAATGGGATTATTTTTTGGGGGGTGGGGGTGGGGAGGTCATGTTTGGTCCACTTTTAGGCAAAGGCTAAGACTGGGAATAGTGGTTAGCGAATTAAGGCATAAAATATAATGATAAGCGATTTGAAGGCAAAGAAATACCGAATAGCACAGTGGCGCCTTTAATCAGTTAACAAACTTGATGGAAAAACGCTATTCTGCTATTCCATATCGTAAATGCCTCCAGACAGGCTACTGATTTTTTGGGCCTACAATTTACTGATTTCTTGGGCCAAAATTTAACTGATTAGCGATTTGGGGGCCTCAATTTTACTAGTTGGCGATTTGTGGGTATAACTTTGCAAATTAGCGATCTATGGGGCCCAAATTTTACTGATAAGCGATTTCAAAAGTAAACCCCATTGAAACCCTCTATCATGTATGGATAATGTGCAAGCGCTAGACCAAGGATTTTCTAGCAGACACTTAAGAGTAATCCGTTGTCTATCAGGTGAAGGGCGTTTACCATACTGGCTCGTAAGGGTTAACTGACTCGTTAGGGGGAGTCAATGTCGTAAGTGTTGATTTTATTTTCTATTTAGTCTATGTCAACATTTTAAACCCGATTTTGACTAAACACTTTTGAGGCATAAAAGAACATTAATGTAATGTATATTTGTGTCACTAAACCTGCCAGTAAACATGTCAAAAAGCCCCTCAACCATATTTATTTAAGATCGAAACCAAAAAATCATCACACCCTCGTCCAGGAGAAATTGATTTTAAGACTAACTACTCGGTTTTCCACTTCCGCTATTACTTCACATTACACAAAAATGATAACTTTTGGGAATAGCATTGCCTGATTTCTGAATATTAATCTGCAAACATTGAAATAAATGTAGAAGTCGCTAACTTACATGTTTTGCTTGTTTTATTTTCATCCCGTCACTCATATCTGGACGCTCTCGTAAGGCGACCGTTTGCATAACTTTTGATCGCCCCTTACGACATTACCACCCGTGATGACGTCACTTTTAAATTATTCTCCGAATACAGTACTTTCACAAACCTGCTAAAATCATCTCATATCTTTGTATGTTCATATTAAATATCTTATCTATAGGTAGAACTGTACGAACATTCAAAATTATACTTGTTTAACCACATTAACAATTGTGATGGATTGAAAAGGGAACAGTGGAACAGCCAACATAATCTCGGACATTCAATGTATCAACTAAGGCGCTGACCTCACACAATGCGAATCTCAGGCTCGTCATATATTATAGCTATATTGCAATTACTTGCCAATTAATTCGCCGTTTGAAGCGTATGCATGTACAAGTGAGCATAGTGAGCTGTCACTAATATTTGGTGGTTCATGAGGTTTTGAACGGTTGCAACTATATAAATAGCTCTGAAAAGCTATGATATTTAAGAAATGAATTCATTTTTGGAATGTTCATAAAATCATTTTTAGTGTGGGGATCCACATTAATTTCGAATTTATCTAAGAATTAACGTAAATTTCCATTATGCTGACCCACAATATATCTGCATTTATTCACATTTGAAATGTGGAAATCCACATTGCTCCACAATACATCCACATTGCTCCACATTACATCCACCTTCAAAATGTGGAGATGTAGTGGATCCACATTGCATCCACATTTTAAGTGTGAAGGTCTACATTGCATCCACATCTCAAGCGACATGGACACTTTCATCAACATCTTATCATTAAACCCCAATACTATTACATGCCAATGATGATTATCTAACGTATCAACAGAAGCTCTAACTTAATCAAAAGATTGATACTAGCTATCAAATACGACACCATACAAGAACCTGAAAAAGTATAATCCTTAGAAACATTCAAGCAGACTTATCATTGCTAAATACAGACCTACTCTAGATAAAATGACTAAGTTCTTTTCAAAGTCCTAACTGATTCTACAGAATATTACATCTAGGAGTTGAGCTCTTGAGATAAGCCTCAAGCGACATTCTATACAACTTAACTTTTAGCATATAATTACCCTAATCAACTATTAAAAGTACTAAGTTAAGATCAAGCTAAGAGTCTGACCAAAATGTAAAGCTAAAATAATAATAAAAAGCCCCATTATATCTGAATACCTTTCCTCTTAAAATGACCAAGTTATCTATCGGTTCGAAAAGTTATACTTGTTGTCGCTTTTAGAAGATACTACTTGCTCTTCAATGACGTCATGTATAATCTATATGACGTAACTTATCCAAACCGTACAACCGGCTGCTTTGATGACAGGTTACTAACAATTATGACAGATACGGGATTTTATGTCCCATGAAGGGTAGGTTATAATTTTAGGTTGGCAAAATTGTAAGAGAAGCCCTCTGGTACTCTATGGTGGATGGGTACACTTGTTAGTGTTGAGAGATCCTACAGAAACAAGCTGACGTTATATCTCTCACAAATAAAGCCACACTTGATCATCATTTCAGAGGTTTCCAGAGATAGGTCACAAAAAGCGGTTATCTGTTCAGGCTGTACGTCTCTCCGTCAAAGTCTGCTGTCTGCACTTATATACAATAAAACTACTATTATTCAGCTACATTTCAGCCAAATTTGAAGCTGCAGTTTGATTTTACAAAGTTACTGGAGCCTATCAAAGATGACAGGTAGATGAAAAATGGCTGCCTTTGTCAACAGATCAATTTTGAAGTGGCTGTCTTTGATGACAAGTCATGAATTTTAGTGGCTAACATTGATGACAGGTCATAATTCTAGAAAGTTACTTTAAATCAACATAATTCTTCAGCCTTTGGTCTCAACTGAGAGCATAAATCACCTTCCATATTGCATTTAGGTCAAAATAATCTTATCTGTCAGTTGATTAACTGATATTGAGCATAGCTAAACGGTCTAGATCCAGACCAGACACTGTAGAAACAGGGTCCATACTGTTTCTTAGAGGATTTAGATGCAAAAAAATAAGCTAAAAATGTTTGTCTACATCAGATATCATTAAGATGACAAAAGAGCATATCCACCTTTCATTGAAATTTGAGTTTTGTAATATATTAAGTTATTTCATAATATGTGCTATAAGGACAGGGTTTGGTTTGGTTTTGTGCTACTTCCTGGTCATTGCTTATGTTATTTTTTCCATGCAGTACCAGTACCTGGGGACAATATTACAACTCCCCTATACAAATCAACGAAAAGTTGTGAATCACTGTTACAGGCTGAATGGCAACAGATAATATCCTGATCTTTCCGCACAGCAAAATATTTTTAGCCTTGATATGGTGCAAGTAGACATCATGTGACGTTGAAAGCTTAACAGGCATGGTGTCTACTGGCGTCTTGACTGTTATCTATTGTGTTGTGCTTTGGTAACCAAAGTATTGGTTAAACAGATTTTGACGGTGGATCACAAATTGGAATAAGAGGGTCATTCAATAAGTAACCAGCCTACCCTGTTTCCCATCTGTTTTCTTTTAAAAATATCAATCTCTATCAAGATACTCTTCAACCCCATGTTTGAAAAATATATAACCTAATTTTTTTAACAAAAATATAACTGCATTTGAAAGTGTGCTAAAATAACTTAGAAATATGCAACACTACTATGTTCAAGAGCCATTTTCATCAGACAAATTGCGAGATGCTTACTTGAAACTAAGCTATAATTGAGGCCAATAGAATGTATTTTCTCTTTTAAAATTAAGATAAAATTTGTTGCTCTTGAAAAAAACAACGCAGTGGTCAAAATTAATAGTGATGTTATTCATTGGTATAAATGGAATGTAAATTTTTGAAAATTTGATAATTCAGACAGTTTACTTCTTGCTATTTTGACAAAAATGTACTTATAATTATATTCACATATTAATTGATATATTAGATAAACATTTGTTCAAAGTTTTACTATCTGAGAGCTTCCAACATACCTGAAAATAGTTATACTCCACCGTCCTTAACCATGGGTCACTTAAGTATCAAATTCCGCAATCTTTTCATTTTTATTTTCCATTCTGTCGATATATTATATACTCACACTTCATTTTTCAAACTAAAGATATTTATCACAACCTAATTCCTAGAAAGAAAATTATTTGGCTCACTGACCATGCTTGAAGTCAAGATAATTTATCAACTAACCAACACATAATGCTAAAACTTTGTAAAAGAGCCTTAATATGGTGATCAAATAAACTGTGAAAATCTTGACTGTATCGGTCAGTTAGAAATAGGTCAGGCTGGTAACTTATTGAAACACCCTCGTATTTAGAGTTTAAAGACCCCTTAGATTGACCCCCATTGATGGATGCCCATCTTCAAAATCTGTAAAACAAATACTTAAGCTACCAAGCACAACACAAAAGATACCAGCCAAGACGCAAGGAGACAACATGCCTGTTTAGCTTTCAACATCACATGATGTCAACTTGCATACCATAATCAAGGCTGAAAATATTTTGCTGTGAGGAAAGATCAGATTCAACCTGTAACTTTCTAATGATTCATATAGGGGAAGTGAAATATTGCCCCCAGGTACTGGTACTGCTTTGAACAAAAATACATGATTAGTGGCCAGGAATTGGCACAACCCAAACCAAACCCTGTCCTTCAAACCTAAACGTGCAATAACTGATACAACAAAACTCAAGATTTCACTGTAAAGTGGGTATGCCAATTTGTCATCTAACTGATATCTGATCTAGACATACATTTTGAGCTTATATTTTGTATCTATACCCTCCAAGAAACAGTATGGACCCTGTTTCTAAAGTGTCTGGTCTGGATCTAGACTGTTTACCTATGCTCAATATCAGCTGGCCAAATGACAGATAAGGTCATTTTGACCTGAATGCAATATGGAAAATGATTTATGCTCTCAGTTGAGACCACAGGCTGAAGAAATATGTTGATTTAAAGTAACTTCCTAGAATTATGGCCTGTCATCAATGTTAGCCACTAAAATTCATGACCTGTCATTAAAGACAGCTACTTCAAAATTGATCTGTTGACAAAGGAAGCCATTTATCATCTACCTGTCATCTTTGATGGGCTCCAGTAACTTAATAAAATCAAATTGCGGCTTCAAATTTGGCTGAAATGTAGCTGAATAATCGTAGTTTTATTGCGTATAAGTGCAGACAGCAGACTTTGACGGAGAGATGCACAACCTGAACAGATAACCATTTTTTGTGACTTTTATCGGGAAACCTCTGAAATGATGATCAAGTGTGGCTTTATTTGTGAGAGGTTTAACGTCAGCTTGTTTCTGTAGGATCTCTCGACAATAACAAGTGTACTCATCCACCACAGAGTACCAGAGGGCTTCTGTAACAATTTTGCCAACCAAAAATTATAACCTACCCTTCATGGGACATAAAATCCCGTATCTGTCATCATTGTTAGTAACCTGTAATCAAAGCAGCCGGTTGTACGGTGTGTTATCATTGAAAGTCGCGAAAAGCGAAAAATTGTGCTAAATGTAATACTTCTTAGCTTCAGAAATTAGCCTTGAATATCTAAGTTATTTTTCTAAAGAGACTATAAGATACGCAGAACTTCATGAACCCAAATTCCTAACGTAAAATATAATTCGCTATTGCAACGTACTAGATGTACGATATGCAAATTAGGAACCCTGTTGTTTGTGATGCAAGTAAAGTTAGTCTTTATAAAAAGATGACCACAATATGCCTACCAGGTAGGAATTTGTCACAATCAGATCGATCTTCACGCAAATAAACTAAGTTATTCTCAACAGCCCAGTAAACTATCACATATGACAGACCAGAAAAACTATCACAATCACAGATCAGCCTGCGCTTTTGAGCAAAATTAACTAAGTTATTTTCAAAAGCCCAGAAAACTATCACAATCACAGCCTGCGCTTTTGCGCAAAATAAACTGAGTTATTTTCAATAGCCCAGGGAACTATCACAATCAGAGATCAGCCAGCGCTTTTGCGCAAAATAAACTATGTTAATCTCAACAACCCAGAAAACTATCACAATCACAGATCAGCCAGCGCTTTTGCGCAAAATAAACTGAGTTAGGCTATTCCCAATAGCCCAGAAAACTATCATAATCACAACCCAACCAGTAAATCAGACCAGGAAACTATCACAATCATAGACCCAACCAAAATACCCCTAAAATAAACTAAGCTATTCACAGCTAGTCACTCAAGCTTACCAGAGACGGCATCTCTGGGGCATTTTTTAGCCTGAAAAATTCTAAGTTCTTTTCTTAAAAAACTTTAAAAAAAATGCCCCAGAGTGCCTCCCATTACTACTACCTTCTTTAGTTAATTGCTTCATTATTATCCTGTAAGCAAACTTTTATTAAAAATGTAATGCTCTCATAAAATTGACAATCTTCTAGTGAAATGTAAAATTCATGGTAAGTAGATCTGTAAAATCTATATCTGCAACTGCTGTAACAGGGATGACACAAACCGGGGGGGGGGGGGGGGGGGGGACATACCAAAACAAACATGATACAGCATCAAATCAAAACCAAAGGATATTCTATGCTTCTGTCATTGGTAGATTTCTACCAAGGGCTTACATCAATTAGCTGTTTGTTTTGTTTTTTCAAGTACTTTTGTCAAACTGAAGTTTAACCTACACTTTTTTGAAAAGTTACATGCAAGTATAAGGGGGGTAACCCTTAATTCATTTAGAAAAATATATGAACACATGTATAAAGTATCAAAGTCACTGTCGTAAATGTTAGATAATCGATCACTTTAATTAAACAAACTTCCAATGACAAGATATTTGATAGAGAAAAAAATATACGAGTATTTAGGCGAGGGACAGGAAATCCTCAACTTTTGTAGAATGACCCATATACTAATGTCCAATGAAAACGCACCGCTTTGCAGATGTGCATAGTTGTGGCCTATCTAAAGCTGAGCAAAATTGTGTTATTTATATTAATTATTTAGGACAAATGCTATCAATTTCAGTGAATCCGTTAACACATGACGTAACATCAGCTGCCAAATTAATACGTTAATCTCATTTTTGGCGTAAACAAAAATACCCAAAAATCTCAATAAAATGTTTCTGTTTGCCAGTAGATCCACTGTATTGTCGCCAGACTTTTGACAGTTGTGACGCAACACCTGATCCACTGGCATTCGCCAAACTTTTGACAGTTTTGACGTTACATCTAACACTACACGAACGCGAACAGCGTCACTATGTAAGCTTGAATATGGCTTAGTCCGACAAAACTCGACGTAAAACGTTTAATATAGGTTTCTCAAGTCCTAATGTTCTACACAATGCTCAGTTCCGTCCTACAAGCCAATACGCATGCAAAACGTCATCAAAATCCTCAAAAAAAATGACGTCATCTTTGAGGGCGTCGCCAGCCATTGTTCGCAACTCTAGCATTTTAAATCTTCTAAAGTTTTCATCTGTTAGTGCGAGTATTATCTATAATCAAATACTCTTAGTTTGTGTATACGAGCTTTTAGAGATTGACGTTTATCAAAAAAAAACGTTGATACCTACGCTCCGTCGATGTAAACGACCCGCCACACGAGCAAGAAATCTTCTAGCTACGACCTTGTCGTCATTTTGCTTTAGTAAAAGAAAGACTCCTGGAATGTCTCCATTTTACGTGCTAGTCAAAATGATGCTTGTGACGTCACAGTTTCAAGGCAAGATGACTTTTCCAGGCCATGTTGAACCGCAAATTTCACATTTTGCAAATTTCACACTGTGAAGAGATGGTACCAATTCTTCACAGCGCGTGAAGAATTGGTTCCAATACGTCACATATTTCATACCAATATTTCACATTTTGTGAATTTTGCGCACGTAGTGAAATCATATGTTGCTTCACATCGATAAAAACACCCCAAATCTGCTGCATTTTGCAATCGATTCCAATTCTCCACATATATGTCAGGATTTTATAACGTAGTTCAAACAGATTAAACTTTTAAAGTGTCATAATAAAATTTGTTATCAGGATATTTCATAAACTATAACAGATAGGAGCTTCAAAACTGGTCAGCTTATAGAAAATAATGCGGAGATTACCTGGTGAATTTTTTTTTTAAATCTATTTTTTAGTTATTGCCCTTTGCAAATTTGGACATAGAAAACTTGATATCTCAAAAACCGTTACATCAAGGAGCTTCAAACTTAGTCAGTTAATAGAGGATAATGAGTAGACTACTTGGTGAAAATTTAAAAAAAATCATTTTTTTAGTTATTGCCCTTTGCAAATTTTTGACTTAGAAAACTTGATATCTCAAAACCGTTACAGCTAGGGGCTACAAATCTGTACAGCTGATAGAGGGTAATGAGTAAATTAACTGGTGAAAATTAATAAAAAATATATTTCATTTTAGTTATCGCCTTTGCATTTTTTAATGTTTAAGCCCTTTGCAAATTTTGACATCAAAAACTTCCATTAAAGATATCTTGAAAACTATTACAGCTAGTAGCCTCAGATTTGGTTAGATGAAGGAGGATGGTGAATAGATTACCTGGTGAACAGGATGGTGGGCAAGCTAATGGTTGGAGGCATAGCGTTTCATAAACACAATTTCTAATTTTAGATTAAGAATCTTTGGAGAGTTTTCAATCAGTGCAGGAAAATTTTCAATCAGTATAGCAAAGAAACATAGGCCCTGATCAAGCTGTGTATTTACAGAGCTTATCTGCGCCTATTGGCATATGCAAAAATAATATTTTCTCAGGGTGAGGTTTGTATATGATTTATGCATCTGCAAAGTTTAAAGTTGAACGCTCATAGGTTCAGAAGGAGATCCGGTTAAATGAAAAAACATGTATACATTATTTGGCATTGGGTCACACAAAAGGTGTACATCAGTGACAAATACATCTGCAAAAGGTGTTACGTCAAATTGTTAAGGAGGAGGCGTATTTAAAAGAAAATATACTACATGTATATGACCATTGACCTTGAAGTCAACTTCACGTAAAAAGACCACCCAGTACCCTCTACATTATTTGACATCTGTACCTATTTTGAGGTTGCTACGTCCAACAGCTTATGAGGAGGTGCGTTCGTAAGAAACGTGAAGAAAACACGGATGGAGGGACGGATAACTAGCCGAATTTGGTACATTATTGGTATACGTTTTTTTCTTATAGAAAAGGTGGATATAATATGATAAAGCAATTTACTCTCATTGTAAGCAATAGCTAAAGGGAACACGTTGGGTGCAACCGAAGTCATTGATGAAAAGAATCTTTCACATTTGACTAGATATTACAAATTCTGTTATAGACATTTGTGAAGATAAAGTACCAATTCTTCACATCAGTGAAAATTTGGTACCAAATATTCACATCTGTGAGCATATTTCACATTTGTGAAAATTGAGTACCAATTCTTCACAGGTGTGAGAACTGGTACTAATTCTTCACATTGGTAAAATTGAGTACCAATTCTTCACATCTGAGAAAAATCGAACCAGTCCTTTGCAGATGGCACGAATGCGTACCAATTCTTCACAGTTAAAAATGAGAAAGATGTAAAATTTGAGCACAGATGTTAGACCCCCAAAATTATCGAAATTGACCATACGCAAATTTCACATTTTCCAAAAATGAAGAATTGGTACCAATTTTTCACACCGTGTGAAATTTGCGAAATGTGAAAATTACGGTTCAACAAGTCTATCAATATAGATATTCTATGCATTTTATACACAGGGAAATGCGAGAATCATGCTTTTGAAAAAAAATCTGACACATTTGATTGCTTGCTGTATGACTTTCTGTGTTGACGTTTGTTTTGTTAAATGCTTCCATCACGGGGCATTAGTGGTCAGTTAATTTAAAGACCTTTAAGTAACTTACAGATTAGCTACAGTACAATAAGACACAATTGCAAAAATAAAATGTTATAAGTTTAAAGGGGACAGCAACACTAAAGACAAGTATGTTTTATCAGAAAGAGCTCTATAAACCATGAATTTTGATACAAGTATAATCAAAATCGGTAGGAAAATGGGGAAGTTATGGGTCTTTAAAGAATTTAATATTGTCAACATTTAACATTCATATTTTTTCAAAACAAAGTTATATTCTATCTTCAAATATAAAGGTGTTATCTGTCAAACGGTACATTTTGTCACCAAATACTGTATTCTTGTAACATTGTATTAATCATTTTGGTTAAAGCAAACGGTACTAAATAACTTTTACAATAGCAGCACTTTTCTTCCAACTATAAGGTGTTATGTGACACATGGCACCTTCTGCTGCAAATTTGACAGCAAATAGCACTTTTTTGCCGCTGATATGCACATAGGGCCAAATGAAAATTTGTTACCATGAGTTTTGTTCAAGGCCCTCTTGTTTATAGTGTCTGAACTATATTTCTTGGAACCTATCCATACAATTGTGTTTTTATTTTATCATAATGTATCTTTAGGCCTGTTTTTTTTCATTTTTTCTAGTTTTTTAAGGGTATGGTCTAGGGAATCATCTTACCCATATTAAAAACAGTTGTGTCATCTGCGAAATGAGATATTTTGAATTCTTTGAGTTCCATTTTAATTCCCTTTATATTTTTATTTTTTCGTAGTTTTGTTTATCTGTGCTATACAAATGTAAATTTCTGTGATGCCAACCTAATTCCTGTAATTTTTGTTTAACGTGAATGTTATATGTTCAGTCCGTAAAATAGCCTCGATATGTTATAATTGAATGCCAACTTTAGCTAAAGCTTCGTGTATCTTATATTACCTCCAGTTGGGATTCTTTGTTTTACAGAAAACATTTGTACTTGGGTTATGCCATCCGTTACTACATATTGTTCCCCATTGATTGTCGTAGAAAACCTCCGCTCTGCCTATTTTGTTGCTATCGCTGTCTGAGCCGTCAGTTGCTATTATCCGCACCATTGCATCTGTAAAAGACTGACAGTGTATTACTTGACTTTTCGCTTACTGTAAAGGCGGCGCCTCATGAATGCGTAATTAGGACTAGTCATCTTAGGCATACATTTGTAGGTAAAAGCTGAAAAGGAGGCGTGGTTTTATTCAAAAGTAACTGTATCATCTTGTATCGTCATTATTTAGTCCTTAAAACGCCAGCAAAGTAACTGCATCTGAAACGGCTATTTAACATAAGCAGGGAGCCAAACATTGTGGACCCACATCAGACTGCTCCTACAGGAGCAGTCTGATCTGGGTTCACACTGTTTATCTATGAGGCTTCAAATAGTTTAGTGGGCGACAAAAACATACATTTTGTGACTATGCGCTTTAAGGGTTAAAAAATGTGAGTTCAGTGTGTATACGGTTAGGATTTTCATGAAATGCACGCACATTTGCGCGGCTCAAAAAGCTTATTAACTCTTTACCAAACTATAAATAAAACCTGGTTTCCCTTCCTTAGCAGATGAAATAGCCGAATCACACCCAGATATGAATATTAAAGTTGCAGCCTTTACAGTAAGCGAAAAGTCAAGTAATACCAATGGTATTATTTGGCGCATAGCATCAGTTGTACCTGAATCTGAAATCAGGTCGTCTTGTCTGCACATTTACTCAGGTAGCCTATACAGGTTTAGATAATTCAACGTGTGTGCGTCTGTTTATTGTTGCCTTGTGGTCACCTGCTGGGAAAGGGCTGACCCCTTGGCTCTCGTTTGTGATGTCCTATCGTGAGTTTGTTTCTTATGCATTGGTATCCTGGGTCAGGAGTGGTACTTGATTGTATCGATTCCTGATTTTTGCCCTCTTTCATACTTTGTTGAGCGTAAAAGTGTATATATTTTTTACCCATCAGTTTTAACATATGCTTTGGGTGTTCAAAAGAACCGTCTCATTGAGACGGTTCTTTTGAGTACCCACAACATAAGTTTTGGTTGAGAAATAAGAAAAATATTTTTTCGTTGCGCACTCTTAACTAAAGTATTGCTATATTGTAAACAATATGGACCTTGAACAGCTCAGTGTGGCCAGGACTCGTTGTGTTTTCTTCAGTCTGAAGTGCACTTAAATATATGCAGCAGACGCAAAAGCATACGACATTTTCAGGGAAAGAATTGGTGAGGTAAGGGTTGAACTGTTCGATTTTCAAATTCTTCAATATAATTAAAAGTGTAGAAGAGCATTTAGATAGCGATCGTTAAAATGTCTAAATAGTTGCAAACAATGGTTGGAATCATCCACCAAAATTGAATTTTGTTAGTAAGCTATTAGCTCAAAATGAAAAAGAAATGAAAAATGTGGCACCCCTAATATGGGGAAATACTCTCCCAAATGCTAAGGAAGGGAAATTAAATTTGTCACATACGGATTAATCAAATAAAATTTGACGGTTCCGACTTAAAGACGTATCTATAGATGAGAGGGTTGGAGCCTGATTTTGTGTCTGTGGTCGGCTCACAGGGGTTTAAATGTTGGATTTCTTTTGCTCCGGTATTCAGTTCCATGTACTGTTTTGTATTAAATTAGTTATTGTCTTTGTTGTATTTCCTTTTTAAATCTTGATTAGTATGTACTAGAAGATGATGCATCGATAAGTTAGGAAGTTGTCATGCGAACCGAACATCTATACACAGCGTCAAAAGCTAAGAACCAATCGAACACTATTTCAGAGACGGTTATCATATACGTTTTTCTCCAAAAGCACTATCAATTTGTAATATATTGTTACCAAAAATAGTAAGTGAGTATGATCAGGAAATACCACAATCACAAACTGCAGACAAACCCATGGCACCGCGAGGAAGAGCCACACAACAAACACGAGATACCAGGAAGACAAACTAAGCACAACAACCAGCTCTCTCTTCCCCATCAAGATGATTGCAAAACTAGAATGGACTTAAAGTTACGTACAACAAAACAAAGAACAATTACAGACTCCCACAATGGGAGTAACAATAAACAACAAGTCAACAACAACAGAACCACCGCCTTAGAACGGACAGCAGCCCTAGCCACCGGGGGGTGGGGGGTAAATGCATTTTCTGGTACCAAATCTTCGCCCTAGATTCTGCTGTTGTTGACGTACAAGAAATGTCCAGCTCTCATGGAAGACTTCTAACAATTGCAATGTATCATCATGGAGAAACACTCTAATCAAATTAACAGACTTTGATGAAACAAAGAAAAGGGCTCACGACTCACAGATAGTCAGAGCTAAAGAAAACCTCAAGTTGAGCCATGGTGGATCCAGCTACAGATAAGCATCAGGTACCAACCCACCGATTAAAGCTTTACGTTAGAGTCGTCATAGAGTCTGAGGCCTGACCCACCGTCGTGCAATTATAGAGGAAACCATAGCTATAAACCGTAATTAGGTTTCAAACCAGGCATGCAGACTGTCGCATGACATCCAAGTTATATCAAACCTTTATGCAACGTTTCATAATCGTTTTGAATTGATCACTAAAATTAGGTTTCCCAACGATTCATTTGAATTTATTAACTAAATCACCATACAATATAGGTTCTAATATGCCTTGTAGCAGAAGAGTTTTTAACCCAATGTTGTATTTAACAATTTACTCTGATCGATTGTCTATGGTAGAATTTAGAAAATGCTTTTCAAATTTTATGATATCTATAACCTTGTTTTAATTACTTAGCAGTCAAAAATAGGTTTTTGTTGCTGAAGTCATCAACATTAGAACACACTCTTGCAAAACGAATAAGCTGAGAAATATATACACCATAGGAAGGGGAGCGAGGAACATCTCCATCAAGAAATGGGAAATTTATTATTTCAAAATTAAAATCATCATGTTTATCATAAATTTTAAAAGAAACTATGCCATTTGTTATGGACAAGTTCAAGTCCAAAAACGGAGCTTCGGTATCAGAAGAATTCGCCTTATCTAACTCAAGTTCAGTAGGATATATCTGACCTACCATTTGTTCAAACTAAGGATTACCAATATTATTTAAGTCATCTAAATATCTGCAGGTGGAGTTAAAAGCTTCAATAATATTAGTTTGACTATTGTCTGACAGAGAAAACATGAAGTCTCTCTCATAGCAAAACAAATCAAATCTGCAACAAGAGGAGCACAATTAGAACCCATTGGAATACCTACAATTTGACTATATGATTTCGAGCCAAACTTTCTTAATACATTGTCTAAAAGATAATGGAGAGCATCACACATTTTCTGACATGACCACAATTTAATATCGTTTAGGTTGTTCAGAGGTAAAAAGGCCTTTTTATCACTACAAGCGAAATAAAGTGGGCCCTCTCTGTTAAATGTTTGTTCAATTAATTATGTTAGTTTTTCTTTTATTATATTATGAGGCAATGTAGTATAGAGAGTAGAGAAATCATATGTAAACAATCTAGATGCTAGAAAACCTCTAGACTTTAATTTATTAAGAATTTTAACTGAATTTTTAATAGACCAAAATAAATTTTTACCATTCCTTTCATAAACTGTTGTACAATATTTAATGACATGGTTTTTAATCGCAGCTAGACAAGAACTCAAAAGAATAGACAAGTCTTTCTTTGACCTGTCAAAACTATCAGAATGCCATTTGAATATTTTGCTAAAGTTCTACGGTGTCCTGTATACACCAACCCCTATTTTGGGGTACACCCTTAAACGTGTCATAGCAGACCCCAAAATGCTTCCTTTGAATTCGTATTAACGCGAAAATAACCTAGACCTATTTTTCAGACTAGTGCTAAATGATTCTGGCGAGCTCAAGGTTTCTTGTCAGTTACAGAGATTGTTAATCACATGTTTATAATTTTTGCATTTTCACTATATAATATGCTATTCTTTACACTTCCATATCTTTTGCTCTACGAGGGTCATCCAATAAATAGAGAGAATTTCCTTATAATACAAAAGTTCATACCAGTAAAACATCGCAAATGTAATAATTAGGTGGCATAACTTGTTGGGCATGCAGCAGCATATCCAAAACTTTGTTGGAAAGTGAGGTCGTTTGTTGCTTAGCAACGAAAAAGTGATACTAAGCTAACCTGGCCAGATTTTCCTTATACAATAACTTCATGCTAAAGAAACACAGTCTGGCATGTAATTATTATCAAGTATCTGAACATAGTTTGTCCTTTAATCTGTTATACTTTAATTGTTCTCAATGTTACATATAAAATATGGTCATTACCATATACAAGTTAGTCATGGTTGCCTAGCAATTGTGGGAGAATGGACTGGTTGTTAAGTCTATACTTTACTGTTGCTAGGCAACAAGGGAAGCATTTGTGATGCATGTTTTTTTAAAGATACTGTTTTAAAATATAGAATATATTTGATACTTTTAGGGTAATTTAAAACTTTTATACCAACCAACGAAAATTTAAGGGATAATTCATGACCCATACCCCTATTTCTGATTAAACATTTTTTCATTTTTGTCGCTTTTTTACGATAAATGCCCTTGCCAATTTGACATTTTTCAAAAGAAGTCAATGAATTTTACAGAATAATTACCTTATGTTGTAGTTTATAGAATAGATTCCTTTTGGAACTGATCTGCATATATATAACCATGGCAACCATTTTAAGGCATCCAACAAGGTCAGCTTTAAGTACCTGTTTATGTTGCTAAGAAACAAGTGACATCACATTCGGTCAAACTTTTGGTTATGTTGTTGCATGCGCAACAAGTAATGCCACCTTATGGTTATATTTGTGATGTTTAAATGGTAAAAACTCTTACATTATAAGAAAATTCTCCCTATTTATTGGATGACCCTCGTATCAGAGACAGAGAGGGCTTGTTGTGCAATGGTGGACTAGTGTAGACGTGTCGATATCGAGAGCGCAAGAAAAATTTAATAAAATGTAGTTGTGAATACTGTGGACAAGTGTCAAATAGTCAATAGCTTGGGGAAATGCTATAAGTTACTGATGATTATCACAAAATTTGTATCAAATGGAAAATTAAAGTGAAATTTAAGAATTTTGGAACTCGCCACGCTGGCAGGCAAATGCAACTAGTTTTCGTGACTACGATTTGTGCCGGGGATGTACATGGACAATTAAGTTAAACTAATTAGTCAACGGATGGAACAGATGGACTGTCTTCTATCATTCTGCAAGTTGGTATACATATTTTAAAATTATTATAACCATAGTTGAAAAAGAATTACGTGTAATTGACTTAGCCAGTGACTACAGAACCCTAGCGGTTACATAACCGCGTACATATATACAATACCATACACACTTTTGTAATAAAGAAGGCCACAGTTTGTAAACATACAGCCCATTTATTTGATTTATTTGATTATTATGGCTTCCAAATCAGAAGATCATGATCTTAAAAAGGGTTCCGACAAGCGGAAGGCTGCTGAATCACCTGAAACAGACAAACCATTTCCACGATTACGTCGAAGGGCATCTTTGCCCGATCTGCAGGATGCAGCCGAACCAAAGAAATCATATTCCCTGCCCAAGCTCATGAAGCGTGGATTTTTTGACCCTGACATAATGAAAGGTATAGTTCCAACGATGATGGAGCAGCTCGCCCCCTCAATTGAAGAAACCATCAGAATTGCAATGGAAACGACCCTGGCAACCACGATATCAAGTTGTATCGAGAAATCAATGAATGTCTACAAAACAGAGGTTATTAAGCCTCTCATTGACAAGATGCTGAAATAAGTACATTGAAAGCCGAGCTTAAACAAAAAACGAATAATGTAAAGGAGCTTGAAACTAAAGCAAATAAGCTTACTCAAAGCATGAATGATCTTGAGCAATATCGCCGGCGTCAAAATATATGATTAAATAACGTCTCCCTACCAGATACATCACGATGCGAAGAGGTGGTCTTGAACATTCTTAACAATGCCTTCCCTAACACAATTGAAGGCATAAAAACAGAAGATATAGATAGGTGCCATCCCATAGGCAAACCAAACAAAAAGCAAAATCGTCAAGTGATTGTCAAATTCACCTCATATAAATCAAAGGCCAAGGCTTATGACGCCAGATTTAATTTGTCCAACGTTTACATGACGGAAGATTTTACAGCGACAAATCAAACAGTTGTGAACCAACTGATACATCTCAAGAAAGCTAAACGTATCAAAAAATTTTGGTCAAATGATGGTAAAATATTTGCCAAAGTAACCGATGAGCAGCCCAAATTCCGAATAAAAACTAAAGGTGACATTGCGGATATGTTTGAAAATGCTGTTCAAGAGGGATATGCTGATGACTACGAGACTGAAGTTGCGATCCAAGAGCCCGGTGAAGCAATGGACGCAAATACCTCAATCAGTTAAAGTACCGTTACCTGTTAATTACTGTGCATCCGAAATTTATACATGTACGAATAACATGTTGTTTTTTTGTTTTTTTTTATTATTAGATGTTTTTACGCCAACTCTACTCAAGCCTCTTAGACGCTACTGTGCGGCTTATAAACGATCTGAAATTTATACATGTACGAATAACATGCTTTTTGACAATTAGATGTTTTTACGCCAACCATACTTGAAGCCATTCAGACGAACAGTGCAGACCCAGATCAGGTTATTTTGCTGCTGTTTTAAGGGTTATATCACGTAAAATTGTATGTTTTGTCGACCCATACTTGAGGCCTCTAAGGCGAACAGTGTGGACCCAGATCAGGCTGCTCCTGTGGGAGCATTCTGACCTCGGTACACAATGTTTGCCACTATGCTTTTGGTAAACAGACATTTCCGGGTGCAGTTATTTTGCTGGTGTTTTAAGGGTTATATCCTGAAAACATGTCAAATTGTCAATTTCCTGTTCGCTACTCTAATTAAAGGAACTTCGAGTCGACGCCGATTCGACGTCTCAAAGACGTCAAATCGACGTCGATACGAAGTTGATGTATTCGCAATGAAAGTCATTGCGAAATTTGTGGATTGACAATTACTCAAATCATACCGTACAATGTAGTCAACCTCGATTTATGGCGAGAGTAACATCAATAATATTAGTAACCAAAAATTACAATAATAGCATGTGTTTGTCAGGTTGTATATAGATCTATATATAGCTGCACGAGGATTAATACGGCTCATTGAACAGCACATACCTCGCTGTTTCTTGCAAAACGTAGTCCAGGGGAGGCTATTAATTTACTATAAGGATTATTAAATTAGCCGAGTTGCATGCCTTCGATAAAAAAAACGAAAAAGAGAATTCGATACTTGAGGCGAGTCTGCGTACAGTACGTGGGCTCGCCAGTGCACAGACGACGTGGGATGATGGGTGGAAATTTCTGTTTCTATTCAAATTCAAATAGAGCGTTCAGTAAGCAAACGGTGAGGAACCCGATCAGACGCCCTGATCTGCGGCGACTTGTCTGGTTTTCCGCAGTTTGCCTACATCCTATAAATACGCTAGGAAAGTCCATAGTATAGGAAAAAGACGTGCTCAAGATACAACTTTCGACAAACCGAAAATGTTTTCTCTGTTATTTATGTTTGTTTTGATTTGTACGTGTCTGTGTGATTTTTTTGTATGTATGTATGTATGTATGTATGTGGCAACGCTGCTGTTGAAACTCATTGGTACACGGATAAGAAAACGATCCCACTTGCTGCTTATGAAAACATATGTAGACATTACATTGTTACCTTATGGGTAATACAATAGAGAGTTATAGAGCAGCCATAAGGTCTTTCTACTCTGTAACACACAGGCTTATATGTCGAAGTTCGAATGATTGACATGCCTGTCCACACGCCTTCTTTGCAATATTATTTCAGCAGCAGTGGTGCCACGGTATGGGAGGATGATGGTATGTGTGATTGTATATGTATGCTGTAAACATGATTGTATCCACCATTGTAACTGATATAATCTGTTGTTATATTTGGGAAAGGACTATCTAATGTTGTAATAACTTGTGTCCAATCCCTTTGTTTGCTTATGCAATAAAATATGTTTAATCTAATCTAGAGACATTCATCTGGAATTTACAGACATAATATGTTTTGGTTTTTGCAATAATATGATATTAACAATTTTCATCTCGTAGCGGTATGAAAATGCCCCAAATGTGGTAGAGAATATGGGACATTTTAAGGAAAGTGTCCATTTGCAATGCCTGATCGTTAACCTAAATGCTACTTGAATCAAAATTAGATGTAAAGTGTCACCTCGTTATCTAATTTCATAAATACAACAAGTTTAAATTCACGTTTGGAAAGCTTCACTGTTTTTACTTATTTAGGCAGTGCTTAATATCTTTTGACACCATGTATATGTGTCTTGATACACATCAGAATTAAGAGTGAGGTTGGTGCCCCTAAACATGTTAAAACCCTCCAGTAATATTTGTAATATTTTTACTTACCGAATCCTTTTTGTAATTAATGTTTTGTGTTCTGTCTTGTCTGTTCCTTGCAGCCTTGTGGTCACTTGCTGGGAAAGGCTGACCTCTTAGCTCTCTTGTATGTGATGTTTTCAAGTGTGTTTTTTTCACTTTCCCATATGGTGTTCCCAGTCAGGTGTGGTAATTGATTTTATCGATTCCTGACCTTTGCCTTCTTTCTTACTTTGATATCATGAACATAATTATTTAGCATTGGACATGTGAATCTTTTAAAAAGTTTTGCCGAACCAGCCCCATAAAATATGATTTTTTATCGCATCAGCGTGCGTCCTACGAGGGATGTTCGAAATGACTTGCTTATTTCTACCCGGAGACTTCAAAGGGGTACTTTCATCTGTGCCCACGCATGGATTTCTTCAAACTTTGCATATTAATAACTCATATACGAACTATGAAAATGTATTTATCGAATTAGATAGTTAAGAATAAGGCTTAGGAAGCAACCCTGACGTACTCCAAATTTCCATTTCCTAAATCAATAGTCTTGTTTATTTCTATGATTTGTCATCTAGATTGAATCCAAAATACCATAGACATTATCTTAATACCACGAAACCATTTGGATAAATTATGGTTTACGTTTTCAGAAGAAGTGATTGTTAAATTTCAATATTTTTTTTTTCAAAAAATTTACAAAACATTCAACATTCAATTCAAAAGATGGATATGTTCTAGTCTTTGTCAAGATATCATATTATCACAAAAACATGCCATATATATACTGCTGATCTGAGCCAGATATCATGAAAATCTGAAACCGGTAACTTTGTCATTTCCTACCTCTTATGGGTATAGGTCAGTTTTAGCAAAATTAATTATTTAGTTCAAATGAATCAATAACTCGACATAAGGAGGTTGTTTTTTAATCTACGTCCACTTTTCTTAAGGAAAGACATGTTTAGATAATTTTAAATGATTCAAGGGTCAGAAATGCCGAAGGTCATGGCCCTGTGTCATGGCACTATGGGGCCAAGACAATATGTATCACATCCTCAAGTCCTGCATGATATTGTTTAAGAAACATAATATCCTAACAATAAACATGTGAAAACAAGAAGACTAAATATTTCCTTTACATCCCAACTGAACTAGAGGAACCACATTTTGGTGCCGTGACCAGGATAAGGTGTAACAGAGTCTTATCAAAGGTATTATAAAACAGTGTTCTAAATGAATAAGTGAGGTCCAGAAACAAAAACGTATGCCTAGGATATACAGCCAGCTAGGATATAAATGTTGCTATTTGATGGAAATCAGCATCATTTTCACAAAACAGAATGAACAGAAAAGATTTAAGCATTAAATTAGCTATACCTTTGAAGCCAAGAGTTATCTGTGACCAAAAAGGTTAATTTTAACCAATAGGTTTGACAGGGGGTTATTTTTGTGAAGCAGGTTTATTAACGAGTCTTACAATTGTAAGATCATAGATATAAGGTTCTTCACCTGTATGAACTGACTTGTCATCATAAGGTTTCTCTTCTGTACGAATTGAAATTCTTAAAAATGTTATATATTAAGTGTAACATTGGCTAGATGTAGTTTTAATGTTAGAAACTGGATGTGTTAAGTACAGGTGTCAACATATTGTATCATTTTGGCTAATATTATTGTGTAAGCACTTCATAAAATAAGAATCGTGGCACTTAATATAAAAGAATATTGTTCTTTTTTCTTTTTTCAATCCATAATAGGGGAAAACACTGAACATATCAACTTCTACCAATAAACGTACTAGCAGGATGATTCAAACTAAGCAAGTATTCAAGTATGTTTTACACTGAAACATAATTATTGTATTTTTTACATTTCGATGAATTAGGGCCATGTGTTTACATCAAGTTAAAAAAATATGTTACCGGTCCTTGAATTTCATGAAATTTGGTCTACATATTCTTAACATATATGGATAGTTTATATGTTGAAATGGTATTTTGACAAAGACCGCAACCTGTAAAAATGTTACTTCCAAATTTGACTGAATACAAAATATACAGTCGAAAATTGTGGTACCATGCTATAAAAATGAATGCCTACCAAATATCCTAATATATACAAAGCCATTTTAAGTAACAGCGAACTTATCAATGATATAGCTATTTAATAAAACATTTCTCCGCCCGTTACATGATATGTCAATTACTTTAGAAATAATAATAACTGGGTACCCTAAGGTATTATAGTGATATCATTCATGACGTCATAAATTAGCAATGGAATTGCATAAAAACTCAAACGCACCATAAATATTAAAGTTATACCCCAGACAATTAAATAACATAATATTTTCAAAATCCAAGCGTGGGCAGACTCCCATGTTAATTTCCCATACCATGCAAGAGCCCCTTTCAAGTTAGCCCAAAATTGTTCATTTCATGCCCTCAAAGTACTCCCTGTGGCTAGAAATGCAAAGTTTCAGTCGATGTCTCCACTTCCAGAAGGCGTCAAGGTAAGCTGGTTTGGGCACAGTAATAAGGTACTGATGGATGGTAGATCCAAGCGCCTGTCAGGACCGGTATTTTCGCCCAGCAAGGAACGATTTCAATTTCGGAGACAAAAAGAAATCACATGGGGAAGGGTTTTGGAAATACTGGGGTGAGGCAAAACAGTTACTTTTTCTTTCTTCAAAAACGCCGTAACTAATGCGGAGGTATAAGCCGGAGCATTGTCATGTAGAAGACGGATATGTTTAAGTGTCGTTTCTGATAATACTTTTTTCAGTTTCTTCAGTACTACGTTTTTGCAGTATGCTCCTTTGATGCTTTTACCCTTTTTCACTATCACTTTTATTGAGAATAGAAAATTGCATACAAAACCTTCTTTGCACCCAAAGGCTGTTTTGCAATTATTTGGCGTTTGCTGTGTTTAGTGGCACAGATCTTATTGCTAACCTTACTGACGGGCTCAAAATAATGGACCCAAGTTTCATCACCTGTGACGACATTGGCAAACTGTTTTTTGAACATTTGAAACAGCTTTTTGGACACTTAAACCCGTTGCCTCTTTTGCTGATCAATCAACAGATGTGGCACCCATCTTGCAGAAATCTTTTCGGACTTTCAAATGCTTCAAACCGTTGATAATGATATCCCTACTTTTCGTGCAATATCACGAACTGTAGATCCGGCGTCTCCTTTAATGATTTCCTTTATTTATGAAACGATTTCTCTTCGAAATGCAGATTATGACCCACCTGATTTCGGTGCATTTTTGATGGACTCTACACCAGATCCAAATTTCTTTTTCCAGCGCCTAACTGTGGCATAAGACACACAAGAAAGTCTATAAGCAGTAGAAAGTTCAGTCAACAGCTGCTTTAAAGAACAACCAAGTTTTGAGCGAGCTTTGATGTAAGCCAGTATTTCATCTTTCTGGTCGACGCTTCTTTTAACTATTTTTACTACAGTGGTCAATGACTGCGTGTATTCAAATGGATTTTTTTTTATGTCTTATACGTATACTTCTACCACGACCTCTAAGTAATGACCCTCGCTTCATTCAATGCATTTACCGTTACAGTCACGCCTCAAAGCGTTTTGTGGAAGTATAGCCTATCATGTACATATATACACCGTTGTGTAGATTAAACAAACCTAGACAGGTATGTATTAGTTTTGATCGTGCCCCAAGTGGGTATCGAGATAGAGGGCAATAAGCAATTCATTTTGAACATCCCTCGTATGCTCAGACGAGACTAAGCATCTTTGCAGTCTCGCCAGAGCCTTCGCTACTCGCATACACAAAGTATAGAAGTAGATGAAGGTTCAAATCAAACATTAGATTTCTAGATACAAGCTCTGTGTATATACATGTATATGTTTAAAGACGGATTTTAGGCTTTTACAATATATAATAACTATTTCGTGAGTTGGCCCATGTGTACACGAAAACCTCGAAAATTCGAACAACATTTGTTCGAAATACTCGCTAATTCGAAGTAAATTTGAGACTTAATAGATTCAGAAAATATGACCTATTTATGAAGAATCTAAATGATTGTCCATAAAACCAATATGTTTTAAGTGCGTAAAAGAAACGTCTCCCTGAGACGTTTCTTTTACGCAGCTAAATCATATGTTTGTTAGTAAAAAAACTGATAAATATTTATTTTATTTGGAGTGGGGAGGGTTTGTAATTTACAAATGTATATTACTACGTACATTACTATTTTCGAACTATTGATAATTCGATA
This sequence comes from Loripinus fragilis, assembly GCA_964019695.1. NCBI lineage: Eukaryota > Metazoa > Mollusca > Bivalvia > Lucinida > Lucinidae > Loripinus > Loripinus fragilis. The sequence goes on from OZ026516.1 coordinate 107,590,208, forward strand.
TAAATATCTAGTCCCAAGAACTTCGAATTTACGAGATTCAACTGCATTTCATGAGTTGGCCAATACGTACCTGTAACAGCCTGTTCGAAGCATGTAATTCCAAGATCCTTCTGATGTTCATCAGTCTTTACTTCAAATTGCTGTATGGTGCAGCTCTTCAGAAGCACATCGCTTGCATCACAGTTTAATTGCTTCAATTTCAAAGATATCCCAGACCCTTCTCCATACGCTGTGGCCTTGTGGTAACTTCCTCCATAGCTTAGTTTAAAAATATAATAATAATAATAATAATAATGATAATAATAATAATAATAATAATAACAACAAGATTTGATTATAATATTCCGATTATAATGTCTCCCAAACCAGCGCCAATCCCCAGGGGACATCATTGGCAGTGTTAATGAATGCGTATTATCATAAGGAATATCATTATATATGGATTAGGGATGGGGATCTAAATGGTTTCCCAGATATCAAGCCTTTGATGAAGTAAACGGGGTGGGGCATTTCTGGCGAGCTCCAGGGGGACTTCCTGGCCAGTGCTTTTAAAAGGGCCTTGTCATAAGAATCATGAATATATATGATTTAGGGGTGGGGATCTGAACGGTCTCCAAGATATTAAATGGTTTATGAAGTGAAGGGGGTAGGACAATCCCGGGCGCGCACCGGGAGACTTCCCTGCTAGTGTTATTGAATGTTTTTTTATCATAAGAACCGGAGTATAATGGTTTATGGGTGGGTATCTGGATAGTTGCCGATATATTTAGCCTTTTATGAACTGAACAGGGTAGGGCATGCCGAGACGTCACTGAGGACTTCCCAGTCAGTGTTATTGAATGCTTCTTATCACAAGAAATATGAATATATATGGTTTAGGGGTCGGGATCTGAATGGTTTCTGCGGTATTTAGGACTTTAAGGATTGGCTAGGCCTGGGTATGTATCTGGGTCAGCCCTTGAGTCTGGGATTTCAAATTTCAAACTTTCTTGCAAACTATACATCAATATGTATAATATTAAAAAGAAAATCAGAACAATTTCTTAAGTTAATAGTGACAAATAGTCCGGACAAAATTTATCGGTTTTGGGCACGCCCGTGGGCCAGCCTTTGAGTCCGAATTTTTGAAATTGTAAAACCATCTTGCATAATCTACCATATCCCTAAATTTTAGAACAAGTCGTCCAGTGGTTACCGAGAACTTGTCCAATCAAAGTTTGGGCGGAAAGAAAAAGAAGAAGCGGAGCAAAAACAATAAGTCTCCCCACTTATATGCGCGGATCCAGAGACACCCCCCCCCCCTGGAAAATCACAAAGCTATAGGGTTTCTTAGCAATACTGGTACTGGCCCGGATCCCCTGGTAAATCATAAAGATTAAATGTTGGACCATTATCGGCCTGCGACCGAAACGCCATTTGAATGGCGTTTCGCTGGCGAGCCGATGATGGCCCGCTTTTAGTGGTATTTGGATCCTTTCCCCTACTAAAAAAAAACAGCAAAAAAAACGTCGACAAAGTTTAGTTGCACCCCCTCTGACAAAACTTCCTGGATCCGCGCATGACTTACTTATATCCGAGCTCTTTACATGCTGTTCTGGTAGCTTTCCAATCCCAGTCATCCTCTACAACCGGAGACCAAACTCCGTTATGAAATATTTCCAAGCGACCCTGGCTAATTTTTTGACCACCGATAAGCCGTATCGAGTCTGAAAATAAACCGAGCTTTTTCAAGAGATTGTGGTACCTTTTAACCCAAGGGTGGTATTATAATGTGTATATGTCTTAGCCGATTTTAGTCATTGTTTAAAATTTAAAATTTCGATATTTATTATTTTTGTGATGGACATGGGTTTTTGCATATTATTCAAGTATATTCATTTGCATTCTTGTCAAAATTCTACCAGAATATTTGTTTGATAAAATTAAATGATTCATTCTTTATTCTTGCATAGATATTTATTCATATAGCTGTTTAATCCCATTGTCAAATGAACGAAAATCTATGTTCAAATCAGGAGATTAACGTGCTGTTTTAACATGAGTTTGAACTTGAAAATAGCCTACCCTGCATTATTTGCATGTCGTTATACGGAAAGGGTTGCGGGCCAGACTGATCATTTCGCCGATGCTTTCGTTCGCTAAAACGTTGCGTATGTTTATGACGTCATGACGACGTTATGACGTTCGATAGTTTCAGCCGACGCCATTTTGATTAGGAAAATCTAATGTACAGGTAAGAAAATGGAAACTTTAAGGTTTTAGCAGCGTTTTCAGAGCGAATTGGGTTGGAATAAGGTAAAATATGCAATAATAACGATCACACATGTTTTTTTCATTGCAATAACACTTGCCGGGTCCTTCGGGAGATGTTTGAACACTCAGCCTATCGGCCTCATGTTCAAACAGCTTCCTCGTTAATGAATGAAAAAACATGTGTGATCCCTATAATAGTATGCATTATAAGTGAAGTATAACAAGTTTTCATGACTATGGTATTCTCGTATTTTGAAGCGTTCTGTGTACAAGATAAATAAAACCAAATTAGTGGGCTCAACTCTAATACGCAAATGGAGATGTTAATGGAGGATCTAACATAGGTGCCCATGTTTTATTGATTTTATTAAACGAGTTTTCATATCTTTTTAGCAACGATTTTAATAAATTAAATAATGCAGTAGCACGAATGTTAGATTCTATTTATCACAGTACAGTAAAACCTGTCTAAAACGGCCACTCAAAAATAGACAAAACAAAGATCTTGATCACAAATGGTAGCTTAATAAAGGTCGAACGCAATGAAAACGCTGCTAAAGACATTGAAATATCTTACTCTAGATTTCTCTAAGCAAAATGGCGCCAGCTGTACATTTTCGAACGCCATAACGTTGTCACAACGTGTCATGCTAATAAATGCTACCATGCTCAAAAATGGGAAGATCAAAATTCTCAGGTGCTGACCCACCGATTCCCCGTAAAGAGTTTTGCATGCTTAGTGGTCTACCCGATCACGGTTGGCAACTTTGCTTTCCTCTTTAATTGCAAGCCTGCGGGTCGGACCTCAGATTCTATGACGGTTCCGACTTAAAGACTTATCTATTGATGAGATGGTAGGGGCCTGATGTTGTGTCTGTAGTCGGGCCCACTGGGGTTCTTTTACTCCGGTATTCAGTTGTATATTCCTAATTTTTATATCTCGATTGGTATTTACTAGGAGATGATACATCGATAAGCTGGGGATCTTTCATGCGAACCAAACATGTCTTGGTCCACATCAGAAATAAGGGTGAAGTTGGTACCATAAAACTAGTTTAATCCCTCCAGTAAAAATATTTTTACAAACCGTTCCAAGGCAGTGCTTCTTTTGTGGAGCCTTTTGTTATTTATGTTTCGTGTTCGTCAGGCTTTCTTGTCTGTTCATTGCAGCCTTGTGGTCACTTGTTGGGAAATAGCTAACCTATTGACTTTCGTGTATGTGATGTTTTCTTGTGTTTTGTCACTTAATCATGTGGTATCCTGGGCCAGGAGTGGTACCTGATTGTGTCGATTCCTGTCTTTGCCTCCTAACTTACTTTGCAATTATTTTTTTTTTCAATGTATATTCTCCAAGGAGAATGTGATGTCGCATTTGATTCCCCTTGACGCGAACCAAGTGAACCATTTTTTTTTTTTTTTTTTTTACTTCATTTATGATTTATGAGATAATTAATCCAGGTATTTCTACGTAAATCCCCAATGATCCTGCTGTCGCTAACGAAATAAATAACTAATTACACTATAAACAGTATGTGAATTAGTCGTACTTCGAATCGAACTAAAGTTCCTACTACAGTTCTTACGTAATAGATGCGCACGCACGTTTACACCCGAACGACTAAAGTTGGAACTTTTAGTAGGTTGGCAAGTAAACAAAAGTAATAGCCCTGTAAGCTCTACTTCAATCCTTCGTCGTAGACAAAAAGGATGTTATAAACTGCACATCGCTTTCTAATAATCAATTTTACGAATACGTGGGACCAACAATTATGTTCAGCTAGGTTTATTTTACAAAACATATCATTTTGAGGCTACTGACCGATCTTGAACCCATCGTGCTAGATCTTGCACCCATCGTTAGATATGTCTAAAGTAGGGAACCAGCCTATCTACTAGAGTAACCGCCAGTAGGTTCATGACGTCACCCTAGTAGCGACTATAGGTGTTCGAATCAAACTTTAGTTACTATAGTAGGGACTATAGTTCGATTCGAGTTACGCCTTAGTCGCTGATGTCATTGAGTTTAACTAAGCTGTAGCTAATAATGCACTCTCAGATTTTTCCGTTTTTTCTTTTAATCATTTACTTCATAGAGACACCTTACAGAGTAGACACATATCAGACAGCTCTTACAATGTTCATGGTTTACTCTGTTTGCTTATGTAAATATATATTTTGTGTGATTTGATTAGTCATGTCGGGACAGGTCTTCCTGGGTTGAACTATTAACCCATTTATGCCGAATGTATTCTCCAATCCTTATCAATTGGACGAGTCCATTTCCAATTTTAGGGTTGTTGGGTGGTATTTTTCATTTTTTAAAAACCTGCTATAAGCAAACAGTGGCGAACCTGATCAGACGCCGCGTTTTGTGGCGTCTGATCTGGTTCTGCACTTTTTGCCGATGTCCCACAAAAAGGACGCTAGGCTCATATGGGTTATATTAGATAGCATCCTACAAGTAATTTCTTTGTTCTGTATACAGTCACTCTATAGTTTATCGCACTCAGGTGCATTAGTTTGGAATAGCATTTCACTTGATATAAAAAATTCTATGACTCTAAATTCCGTTGTTCAAAACTGTACATTCTGGCTAAAAGGTAAATATGTTTAATTTGCATAGCCAGCTAGAGGGCCATCTAGCATTCATTGTTGTTTTATTATAGGGCCTCGACGCGAGAAAACCTGTCTTCGGGGGTTTGCAAACAACAAAGGCGCAGACCAGCCTGCGCTTTCACGCAGTCTGATCAGCACCTTTGTTATTCGCTTATTGAAAAGAACAATACCTAGACTTGCTACGAGTGAAATTTCAATGTTCTAGCTAGCCTATGTAGCGGACCAGTTGGTTTGAATCTCACTTTGTTGGAAACGCCGAAGCTAGGTTTTCCCACGTCATGGCCAATATGTATATGTATGTAGGGTGTGGGTGTTCTTTATTGTTGGATATATGTATTTCCTCATGTTTGAGGGCCCCAAGGAAGATTGATTCGTCAATTGGGTTACCCTCATTAAATAAAGTCGTTACTTACTTACTTAGTCAACTCTTTGCAACGACAGTGTTTGTCCCCAAATAATTTGACGTTAAACTGAATTGCTGTTGTAATGAACTCAAATTCAAGCTAAACTTGTACATCTGTACAAATATTACTGACGCTGTAAAGAAGTTTTGGTGTTATAAAGAGTGCCATTTTAAAGAGTTTTGACTGGTGAAAGTTTATTTATATAATTAGTTGTAGTGGGTGGAGCTTATGAAGGAAATGGCTAATTTATGTATCAAAAAATATCAAATTTCTCATTTTAGCCTATCAAAGAGAGGAAAAGCAATTTATTAAAATCAGCAGGCAATCTGACCAGTCAGGGACATAACTTCTATAAGTTAAAATATATATCACTTGAAGAAGTTAAAATTGTGCCTTTTCAACAATAATTTCTAAGAGATGCTACAGAAAGTAACTTATTTAAGTTATATCTGAAATTAATTAGGCCAAGGTCAAATTGCAAGCCGTCAACAATATAACTTATTCAGGTTAAAAAGTAGCTTATTTTCTGAACTTCAATGACCTCGTGTACTTATTTATAGACGATGCGTACAAAATCTTATTGCATAATCGTAAAGTTATGTAATAGGTCTTTCAGATAAAACTCACATGGCCGTGAAAATTGCGGTAACTCGAAAATATGAAGATGAAAAAAGACACGTTCACTCAAACAGGTTACTTTTGTTTTTGTTGCGAAAAAGCTAACTGCTTTAAGTGATATATTTTTTTAACTTTTGGAGGTTATGCACCTGACTGCTGACGGGCTTCATCGCTAAAGTTATACTCTTGCACACCAGAAAGAGTTTTCTGGTGGCTGAACGGTGTTAACAAAGCTTGTACACACATGTGACGGATGAGACCGTGACTGGCATAAGGTGAGTGAGCGATGCCATCATTTTAAGCCGCATTTTATCGTATAAGCATTCATTTTAAAATAAAATTTGTAGATTTAAACAGCCCAATATAATCCCAGGCCCCCTAGTGGAACGTTTAAACCCTTTAGAAACCTTTAATTTGGTTGCAATCTTTTTAAACCTTTAATTTGGCTGAGACCCCTTAAATAACCTTTATCTTGATTAATAAACCTTTAAGTTTTGCAAGATCAGTTTGAACATATTAAGAAGGAGATGATTTTAATGTGACATCTTGAGCTTTTCAGAAAGCTGTATTCATCCTCAGGTCATTGCTCTTGTACCAGGGGGACTCTTATAGTCAATTTTTCTGATGCTTCAGATAAGCCAGCAATAAAAAAAAGAGTGAGGTAAGGTAAATATAAATGCTTTTGGTTTGATGTCTTGCTTTACATCCATGCTAAACAGCTGAGGTAATGTTGGAATGACTCATTGGTCCTAGCCACCTTTTTCCTAGGCTGGCTTAACCCATATCCTTTTACAAGTACTCACTGTTCATCTTGCACTGGTAAGGCTAACTGACAACTAGTGAAAGAATGTGCCCGACCTGGGAATAGAATCTGCAAAACTCCAGACATTAGGTTGGAAACCCTACCAACTTCAATAACTGCGCCAACAAATATTAATGGATAGTATCTATTGTGTTTATTAACTTCTGAATAAACTTCTGATTTTCTAATGTCATTTTCTAAGGTTGTCAAACCTAAAGTGTTACCTACACCCCAAGACTAATATAGACAAATATGCATATATGTTAAAATTTTATATTGAAACAAGAGCATACAAAAATGATAGCAATATCCCCTGAAATTGTTCATTTACTGAAGGTAAATTTGTCCTTACAAATGGCCAGAGATGGCTTCTCCTGCTTTCTTGGTTTTCAAAATGTTTTGGGGGAGAACCCCAACACCCCCTTCCAGATTAGAGACTATCTGATTTATTTTTCAATTCGACACTGCTCAACACAAACCTTTAGTTAAAAGTGAGAGGTTTAGCTAGAGAGTAAACAACATGAGTAATTTTCTATTGATTTGTGATTAATGGGCTAAACATTTATTGGCTAGGGACTTGATGACGGACTGCTTTTGGGTAATTCTGTAGCCATAGGTTCACCCTTCTTGGTTGACGGTGGTATGTGCCATAGAGGATCTTACATGAGTGCTCATGTTTTATTGAGTTTATTAAACGAGTTGGGAAAAAAGAGATAAAATGCGAGGCTTGTCGAGCATTTTATCTCTTTTTCGCAACGAGTTTAATAAATTCAATTATACAAGAGCACGAATGTTAGAGTCTATTTATCATATGACATTAGGATTACTTTTGAAATCTCATTTCTGGCGTAATAGCGTTATAAGTTTGCCATTATGTACGTAAAGTTGTTATCGACGTCATAACGTTTCCTTAAAAATCTGTAAACCACTATTATTGCATAAAATATTAACAACCAAGTTTTTACCGGCAAAAACAGGCAAATCACGTGCTGTTGATGCACGGCGTTTGTACTTTACATATACGCATTCTAGGCCTTCACAAAAAATGACGTCATCAACAGTATCGTGCATAGAAATGAAATTAATTAAGTGACGTAACGATGACGTAAGTCATAGCTCTGGAACAGGCGTTTTTAAAACCTACGATGACTCCTTCATGCTTTTGCGCCCCATTATAGTAATACAAAAATTAACTTTTCGAAGCGTTTTTCCATAGTTTTCAAGTGACAACATGACTTTATGCAATTATAACGATCAAACACACTTACATCTGCTAGACCCCTCAGAGGTCGTTAAACCCCTTGCCTTTCACGCTCGGGTTTCAACACCACTCTCGAGGTCCAGCAGATGTTAATGCATAGAAAACATGTTTTATTCCTATGCTATTGCATAAAAAGCCGTGTCGCACGCTATTAATAGCCATGTTTTAACCGGCGAAAACTCATGTATTAATCAGGCAATTCACGTGCTGTTGATGCACGGCTTTTGTACTTTACATATACGCAGTCTATACCATCATAAAAGTTGACGACATCAACAGTAACATGCAATTTCGTGACGTTAGGATGACGTGAGTCTTTGCTCTTGAAACCTACGAATCGTTTATGCTTTTCGCACCATTTTAGTAATACAAAAATGATCTTTTCAAAGCGGGTTTCCTAAGTTTTCAAGTGTGCTATAATAACGATCTAACATGGTTTTCTGATACATTAACATCTGCTAGACCTCTCGGGGTCGTTAAAACACTCGCCTTTCAGGCTCGGGTTTCAACATCACGCTCGAGGTCCGTCAGATGTTAGTGCATGGAAAAACATGTTTGATCCCTAAAGTGGTTAATTGATTTTACTACATGGCGTTATTTTACTCCCAGACGCGACGTTATGTGATAAATCATGTTTTATGTGACTGGAGAGAATCCTGTCTCCTGATTGGCACAATTTATCTTCATAAATCTCTATCTCTACCTGGAAATTGGTCTTAACCGGTCCACAAGTTACTGTTAAATGCAAACCAGCTCGAACTAGTTTCCAGACACTTCTGCAAAGTTTCCCTCTAGAGAGCTAAAACTAGCATGATGAGTGTGAAACTAGCATGTGCTGCATGAAATTGACATGATTTGCTGTTTTACCTCCCAACAGGTAAATTAAAGATTTTCATGAAGTTTTACAGCAGTTTTGTTTTGTTTTGTTTGCGTATTTATCTTTGTTTGAATAAATAAATTGTAAAACAGTTTAAGGATAACATTTTATATTCCCCATTTAGAGAATTAATATACATTTGCAAATACAAAATACTATACATTGAAATATTTTAATGGCAGTAGCTAAAACTTGTGAGAAAGTCCTTAGATGTCTTAGATTGAAGTTTGAACATGTCTTTAACAACAAAAGTGAAGGTTGCAAAAAATATTCTTGAATGAAAAGTCATATAACAAAACAGTTATTGACTTCAATTTCGGTAGACGTAAGGATTTATCTTCCCTTAAAAGTGATATTCACCTCGGCCTAGGGTCCTCGGTGTATTATCACTTTTTCGGGTCGATAAATCCTTATGTCTACCTCATTGAAGTCAATAATTGTATAGTATCGTATGTGGGACTCCAAATATATTTAACTCGAACTGCATTTAAATCAGGGTCATCTTTTTGTGCTTGATTGTGAGTGTTTCTATTTACATAAAATGCCCCAAATTCACAAATTTTATGACAATTTTTTCATTAGAAATGATATACATTTATCTTTTTGAGATCCAAAATTTGTTCCTCTGAATGGCAATCCACTCCTTATAATAAACTACTAGAACCTGTTTGAACCAAAAGAGGACCCTTAAACAATTAATGTAAGGACATAAGAATCTCAAGGATTCTTAGAATTACTTGCTTACATGTAGGGCATACCCTGAATTAAGTTTTAAAGGTTTAAAACGTTTTTAAGAATTATACGATAACATTATTTGGATTTTTGTGAAAGTTGGAATAATGGATTTTAAGCTGTCGAATCACAGCTAAACTTAATGGTAAGTGAGTTACTCGCTGGAGATAACATAATTGATAACATGAAAAAATCATTCAAGAACTAGTGTATACTTTTTACAAACCTGTTGTAGGAGGTGGAGTTGGCGTTGTAGTCGGGGCTTGTGTTGGCGCTGCAGTAGGAGCCTGGGTTGGTGCTGCCGTAGGTGCTTGGGTTGGTGCTGCCGTAGGTGCCTGGGTTGGCGCTGCTGTAGGGGCTGTTGTGGTTGATCCCGCTGACTCTGTAGTTATGGTTTTATTAACAGAAAAAAACATTTACATGTAATTGGAAAGCTAACATTTATCCCAAGTTTTTGGACAGACACCCAACCCTTGTCTCACGGTTAAAAGTTCTTAAAATGTTTATCCTTTGGAAGCAAAGAATACACCAAAGAACAGAAAGTGTAGAGTTTGCAAGTTTCTGGGCCAGACTACAGTAAACCCTGTCTTAAGCGGCCACTCAAAATAGACAAAACAAGGGTCTTAATGGAAAATGGTAGCTTAATGAAGGTCGAAAGTATTGCAGAATGCTCCCTTTGGAGCATTCTGCAATACTTTTGACCTGCATTAAGCGATTCTTTGACCTGCATTAAGTGATAATTTGTATTGAAAACCAATTTTGGAGTTCTTTTTAGTGGCCGCTTAAGACAGGTTTAACTGTAGGAAGTTTTTGCTATTTATGCCTCATCAGTGACCCTCTAATGGTTTCTAAGTTTCATAATGGAATCCATGATCCCAAAGGACAAGACAATGAAATCCACACTATAGTGAAGGGCAGGGTGACATTCTACCACCGCCACACAGTCCCAGTCACCTGCAAGTTTTTCTGGACCAGGCTAGCTAGTTTCGGCCAATTAGGCCTCAACAGTGACCCTGTAATGGTTTCAAAGTTCCATAATGACAAGAAAATAAAATTTACACTTTAGTATAATTTTTTGCATGCTCAACTCAACTGAGTTTGAAATTGATCCGGCTCATAAATGTTAAAATGTCAACAGTCATGATGAATACACCATGAGGGTTTTGAAGCAAGAAACATCTTTTAAAATTTTCTCAGCATTTTAGTTATCATAAGCAGTTGATAATGTGTAAGTTGAGCATGATTTTTTTATTATCTCAGGTCAGAGTAGACTGTTTGATCAGGATAATAACTATTTCACATATAATACATTAATACTTTTTACACATTATTTGCGCGGATCAAGAAAATTTGGTCAGAGGGGGTCCAACTTTGACATTTTTTTTGTTTTTATATATTTTTTTTATTATTATTAGTTTATAGTCCGGTGGAAAAAACAAAATGACCTGGAACTTGATTTTAAAGTTTTTTCTTTGTTGATTCTTGTTGTTGAGGCATTGTTATTGATGAATCGAACTGATGCTACTCTGTCATCATTGAGCGTTTTTAAATATTCAAGATGGCGTCCAAGATGGCCGTCAGCTAGGCTCCTAAGACATATATGACCAACATACTCCATCAAAAGCATTTTAAATTTGACTTTTTATGGATGTTTCAGAGGCAAAATGTTACAACCAATTATAATGGAACATTGGTTTGATTCAGAAGGTTGAAATATTAAAGATGGCATCCAAGATGGCCGTCAGTTAGGCTTCTAAGAACTATATGACCGACATAATCGACAAAAAACACTTTAATTTTGACTTTTTATGGATGTTTAGAGGCTAAATGATACAAATGATCAAATTAGAACATGGTTTGATTCAAAACAATGAATTTAAAGATGGCGTCCAAGATGGCCGTCAGTTAGGTTCCTAAGACCTAACTCATTAAAAAAAACTCGGTATAAAGCATTTTAATTTTGACTTTTTATCAATATTTAAAGGCCTAATAATACAAACGATTAAAATGAAGCATTCAAAGGTTTGATTCACAAGGTTGAAATAGTGAAGATGGTGTCCAAGATGGCCTCCGTTTAAAGCAAAATTCAACCTGAAATCAAATTCGCAGTTAGTAACTATTTCTGATTGTTTTCGGTTGTATTTGCAGACTTTGACTGTCATGTTATTGTTGGTTTTCAGCGTTGTAAAATATTTAAGACCACTTTTGGCCGGATCTGATAATACCATTATATCATATTATTATCATAAAAATTCTGACTTTGGGAAAACATTCTTTCAAAAAATGAAGTGATAAATGGCAGGGTATACTGAACGGAGGAAATCACTGAAAACTTTGTGAGAGAGTGTTTGATCAAGTACAAACCTTTTTTGAATCAATGTGTAGAAAAAGCCAGCTAGATGGATGGCTAAATTTTACAACAACAAAAAATGGAGTGTAATGTAACAACACAAAAAACAACCCCTGAGTAAGGTATCTGCATGCTGCAGATGTTCGTTACCATCTTGACCGCTTGTTGGTACAGGCCTGCTTGCCCGGTGCAATTGTAACAACCATTACTACTTTTCTGAATTGTGGCAACTGCAACAGACAGCACAGATAGTTGGATATTGCTATAACAAATATGTATGCTGGTCTGATGCAAGTGTATCAGACATGCATGCTTCTTGGCACAAGTTTACAGAATGATATGACTGCTGGTTAGATGTAATTGTTAAAGACATGGGAAATGGCAGGGTGCAATTGTTACAGGCATGGCTGATGGTGGGGTGTAAATGTAATATACATGGATGCTGATAAGATGAAACTATAACAGACATGCATGCTGATAGTATGCGCCTTATAAAGGCATGGTTGCTAGTCATGTGCAACTGTAAAATACATGTATGATGGTCTGGTGTAAATGTGCTTACCAGCCTGTTAGTTGGGTATGAGCATAGGGACATATCTGTGCGTCTGCGGCAAGTGTAACATATATACCTGTTGATTCAGCCACACAACTACAGATGTGTTTGTTAGTCAGTTGCAACTGATTCAAACATATCTGCTGGTAGATGCAATTCTAACAGGCATGCATGCTGGTCGAGTTTGACTGTAGCCCACGTGCTAGGTATTGAACAGCACGTGGTCGAGTGCAACTGCAACAAACATGCCTGTTGGTTCAAAGCAACGTTAAAAACATGGGTACTGCAACAGGCCTGCTAGTCTCGTTAAGTTGTTACAGACATAACTGCTTGGTTTAGACATGTATGCTGGTCCAGTGCCACATAATCAAACATGCGCAATGGTAAATATGTCTGCTGACCCTGTGGCAATGATGCCTGTGCTGCTGGTCAAGAGAGGGAAAAACAGACATGCACACTGGCCAAATGTAAACTTGAACAGACATGCCCGCTGATCCAGTGCAACAGTACCCAGCATTCCTGTTAGTTGGGTGCAATTGTAACATACATTATTGCTGGTGCAATGTAACTGGCACGCACGACTGCTGGCCCGGAGTGTCGTCAAACGGCATGTGTGCTGGTTTAGTACCACATTATTAAACATGCGTGATGTTAAGGATGTCGGATATGATAAGCTGGTGGTATTACGTGACCGCTGTTCAGTGATACTTCAACAGATATGCATGTGGACTTGGTAGTATTCATTCAAACATGCCTCCTGGTCCATTGGAAATCAAAGAGAAAAGCTACTTGACCGATGCCCCTCCATCAGACATGCCAACTAGCAATGTGAAACTTTATCAGCCAAGACTGTTACATTGTCAATACAACAAACATGCCGTGTAGAGAGTTGCTATATCGTTGCAGCTGCAACATATATGCCACCTGGCCTAGTGTTACTGTCACTAACACCGCTGCCGTTCAGACATGCCTACTGGTTGAGTGCTGCTGCAAGATGGATGCTTGCTGGAGTGTGGCCACTCAATTAGCATGCCTGCTAACCGTTTGTCATTCAAAAGTACATGTCTGCTGGCGGTTTGCTTCTCTATCTGCTATACCTGATGGTATGATGTCTCACTATCAGCCGTGCCTGCTGGTATGGTGTCTCACTATCAGCCGTGCCTGATGGCGTGGTGCTTCTTTATAGTTCATGCCTTTTGGCTAAGTACCTCACTATCAGCCATGCCTGTTGGTGTTGTGCCTCACTATAGGCCATGCCTCCTGGAGTGGTGCCTCACTGTAGGTCATGTCATCTGGTGTGGTGCCTCACTGTAGGCCATGCCTCTTGGCGTGTTACCTCACTATAGGCCATGCCTGCTGCTCCGTTTTGCACTTCAACCGACATTTTGACTAATTGAGTGCAGAGGGAAGAGATATGGCTACAAGTCTGGTTCTACTCTTACAGAGGTGCCATTACGTCAGACATGTCTGCTAATCCGGTGCCACTCTCAGATATGCCTGCTTGTACAGTGCAATTCTATCAGACATGCATGCTGGGTTCATTTATCAAGATGCATGTGTTTGTGAAGTGCTTCTCCATCAGGCAAGAAATCTGGTATGTTACAAATACAAAAGACATGCCTACAGGTAAGGTGCGGCTCCCTTGGGTTTGTAAAACTTATCAGCTACCAGCCTGGACGCCATCTTGAATATATCAAATTCTGAGTGATGCATCAGCTGCATGACTGGGATGTTAAAAGGATGATGTCTGTAACTCAAGAATCAGTAAAATCAGCATTTTGTATGCAATTCCCTGGAGATTGCCAGTCTCAGGGAAAATTTCCTTATATTTTGTAATACACTGCCATTTTTGGCGGCCATTTTGTCTATATTCTCATTTCATTTTTATATTTTTGTTAGAAGCTGAGTGTCTTCAACTAGCTTCCAACTTCATAGCTATTAATTTAAGGGAAAAATGGGTTTGAGACATTTTTCCATTTCACACAATTTTTTCACTAATAATTTGCCTCCATCTTTGTCGCCATCTTGGATATATCGAAATGCTCAATGATGCTAGAGTGGCATCACTCGGATTTTTCACGGACAATATATGCACTACCAGAATCAACAAAGAAAAAAGTTTAAAATCAAGTTCCAGGTCCTCCTAAAATTCGCCAAACTTCTGCTGGACTATTATGAGGGAGGGAGGATCCAATTACCAATATAAGCGGACCATCACCGGTCCGCCAGCGAAAAGCCATTTAAATGGCGTTTCGCTGGCGTGCCGATAATGGCCCAACATTGAAGTCTGGCTTTGTAGCTTTGTGATTTTCAGTGGATCCGGACCAGTATTGCTACAAAACCCTAATTTTTTGTGATTTTTCAGGGGTCTGGACCCCCTGTCCCCCCCCCCCCCCCCGCATGCATTAAATGAGATGGTCATATGGGCTGATCTATAATGACGCCAATTTTACCCTGTAAAATGGATTTTAAGAAACAAAACGCATTTGGATCATTCGATGTAGTAGTATCACATAAAATGCATACAGCATAAGTATGATAGAAATTATCAGGTTAATATGCTTTATAATGGGTAAAAAAATATGGGCTAAAATCCATTTTATGACTTTTTCTCTTGTATTTGCTGCTTTTCACTTGAATTTTCAAATAATTTGATTATAACGATTTCTTTCTTCGTCACTTTTTTAAAGGACTAGTTTCTTTGTTATTTATTATGAGTATGGCAGCAAGTATCAGTGTCTAAAAAGAGGCTTTCTATTTACATGTAAAACCATTGTATTGCCAAAAATGTCATTTCGAAAAAGTTAAACCTAAAATTTGGCATTTTAGCGCTAATTTCTGGACGTTTATAGGATTCAAACCGATAAAAAGACAGTCATTCGTGTAATACTCTATTCTATGGAATGGAGTGAGAAATTGCAGCATATTTTTGTATGTTTTTATAGTTTAACTTTTAAATGAGAACTAACTTTCGGTGGCTTTCGTCAGCTATATACGAAATGCGACTTCCAACAAAGAGGCATTTTGACAAGTGTAGACTCAGATGAGCCTGTGCAGTTTTCTTTTAAGCTTAGAAACTGCAAATGATGTTGGGTCAGTAGCCGAAGAGTCATAGAATACTCAAGCGACTAGCAAATGCTCTGATCAGTCTGCGCATATGCACAGGCTGATCTGAGCCTTTGCTGGTCGCACATATCACATTGTTGGAAATCTCATATCACGGTTTCTATGTACTCACTGAATTTCATACAACTGTAAGAACAGCCAGGAGTACTACTTGGTGGACCAGGTACATTTAGTTGACCGGGTACGCAAACTTCTTCTTCACCACAAGGTCGACTAAAACATGCCGGATCAATCTGAAAGGAATTCAACAAATATTTCTCTTCGACAGTTGTGCAAATTATAATACATGTATCTAATATACATTATTATAACAATGTCTTTCTCTCATTGGCTGAAACTGCCTGCAACAGCTTTGTACAAAGGCTCATGTTTGATCTTAGCTCTCTCTCTCTTATATGTGAAAATTCCCAAAACAATTTTTAGCTGTCCAAAGTTTGATGGAAAGTGATGTGGCTCGTTGCTAAGCAACTAAAAACATTTTATTTAAGCTAATCTGGTTGGATGTCTTAAAATGATTACCATGGTCACTGACATGCGGAGATCAGTTCAAAAAAGGATATACATGGCATAAAGTAACTATTCTGTAAAACTCGTTAATTTCTTTTGAAAATGTCGACTTTGCAGTTACGTTTAGCATGAAGAAGCGACAACAATGCAAAATCATGGCATCAGAAATGAGGGTAGGGCTCACGAATTGGCTTAAATATTATCGTTGGTTGTTATTAAAATTTTGAATCACCCTTAAATTATTAAATAGATTCCATATCTTAAAACAGTAAATTTAAAAAAGTACACATTAAATGCGTCCCTTGTTGCCTAGCAACAGAAGAATATAGAACATGCAAATAGTCCATATTTAACAATTGTATGGTTGCTAGGCAACCGTGATTAACTTACTTACATGTTAATGGCCTTATCTTATATGCATTTTGAGAATAATTAATCTAGAACGGTACAGACTCTTTCATCATAAGGAAAACCGCACTCTTTATGGGGTCGGACTCTCGTGCAAACGAGATATCATGATGTAAATCCAACTTATTATGTATTATTTAAACTTAACATTCGACTTGTTGTGTCGTATTAACGAGATGACATCATGTCAATTCAACACTTGTTATGTTGAATACAGTAAGCGAGATGGTATCATGTAAATCCAACATTCAACTTGCTATGTCGTATTAACGAGATGACATCATGTCAATTTAACACTTGTTATGTTGAATACAGTATACGAGATGGTATCATATAAGTTCAACATTCAACTTGCTATGTCGCATTGACGAGATGGTATCATGTAAAATCAACGTTCAACTTGTTATGTCGTAGTAGAGATGTTAGGTGCAACCATAGGCTATGACTTCAAATCATGATGCAAAGGTGCCCTTTGGTACAGAAGCTCCACAAGTAAACAGGTAAAGAATTATCCTAAGACAAATACTGCATCTTAAAGTTTAAGATGGCCGCCGTCGGCCATATTGGAAAACTTGTCCGAACTTTTTTGTCGTAGGAACCATTATGATACATGTTTTCTAGCTAATTTGAGGTGTCACTGAACTCATTTCTGGTATCAATTTTGCTTTTGGTATGTGTTTTGATCATGAGAAAAATTAAGTGAAAATGTTCGTTTTTGACGAAAAAATCCTGTAAACCATTTTTGTGATACAAAACTTCAAGTCATTCTCCATCTGTCTGTTCCCCAAATCCTGTTACTAGAATGAGAGCACAAACCCATAACATTTAAAGAAACCATACAGGGTTTTCCATGCATACAACACGTGTAAGGATGTTCAATCTCTCTTACAAATAACAAGCTCAGATAAGATCATCAAAATGATGGGAATCATTATATAAATTTGAATTGGCGCGGAGTCAGGAGAATCTTGCTGCCATCCCCAATTTGTTGGAGACACTGGGTCTGGATATTTTTAGTTTTGATCGCATTACCCCATATAATATAATTATGTCCACTCTGATATGTTACTCCGATGATATGCTGATGCAGAGCATCACTGCTTGGAGGCATGTAATCGAATGTTCTTTCTTTGCGTAGAAATAGGCAGAGTCTGGCATCATCTACAGTTGTAATCACCTCTTAATATAAACCATGTAGAACTCTGTCGCAAATTTCTCAAGCACAGGTGTGTGAGTGTTGAGTTGGGGCTGGGAGCAGCTGTAAAATGCTGACAAATTCCAAACGCAATACAGAGTTCACCAATCTGCTGTCCGAAAGCCTCAAATGTCGAAACACCAAGAACTACAATATTGCTTCAAATTACTGGTTCTTACAATCACTCTACGATGACTGGCGATGATGGTAGCAGCCACATATATAAAATGTCTAGTGTCAGTTTCCTTGTGTGAGCAGGGGTCGACAGTGCCAACATCAGCATCAGATAATGAACTTCACATGTACCAAGGATTGTGGTATTGCTGCTTGACCTGTGGAAGCGTTAAGTTCTTCAAAGTTGTACCCAGCTCAACAGAAACTTCTGCTTGTTCAAATCTACACGACGGAAGGCAGTCTAGCTGCAAGGATTTTTTCTGAGAATGTAACCCGCCTTCATGCTGCTCCACTGCCTCTTTGGAGTTAGCTAGAACAAGGACGCCTGTGAGATAGCACTTTCAGGACGAAATATTTGAACGAGAAGAGCACCATCCAACACAGTGGAGGTGCTTACTGCATGGGCAAGACCGACAGGGACAATGAAGTCCAGGATCTCATCCGGATTTTCATGGTGAAGACTGTCCTTTCAAAATAAGTGAGGGAGGAAAGGTGGAGCGTTCATGGGAGAATACATAGTCGTTGATGAAAAGACCAGAATTCGCTGCTAACAAAATCTGTTTAAATTTCGCTTGTAGTTCTTGGTGGCTTTTTGTTTGTCCAGACAGAAACATTGGACAACTTCATATTAGTTTTATGCTTTCTAGCAGTAAAAGTCACTTCCTGAGAGCTGACATGCTGTGTATGGCTGATATCCGATCTGTTTTTCATTTTTATCACATTGTCTACCACATCTGGAGGCATGTAGATTGACTGGTCCAAGTCTAGTAGCTCTCTACTGTCTTCCCATGAAAGGTTTCCCAGCTGTTGAAATGCATCCACTAATCACTAATGCTCTGACATCAGATTTGTAGTCAGATTGAAACTATGTGTATTGTTTATGGTGCACCTGTTCATATGACCAATATGTTTCCTCAAATTCTCTGACTAGGCAAGCCAGCTCTAGTCAAACAGCTTGTTTATGGCAAAGTGTGCTTAGGACATCCAGGTTCTCTATGATGCCAGTATGATTCTTGAGACAAACGAGTAGTTGCTCGTGCATCTGGTCACGCGTTATATTTGAGAGTGCTCGCTGTGATGTTTGAAACATGAAGTGACCAAATTAGAACTCCACATACAGAGCAGGATGTCAATCTTCAAGTATTGCCATGTCATGTATGAGCAGGTTCCAGACAAATGAGTATCCAACATGAAAACCCATGTTATCGGAGAATCAAGTGTCTCCATATAAAGTGAGAAATAACTTTATAAACTGACGAAAGAAGAGCTAACTCCATGGACTTGAACCAAGTCAGTAATCTGCATGGGGCTGTACGACACACACCTGCTTAAGGCATATGTCGTATGGCAGAGTAACCTTGTCACAATCATCATTTTTGTCGTTTTATCAACATAAAGATCATAAGCCTATCTCATAGGAATGTACAAATCGGCTACTGATACCTGGTGGATGTACATGTACCTAGTTCTGTAGATGTGGTGGATACTGATGAAGGATTGAGCTTTGACAATAATCGAGATACCACTGTTAAAGAGTGCTGTAATCCAGCCACTACATCAGATACACCCCACAGCATTTCTCCCAACATCACTTGATAGAAATCTTAGCCATGCTCTGTCTGTGCATACTTCCAATGAAGTTTCTTACCCAGCGCAGATAAGAGTTGGTCAGCTTCCATACTCAGGTGTCTGACCCAGATTGATGTAGTTGATAGACTGGCGGAGAACTTTCATCCCATGCCTAACCATTGCAGGGCTGTTGTGAGACTCGTTGAACAAAGGCAGCATGTACGACTTGGTTGGGAAAGCCGCAATAGGTTCTGCAGTACTGCTGCCCATAAGATCCATACATCTGCTTCTACGGTTTGTTTCCACAAAATACGTCTGAATTTCTCCAACCGTGCGTAGCCTTTGTGAAGGATGTTGTCGAGAGAGAATGTGAAGCTGAAAAAAATGACAGTGGGTTCCAAGATACCTTTATCACTTGGTAGCAAGATATCGAAATTCACTGTTGTGTTGATTGTTTTAGCTAACCTAAACTGCGAAATAGTAGACATGATATGGTTACATTCTATTCTCCAATTGATAATTATCAATATCCCTTTATTTTTCATAAAAATTGCAACGTTTATTTTTTTATTTGGTTTAAGGTTTTACGTCCCAGTCATGTGAGACTGTCAGTTAGCCTGACCACACTTTTTCCCAGGCAAGCTTGACTTCGTGCACATACGTTCGCTTGTAACTGACAACAACCATTCTTGAATCAGCGGAAGGAGAAGAATGACCGTAGAAATTATTTCATGATCAGCTTCCACGAAAGTATGGGACTGGGTCGGGATCGAACTGGCATTCGGGATCAAACTGGCATTCTGACTTGTTACCGAGTGCACTACGGGGTCTAGTGCAAAGTTCAGTAGTAATATAATTGACCTTTCAAACGTACCAAAAAGCCAAACTAATGCCAAAAATACATACAGTGACCTCCAATTACCTAAAAAACATGTATCATAATAGTTCCTACGGAAAAAAGTTTCTAGGATTTGGGTAGAGCCTGTTTCCGATTATGGCTGACAGCAACCATCTCCGATTTTAAAATACAACTTCATGAACTTTAGTATTTCAATATTTATTTTTCTGTGGTCCTGAGTATAGAAGGGATTTCCCGCCGAAATTCTATGTGTCCATTTTAGTTTTTGTTTTTTTAAGTTTGCAATTAAATTTCGTAAAATATGTCATTGTAGCATGTGAATTGCCTAATGATAACAGCTTGGATCAACGGATGTTGCTGAAGAATTAAAAAATAGTACAAAGTAAACTGTAAATAGCATCAACAACATAATAAAGTGACACGAAACAAGCATTAAATATTGTCGGTAATACCGCGCTTCTTCCTATGCTATATATTTTGACGCCAGAGGGCGCGCTTTCATTTATAATTTATAGAGTATCCCTTTTTCAGAAAACGGTGACAGGAGACGTTTTGACTGAATGGTTTATCCGAAAATGGAACCTGCTTATTTTCAAAAAAATATATCGAAAAATTCAAGCGTTTCAACTTTCGTCCTTTTGTAAAACGTTTGTTATAGGATGCAAGATATTTCTTACAGAAACATCAATCTAAAATGCCATCAATATAAACTCATTTAAACCTAAAAAATGAATATCAACGAAAACATTACAAAGATAAAAACATCTTAAGTTTAAAGGGAAGCAACCTAGTGGAAATACAAGTTAAAATTTTGAGAAAAGATTAGTACCAACTTTAGCACAGAGATAAGACCCAAAGTATTCATGATTCCATGAACCTTCCAAAAATCGAATTCATTACTTAAATGATTGAACTTTTTCATCCAGGGGTCGCGAGTTTGACCCCAGCCCAGCCCCATACTATTGCGGAGATTGATCATGAAATAAGTTCTTTGGCAATTCTTCTCTCTTCCGCTGAGTCAAGAAGGGTTTTTTAGTATATGCACGAAGTACTGGTACTGGTTAACTACTTTGTCAAGCTTGCCTAGTAAAAACGTGTGGTGTACATGTTTTGCGTCTCTAAAAGCTGTCTTTCCAGTTAAGACTTGCTTACAACAGTCTGTTCAGATACAGAGACTAGCGTATTGACTGGAATTTCGCTTGTTGCAGGCTACGATATGATACTTTCAAATAAGGGAATAACAAAGGCGCTGATATGCTAGAAACAAAATTACAATCTTCTAGCTAGTCTCTGTAGCTGAGCAGGCAGGTTTGTGCATGCATCCTCGCGAGAAAACCTGTGTTCTACAGATTGAAATTTCGGTTATGGCAAGCTAACATATACTTAAGGAAAAAAGAAAGGCAACAGGTGGAAATATAATTTTTGCATGGTTAAATGACGGTTTCATGAAATCTCTTTTTGAATTGTCTAATTGATTATTTGTAGCATGTGATGAAATTACAAAACGTCATTTCAACGTTAGAGTTTATGCTACAAGGTGAAAACATATGAAAACGTAATATGCGACGTGAACGTCAGAATTAAGATCACTAAAAAATAGTAAGTGAGTATGATCAAGAAATACCACAAACACAAACTGCAGACAACCCCGTGGCACCGCGAGGAAGAGCTGCTCAACCGTCACAAGACACCAGGAAGACAAATTAAGCAAAGCAACCAGCTCTCTCTTCCCCATCAAGTCTTTTGCATGCTTGCATGGTTACATTGCGTCGACTTGACAATTTGCAAATAAAAAAAACGTCCAATCATATTCGTAATGCAGTCAAATATTGCGTCAAAACCGTCTACTTGAATGCCAAGATACACAACGACAGAGAATAAGCAATTGACGTCACTTAGAGCCGCCGAGTTTGTGTCGTTGGTGTATATACAGTGTAAACCAAATCTAGAGGCATCAGAACATGCATTCTCGGAGAAAAAAACTGACTTTTCAGATACCGTCGAAATATGCTAGCAGGGTGTTTATATTGACGTTAGCCAAACTAAGCACGTCATAATGCAAATGAAAACACTTGATTACATGCTGAAAGTAAACACTAAAATTCTGTCACTGGACCATTCTCTCATTGGAAATGCGCATAAACCTTATGGAAACCATTAAAATGTAGGATAACATATTTTGATGCCATATTTGACTTTTGTTTGACGTCTGAAGATCTTAAATCATAATTATTGAAGAAACATCTTTATATTGAATAAAAAGTCAAACAGAAAAGAAATTTTACGCATCTAACGCAATATTCAGAGTTGACGTTAATGACGTTAAGGCAACGTGCATGCGTAATTGATAATTACGCTGAACTGTCGTAATTTGACGGTGACATACCACTCCCATGAATTTACATCATTTTCACAAAAAAACTGACGTCACATTGTATGCTAGCAATGAATCAAAGCGTTTGTTGCGTTTCTTTTTTCCTTAAGTATATAAGAGAATATCAAAGGGGCGGATCAGACTGTGGGATGAGTAGGCTGGTCCCCACTTTTGTTGTGTGCGCAACCCGACGACAGGTTTTTCTGGCGTTTAGCTTAGGAAAGTGTTTGGCTATAGGTGTTGTTCGCCACACACTTTCATGCTTAGGTTATAATCCTGTAAGATTGTAATGAATTCCATCTAACATTGTAGGTGATATGGCCCAGACATAGAAGCGTGTCAAGCAAAAGTATAGTTCGCAAAACGTATTCAATCTACAGAACAATGTGCATTTCGCCATTAAACATATTTTAATAGTCATAATCCCATTGAAGACATGTACGGATCCAGAGAGGGTGCCAGGGGGTCCTTACCCCGCCCCCTGAAAAATTACTAAGCTATACGATTCATTAGCAATACTGGTCCGGAACCCCTGGAGAATCACAAAGCATTCAATGTTGGGCCATGCTCAACCCGCCAGCGAAAGGTCATAACGCCATTTAAATGGTGTTTCGCTGACAGGCCGATGATGGCTCACTTGAAATGGTATTGGGATCATCAACAGAGTTGGAGCCGTTTGACCCCCTTTCTGGATGCACATGGAGGAGGTACCCACAGTATATTTAGAAGACGGCTGTATGTCATACATTTGATAAACGCATATCTGTCTTCAAACAATAAAGCCAAACTAGTCTTTCAATATGTATTAAAAGGGAACACCTTCGTCACAAAATGCACTTAGCATTTAATTACATCCCGACACCACGATCTTTTTCATGAAATTTGGAACTTAGCACAATAGCAAGCGAAGAAGGCCCAGACGAGTCAGTGAACATGTGGAATCTCGATAGAGCCTTCTCAGAGGTTGGACGCCGATTGAAGTTCAGATATTTGGCTTTTAGACAAACTAAATATTGCAAATGGTTCAGCCCTAAGATGAAGATGGTCATATACTATTTACATGCAATGACTTTAATTCAAACTATCGACAATTTGAAGAAAAAGTCCAGCATGCGCAGATTAAGATTTTTTCAGAGGGGTCCAACTCTGCCATTTTTTTATAGTTGACGAGGAGAGAGAGGAGCCAAATACCATTAAAAGTGGTTCATAATTGACCCTCCAACGAAACGCCGTTTAAATTGCCAGCAAAACGCCATTTAAATGGCGTTTCGCTGGTGAACCTATGGTGGCCGAACATCAGGAATGCTGGCTTGGAAGTTTTGTGATATCCAGAGGTGACCAGTATTGCTAAGGAACCGTATAACTGTCTGATTTTACAGGGGGTCCATACACCTGTCCCTTACCCCCTACCCCCCCCCCCCTCAAACTACCGAGAATTGACCCTGTTTCTGGAGCCTAATGAGCCAGCACATAAGATTTTGGATTCAATTTGTACGTGTCGCATTTACGAGCACCAAAGACACAGCCTCACCGTATATCTTTAAGAGAAGTTTCGTTTCCATGCCAATTCATTTGTAGGTATTGTTTCTTTTATTTATTATGTCTAACTTATTTTACAGAGGGGGGGGGGTGCGGGCGGATTCCAATTTGTCTATTTTAAAAGAAGCTTAGAAAAATTATATGGGCCAGTTCATTTTTTCCAGGGGGGTGGGGGTATATTTGCTTATTCCTATGCCAAAAAAAATACACAATACTTTGGTGGCTACATTTAATATTATGGCAATTGTTATATCGTTTAAATAAATATGATTTTTCAAATAATATGAGTTGACTGAGATGACACATTTTTTTCTCATTTCGTTGAAATGTCTTTTCTAACATCCAGATTTACCGTTAATTTAGTTGTAGAAAAAAAAAACCTTTATGAATGCATCAGGTCTTATAACAACATGAAAAAATAGATAATTTTGAAAATTAAAGGGAGGTAAAGTTAGTCAAGACAAGTATGGATATATATAAATATGTGGTATCATTTCGTACTACCACTGACCCAGTAAATACATGAAATCGAGCCGTGCCATGAAATTTCCAACACTGTGGTATGTGCGATCAGCAAGGCTTAGACCAGCAAGCGCATATGGACAGTCTGGTCAGAGCCTTTGCTAGTTGCTTGAATATTCTACGTCTGTTAAGCTACTGATCAAACATCACTAGAACTGCCTAAGCTTAAAAGGAGGATACACAGTCAGGCTCATCTGAGTCTATTCATGTCAAAACGCCACATTGTTGGAAATCACGTGTTGCAGCTCATATATTGATGTGTCCATGCTTGGCAGGAGTCCATGCGCAGAATCAGGAATTTTATTCAGGGGGGGGGGGAGGGTCCAGGTCCGACGGCCGGAAAACAGTCTGGACAACGTCATTTTTTTTTTTTTGCTTTGTCTTTTTATAGTCCTGAACTTATTTTACAGTTAGCAGAGGGAGTCCAATGGTTTTATTACAGAGAAAACTATATTTTTCTAAGGATCCAGAGGGGGTCCAGAATTTTCCAGGGGGAGGGGGTCTAACTTTTTCCTTATGTTAATTTCTAAAGAAACCCATAGAACTTGTGATTTTCCAGGGGATCCCGACCCCTTTCCCCCCTCTGGATCCGCACATGCCTGAGGATGTGAGGCAGGAAGGGTCAAATATTTCATAGATAATTCATAGGGAGAATTTCGTGGTAGGAAAAATCATCCACAACACCGTTTGTAGCGAGTGCTACTTGCACGGGAGAAACTATTATTTCCGATAAAATATGTGCGCCCTCTGGCGTCAAAATTTTTAGCATATTCACATTCGTATTATGACAACCTAGTTTTGTCTTTTTACAACTTAGTATTGTCTTTTCACAATCTAGTTATGCCTTTTGAAAACCAAGAAATGACATGTTCTGAATGAAACTACTAGTAAATAAAAATTGGTATGATATAATGACACAATTAACAAAATAAAACTAGACTATTGACTTAAAAAGTCTAACATGTATGCAAAGAATTATGTCGGATAATCCCTTCCATACCTGAGGGGCTTCTATATGGAAAGGGGACCTTTGCATCATAATCTATCAACATGCCTCTATTTTTCATATTTTTTTTTTAAATTGCAACATTTTGTAATATAATTTAACAATGTTTTACGTGTCAAACGTATCCAAAAAGCAAAAAATGCCAGAAATGCGTCCAGTGACCTCCAATTACCTAAAAACATGTATCATAATAGTTTCTATGACAAAAAGTTTCTGGGCTTTAGGTAGGGCCTGTTTCCCAATATGACCCACAACGGCCATCTTGGATTTTAAGATACAACTTGTGTTTTTGAATATTTCTTTTTCTATAGTCTTGAGGGGGTTCCATACAGAAGGGGACCAGTGCATCATGATTTATCAACATGTCTCTTTTTTCGTATTTTTTTTCTAAATCGCAACGTTTTGTAATATAATTTTACAATTTGACCTTTCAAACGTATCCAAAAAGCAAAAATAAAAAAATGCCAGAAATGCGTTTAGTGACCTCCAATTACCTACAAAACATGTATGGACCATAATAGTTTTTATGGCAAAAAAGTTTCTGTGCTATGTGTAGGACTTGTTTTCCAATATGGCCGATGGCGGCAATCTTGGGTTTTAAGATACAACTTGTGTCTTTACATACTTCTTTTTCTATGGTCCTGAGGACCTTTGCATCATGATTTGAAGAAGAACGTCACTTAGCAAGTCTACTATCGTATTTACGAGATGGTATAATGTAAATTCAAAATGTTATGTTGATTTTACGAGATGTCATCATGTAAATTCAACATGTTATGTTGTATATACGAGTTGTCATCATGTAAATTAAATTTGTTATATTTAATTTACGAGATGGTATCATATAAAATCAACTTGTTATGTTGTAGTTTCGAGATGCCATCTTGTAAATTCGGCGTGGTATATTGTATATACGAGATGTCATCATGTAAATTCAACTTGTAATATTGTATTTATGAAATGTCTTCATGTAATTTCAACTTGTTATGTTGTTTTATACGAGATGTCATAGTGTATTATCAACTTGTTTTGTTGAATTTACGAGATGGTATCCTGTAAATTCAACGTGTTAAGAGCAATTCTCTGTAACCATCAAAAAATCTAAATAGGGGTCGGACACGCATAGTCTCAGATTAACTTGATTTTTTTGTATATTGTACATATAACCCAAAACCACAAAAAATAAAGTTTTTTTTTTTACCCTTGGTTATAATGGAAACCACGATTGTTCATTTTGGGCGAATTTCGTAGATTCTGTGTTTTGAAATTATGAAAAAACGCTAATTTGAAAGTATTTGCAGTTATTCAAAAACATTCTGTAACCAAATAGTTTAGGCCAAAGTACAATAATATATCAACTCTAACTCTTGATATATGTACTTTGGCTCTATCATGCACGTGCTGGTTGCAGTAGGGTCCTAAAATATACCAAAATTGGCGAAATTGGCGAAATTCCAAAATGTGAAATAAAAGTTTTTTTGGCAATATTAAGGGATATTTTTCAACAAAAAAATGCAGCAATACTGGTATTCAACTCCAATAGATTCTGAAAATCTAACCTTAGGTCATAAAATATTTGCAATAAAATCTTTGGGAGTATTTGAAGTTTTTTTGGGGTGTAAGTCTGGTTAAATTGGACCAACAAATTGATTTCTCTAAATAAAGCTGTTTTGTACACGGACATGATTTTGACAATGAAAATTATGTAAAGTGTTACAAAACTATTCTATTTCATTAGAAGTTAATCATTCTATCATTAATCATCAGTTACTGCCTGGAAATATGCGAAAAATGTCTTTTTGTCCTTATGATTATACAGTACCAGTTTTTGGAAACTTGGATAATGTGCATTTTTAGGCCAAATTAATATAAGATAACCATTGGTTTCAGTAGGGCTTTACTTTATCATGTCGTAGAACCAGTTTTCCAGATGTTGACATTTTAAGCATTTTCATGAGGAACGATATATATGATTGTAATCTACTGATTATAAAGTCTACCAAACCACCCGAATGCCCGTGGGACATCACTGTCAGTGTTATTGAATGTATCTTATCATTATGAACATCATTATATAGATTAAGGGATAAAAATCTGTACAATTTCCCAGATATTAAGCCTTTAATGAAGTAAATGGGGTGGGGAATTGCTGAGCATGCCCTGGAGGGACTTCTCAGTAAGTGCTTATGATTTCTTTCTTCTCACAAGAAACATGAAACTTTGTGGTTTATGGGTAGTGATTTTAGCAGTTCCAAGATAGTAAGCCTTTTATGAAGTAAATGGGGTGGGCCATGTGTTGGCACACCCGGGGTCTCACCTCGGTCTCACCGGTCATTATTACTGAATGCTTGGTATCATATTTTCAAGCGAAAGTATATGCAAGAAGAACAGGTACTGGTTAACCGCTTGTCCAAGCCTGCCCTGGAAAAGGTGTGGTTAGGTGAACTGACCGTCCGGCCATGACCATAGCTGTTGAGTTGGGACGTAAAGCAACAAAACAAACAAACAAACTTGTGAGCTATAATTTTCTTTTTCTATGATAAGTAAAACCTATAACTTGGAGCAAACCAAACTACAATATTCTCACGGTTGCTCAGTAAGCTTTATGCTGCACGTTTGAAGTTTTTATAATATACATTGGTGCGATCAGAGGAGCGAGTGGTGTTTATTTTCTTATTTAAAGTAAATCTAACCTTGCTTTCCAAAACTTGATTCATAAATGTAAAAAAAAACTAGTGGGTGGGGTATTTCATAACCCTAATACTACTACAATACTCTAAAATCACCCAAGAAACACTTAATATTAAATGGGTTAGAACGCAATTTTTGTCAAGTAAGTACTTTTTCTTGATATCAAAACTAATAACTTCAATACCCATTGGTAGTAAAAATAGAGCATAAAACCAGTATACATGTATTTAAACAGGCAGATAGGTGCCTTCATCCCGTGCACAAAAGCCAATTTCGTATTTTACGAGTTTGTCCTGCTATTGTCCTTAACAAATATAAAAAAAAATGTGTTGCAATTTGTTTTGGGTTTGGCTAAAATGCTAAATTGACTGGACTATTGGTTCATGAATAGAGTCTTATGGGAAGATGTTTTATTATAGGGATCAAACATGTTTTTCTCTGCATCTGCTGGACCCCGAGGGGGTGTTGAAACATGAGCCTAAAAGGCGGGGGGTTTTAACGACCCCCGAGGGGGCCTGAAAGATGTAAGTGTATCAGAAAACCATGTTTAGTCGTTATTATTGCTTAAAGTCATTTTTTCACTTGAATAAATTTGGAAAAACGCTTCGTAAGTTTATTTTTGTATTACTATAATGGCGCGCAAAAGCATGAAGGATTCGTAGGTTTTGAAAACGCTTTTTCCAGAGAGAAGACTTACGTCATCCTAACGTCATTAAATTACGTTCATTTCTATGCACGTTACTGTTGATGACGTCAATGTTTGTGACGGCCAAGAATGCGTATAATATGTAAAGTACAAATGCCGTGCATCAACAGCACGTGAATTTCCTGATTAATACATGGGTTTTTGCTGGTTAAAATATGGCTGTTGATAGCGTGTGACACGGCTTTATATGAAATAATGGCTTCCAATGGATCTTGAGAACTTAGTATATATGTATATAGAAACAAAAATACTCAGAGCTTGAAATGCGTGAAAATATGAAAAAGAGTGGTTTCAATCACACACTGCAGACCAACCCATGGCGCCGTGAGGGAGAGCCACAAAACATGTAACAAAACATCCGAAAGACAATAAAAGCAAAGCAACCAGCTCTTTCTTCCTCGTCAAGATGATTGCTAAAATAGAAAGGGCGCGAAGTAATGAATACAAAAACATAGACAAACACAGACCCCACAAACAATGGGAGGTA
The DNA here is from genome assembly GCA_964019695.1 of Loripinus fragilis. NCBI lineage: Eukaryota > Metazoa > Mollusca > Bivalvia > Lucinida > Lucinidae > Loripinus > Loripinus fragilis. Next base: position 107,619,837 of record OZ026516.1, read on the forward strand.
CATAAGACAATAGATCAGTAACACCAGAACCGACAGCAGCATAATAAGGAAGCGCAGTGGCTCAGTGGTAGAGTGCTTGACTTGAGACCGAGGGGTCGCAAGTTCGAGCCCAACCGGCGTCACTGCGTTGTGGTCCTTGAGCAAGACACATTTATCCAAGCTTATTACTGGTTCAACCAAGGAGAACCCGTCCCTGTTTAACTGAAAAATTGTTGATGGGACATAAAGAATCAAATCAAACAAAAGACAGCAGCAAAAGCTACCGGGGGCTTAAATGCCTTTTAATGGCAACAAATCCTCGTCCTAGATTATGTTGTTGTTAAAACACAAAAACTAATTAGCTCGCTTTTTCAAACGCTCATTGTAACTTGATGTCCTTCGAATGACAAATCTTTGGTCTGCGTGGCATTTTGCTGGCCGCCTGTGTCATAAGCAATTCTACTGTCCTACCAGCCAAGAGTGACAGTGGCGTCATAATTTATTTAGAAAGCTATCATGGACTTATCACCGATAGACCATTTCTGTATTATCCTATCCATAGGATAGGATTAATACACAAGTGATCTATCGATTAACGTTAGCTCAAGTTAAGCGTTCTAGTTAAATTTTACTAAACAATTATAAACAAATTATTACGTCACTGTCACTCTTGGTTGGCACGACAGTATCTCATTTTCTTGTTTGTTTTTATCATGCTGGTGTCTTACCTCAGATGGCCATCCTTCAAAGTTGGAGTGCATCACTCCAGAGGCAACAGTAATAGAGCCAGGTATGTTGGAGGACGAGTTTGTGTTCAACTCACATACTTTGGTTCTCAGATTATAATTAAACGAAGCGCACAGTTTCACTCTAACACACGCCTTAACACATGACGTAAAACTTTTCGTTGGTGTTGACCAAAACTGGGACCCGTCAAATCTTGCATCCTTCCGAATTAGATGATCGGCGTTGGTACAAAGCGATGATGCAACGTCTTGTATATGCATGAACAGTAGTAAAATTTGAAGAATTTTCAGTGTCGCCAGATCATGCATTACTAAAATAACGTCGAGAATCTAAATGGCACTAAATTCGGTTCAATGAGCATGTTTCGTAAATGTTCTAACATTTTGAACACTAGTTTGTTACAAAAATGCCTAGAAAAAGAGCGCAGACCTAGATCAGACTGCTTCTGAAGAAGCAGTCTGATCAGGGTCGTCCCTGTTTGCTTCTCTGAAAGCCAACATTTCTTTTGAGAACAGAAAGAGAAAAGTGTTCGAAATTTAAACATTCTAAAATTTCGAACACTTAACGGTTTCTGTTCTTGAGAGAAATATTGTTTATCAGGACCAGAATTCACAAAATGCATGTCAAAATAATGGTCAGGGAAGACCCTGATCAGACTGCTTCTTCAGAAGCAGTCAGATCTGGGTCTGTGCTGTTTGACTATACATTTTTTTTGCCAACTAGTATTCGAAATTTTAGAACATTTACCGTAACACAAAAAATCCAATAAACTTTGATTACATTTAAATGAATATTTTCACGGAAAAGAAAAGACATTTAGCCGTGTTAAGTTATTAAAACTTTTATTTTACATAATTAGCAAAGGCTGGCTGCATAGTATTATTTTCAGCATTAAATGGGTATGTATTTTATGTTTTGTGTCGTCAAAAAAATACCCAACACTCGCGACTATGCATCTGTCAGATAAACTCACAAAAGCTCGTCCGTAATATTATTCCGTTTGCTTTTGTACAATGAACACTTGCAATTTAAAACCTGCAAATTAATTATTCATAATATATTGGATCAAGCCAATTGCAAATTAACTTGATAACATCGGCGTAGAACCATCCGATATAGGCAATTTATAGATGTAAAAAAGCAATAACAAGAGCAAGAAACTCTAAACTGGCCCCGAGGATATAAAACTTTTTCATTCTCAACTCAATTGAGCATGAAATTTGAACCGCTGATCAAAACTAAAATGCTGAAAAATAGAAGGCTTTTCTTGCTTTCAAACTCTCAGATATTGATGATAAGTTTCATGTTCGGCTGATTTGATCATGATTTTTTTTATAACCTTGGGGGCCTACTGCTATTACATTTTACTTTTTCACAACATTGAAAAGCTCAGTTTTTCAACCATATCGTCCTTCCATTTGTGCGCAATAATCTAGAAACGGGTCTTATGAAAACAGCAGTCTCGGTTTTATTAAGTTTGTTCATCAGAATTAATCGAAAGTGCAACAATTCTAATCCCCTTGCAGCAGCTTAAGCTAATGTTATGCTTTCTGCCAGAACTCAATATACGAAGGACCTGGCCCCGAGGTTATAAAACTTTTTCCATGCTCAACTCAGCTGAGCATAGAATTTATCCTGCTCATAAATGTTAAAATGCCAAAAATTGTTGGAATTTTAACATTTATTAGCATAATAAATACAACATTTGAGAGACTTAAAGCAAGAAACTTCTTTATTTGTCGGTATTTCAGTTTCTTTGAGCAGTTGAAATTTCGTGCTCAGTTGAGCATGAGAAAAGTTTTATAGCCTCGGGGCCAGAATACGAAAAATATCAACACTATATACACTGTATATCGATGTACGGGGAGAGGTTCTACCAACTCCACACGACACAACGACAGCTGTAGCGACGTGAAAGTAATCCGGAAACCACGATGGGCCAGCACATGAGATTTTGGTACTTATTGCATAGGCGGGTGACTGTCCGTATCCGCGCAGTCTCTCCAGGGCCGTCGCTGCTCGCATGTCCAAATTATGGGAAATGGCGAAGGTCCCGACAAAATTTTATACCTATAGTCCCACTGTGTAGCTACACCCCAGTCAGCATGCAACCTTGAGCCACCATCTAGATGTTGCTATAGCGTATGCGATGTCATGCACCAATCACGGGCTACACCTGGCTATTCTCTTCGGGATTTGCGAACAACAATGACGCAGACCAGCCTGCGCATACACGCAGTCTGACCAGCACCTTTGTTATTTGCTCATTGGAAAGTATCATAATTATCTAAACTTACTACTGTACAAGTGAAATTTCAATTTTATAGCCAGTCTCTGTAGCTGGACAGGCTGGTTCGGGTATGACCTGGTCTCAATCCCGAAGACGGTTTTCTCACGACGAGGCCCATTAATATTGTCTCAAATATGAATGATACCCGGAAAATTAAATTCCAAAAAGTAATGGCCAAATACATACTCCATATTTAAACAAACTAGAGGGCTACAATTGTGATGTTTTTTTCTGAGGCTTTATCTACTTAATATGAAGCCCATGTATGCAAGCATGCAGGCAGAGAATACTTAGACTATATTGTGCGAATGCGCAGTCTTGTCTGAGCATATTCGATAATTAAACACCAAAGCTCGTCTTATTTGGAAAAATAAGACGCAACTGATCTCCGTATTTAATACTCAAACAGCCGTGCATATGCGCGGATCCAGAGGGAGGAGTGGGTACTGACGCCCCACCCCCTGCAAAATCACAAATCTATAGGGTTTCTATTAGCAATACTTGTCCGGATCCCCTGAACAACCACAAGGCTGTCAAGCCAACATTCAATGATGGGCCATCATCGGCCCGCTGGCGAAACACCATTTCAATGGCGTTTCGCTGGCGGGCGATAATGGCTCACTTTTAGTGGTATTTGGATCCTCTCTCCCCTAAAAACAACAAACAAAAACGTTGTCAGAGTTGGACCCCCTCTGACCAAACTTTCTGGATCGTCGCATGCACGCAGGCAAATTGGCGACTCTGGTTGTATTTTGTATTGCAATTGTGGTTATATTTTTTTTTCTACAAAATTGCGTCTGCTGTAATTAGTTTGTTTTTTGTAATAGGATCTTCATGCTTCGCTACATGTGTACCAGCATTCAAAAACCAATGGAAATGTATACATATTTGATAACGTCCCATTCGCATGCCTCTCCATGGGACGTTTTTCTTTTCATAGTCGCTGGTCCGACACGAAAATAAAGTTCCATAAATAAATGCAAAAAAAAAAAACACGGCTAGACCGTTTGTCAGAACCTAACCAAGTTCATTAGAGAGATGATTAAAACAAACAAAAAACGGAGAACCCAAATGCGGTACTCTGAGATGCGGTATATAAAAATGAAATCCACGAGGAGGAAATGCCAAGGAACTTGAAGCAAATCCAAAATCTCAGATATAAAGAAAACAATGAAATGAGAATATCGCGAGATGCTTTATACAACATCCACGCCATAGCATGAGACAGCAGCAATGAGTTCATTCAAGCCATTATATTTATTTTGATACCATTGAGCAGTGCCTTAGCAATGGTGTAGCCAGAGCGCTGAAAACGTTACGCACATCAAAGGGAGACTACTGCAGTGATTCTCTTAATTTCGTCCCTTTTGATAGTGGGAACTTCTCTTAAAGGAAAGAATTTGCTCCCACAGGGAGCAAAATCTTTCCTTTAAGTGCAGTTCCTTTTTTGTATGGAAAATCACTTTTACCACATTAGGTGACCTCCCTTGAATGTTACTATTTTTATTATGAAGGTGCGTCATTTGTGTAATGGGAGCTACGCCAATGCTTGGCTACGACTTGCCATTTCAAAGGAGATTTTTAAGTATCAGCCATGATTGTCAGGCATATTATCTTCTGAGAAAATCTTTGCACGACGCCAGTATTGTCCCAAATACACGAACGTAAATTTCAACAGCACCACGAATTTTTTTAAAACTTTTTGAAAGAAAGGGTGAAGCTCCCCAGCAGACCAGTTGCTTGTGTAACTGACGGCGAAATCATCATCCACGCAATGTCACAGTTATTAGAACGTCACGGGTTTTAGGTGATCAATGTATGCCTTTAAACAAAGCATATGGTAGCATTCTACTAAATATTCATGAAGTTTGGCCACGCCCTTTTTGGAGAGGAAGTAGTCAGCAGAAAAACACTGTGGGTCATTTAATTTGCTTCGTTAGAAGGTGATAAAAGGCCAGATAAAATAAATCAAAATCAAGAGAGTTTGAACATTTTATGCCCTTAGCAGGAGAATAATGTTTCGATTTTTAGAGTACCCCCTCTGATAAAAATCATCTGTTTATTTGCTGCGGGCTAGGGGGGTCCCCAACTTATTTACACATGACTAATTTTTGAGATGGGAAGCATCCTTCTTTTCATCATAAATCAAATAAGAGGGTCTGGATGGGGTATAATGATTTTTTAGTGAAAAAATGGCCTTATTTTATAATGAATAGTGAATAATGAGCAAAAAATTTAATGAATAGTGAATAATGAGGGCATAAAAAATAATGAATAATCCTATCTTTTTAATTAATTGAAGAAAAAATTAATGAATAGTGAATAATCAGATTTCTTTGCCACTTTTCTTACTGTTAATGAATAATTGGTCATATTTTAATGAATAACCCAAAACTTTAATGAGATGAATAATGGGCTAAATTTTTAATGAATAGTGAATACCAGACCCCCCCCCCCCCCACATCCAGACCCTCAAATAAGCTATGGCAGGTCTTTAAAATAAAAGACTTTCGTCAGAATTGTATGTGTGAATAGATTTTGAGAATGGATTACTTTACTGCTATCTTGCACTGTCGGCAATGGAGAAATATTTAGTGGAAAGCCTCCATGTGTTAAATCGTGAAAAATATGTAAAAATACAGCTCGGACGTTAATAATCAGACTTCAGACAATGTACATGAGCAAGCTCCGCCAGCTTTTTTGAAAAGCTAGTACTTGTATAGTGACCCAGAAGGGTTGCGTGTTCGATTAGCAATTAGAACTGAATGTAAACTCCCCAGTAACAGGGTCTTGTACTGTTCTCTCCCAAACTCCCTGTCGACCTAACTAATATAAGATTGCTGTCCACAATTTCGCAGGAATGGCCCTGGGGGGAATTTTTAAATATAAACGGGTAGGGCTGTATGTCAGTCAGTAAAATGTTTGTTCTAAATTTAATGAAGAAATGTTGGTTTGTATTCGGCCGAGTCTTAGCCAGCAGTGAGAAAAATGCATTTTGTCAGGAAAGTACACAACTCTTGAATTTTGACTGGCTGTCCGTTTTCGCCTTGTTGATATTGGTGCATTAAGGTAGTAGTCCGGTAGAAAACCAGTATGACCTGGAACTTGATTTTTAAAGTTTTTTTCTTTGTTGATTCTTGTTGTTGAGGCATTGTACTTGATCAATCCAATTGGTGGCACTATGGCATCATTGAGCGTTTTCAAATATTAAAGATGGCGTCCAAGATGGCCGTCAGTTAGGCACCTACGACCTGTCTGACCAAAATACTCGATAAAATGCATTTTAACTTTGACATTTTATGGATGTTTAGAGGCTATATGATACAAACAATTAAAAAAAAAAGAACATTGCTTTGAGTCAGAAGGTTGAACTATTTAAGATGGTGTCCAAAATGGCTGCCATTTTAAAGCAAAATTCAACCTAAAGTCATAGTCGCAGTTAATAACTATTTTCTGATAGTTTTCAACAGTGATTGTATTTGGATAATTTGACTGGCATGTTGCTGTTGTTTTTCAGTGTTTTAAAATATTTAAGATGACGTCCAAAATGGCAGCAATAACTGGGTGGGGAATCGCATTACTTTTATTATGATACACTGTACAGAAAATTACAGCCTCTTATCTTTTCGTAATGGTAATGTTTTTGTCCTGTTCTGGTAATCGTATCCATCAATCCATGCAGCATTTTTGAGACCACTTTTGGCCAGATCTGATGATACCATAATATTAAATTATTCTCATAAAAGTCCTAATTTGGGCAAACATTCTATAAAAAAGAAGTGATAAATGCCAAGGTATACTGAACAGACGATATCACAGAAAACTTTGTGAAAGAGTGTTTGTGCAAAGTTCAAACCATTTTTGAATCAATATGCAGAAAATTCAGTTGGAAAGTGGTGGATGGATGGATGGATGGATAAAATTACCAAAAAAAAGAGAGAGAAAACTATTTACGTATGGGAAGAAAACTACATTCTGTGCAGTGGGAAAAAAACAACAGTCCATGCAGTGTATCGACGCATAAAATTCTGAGTAAGAGATCTGCATGCTGTAAATGCTTGTTATTGTCTTAACTGCTAGTTGGGACTAACTATTAAAGACATTACTGCTGCTTGGTTGACACTGTAAAATACAGGCCTGCTGACCGGGTGCAATTGTAACAACCATTACTTCTACACTGGTCTGGTGCAAAGGTAACAGAAAGCGCAGATGGTGGGATATTGTTATAACAAATATGAATGCTGGCCTGGTGCAAGTGTATCAGACATCTATGCATGTAGGTGCAAGTTTAACAGACATGACTGCTGGTTGGGTGCAACTGTTAAAGACAAGGCAATGGTCGAATGCAACTGTTACAGACATGATCGTGTACAAATGATCGTGTACAAATGTAATATACATAGATGCTGATAAGATAAAACTATAACAGACATGCATGCTGATAGTATTAACTTATAAAGACATGGCTGCTGGCCAGGTGCAACTGTAACATGCCTCATGGTCTGGTGCAACTGTGCTTATCAGCCCGTTGGTCGGGTACTAGCATAGGGGACATAACTGTAGGTCTGAGGCAAGTGTAACAGATATATCTGCTGGTTCAGCCCGAACAACTACAGATATGCTTGCAAGTCAGTTGCAACTGTTTCAAAAATATCTGCTAGTGAGATGCAACTCAAACAGACATGCATGCTGGGCGAGTACAATTGTAACCGACGTGCCAGCTGGTCGTATGCAGCAGTAACACACATGTGCTGTTTAAGCAAAGTTTAAAGACATGGGTGCTGCGACAGGCCTGTAAGTCTGGTGAGGCGGTTACAGACATAACTGCTGGTCTGGAGTCTTGGTTTCAGACATGTGTGGTGGTCCTGTGCTACAAAATAAAACATGTGGAATGATAAAGATGTCTGCTGACCCTTTGACAATAATGTTGGGCTGCTGGTCTGTTGCAAGGATAAGACATGCACACTGGCCAGGTGCAGCTTAAATAGACGTGCCTGCTGGTCCAGTGCAATAGTGTCCGACGTTCCTGTTAGTCAGGTGAGATTTAAATACATTATTGCTAGTGCGATGTAACTAACACACGTGCCTGCTGGTTCTGAGTCTCGTTAACAGGCATGTGTTCTGGTTCAGTACCACATAATTAAACATGCGTGATGGTAAGGATGTCTGGTGTGATGACCTGTTGGCAATACATGACTCCTGTTTGGTGAAGCTTCAACTGATTTGCCTGCTGATTTGGTACCATTCAATCAGATATGCCCCCTGACCCCTTAAAAATCAAAGAGAAAAGCTCCTCCGCTGGACATATCAACTTACACTGTGAAACCCAATCAGGCATTTCTGTTGTTACGTTGCCAATGTAACATATATGCTCGCTGGTCCAGTGCCACTCCGTGTATAGAGCTGCTTAACATGTCGCTGCAGCGGCAACAAATATACCTGCTGGCTAAATGCAACTGCCACAAGCACTGCTGCTGTTCAAACATGCCTACTGGTTGAGTGCTGCAGCAAGATGGACGCTTGTTGTAACGTTGATACTCAATAAGCATGCCTGCCAATATTTTGTCATTCAATCCTGCATGCCCACTGGTGTGGTGGTTCTATATCTGCCATGCCTACCAGTGTGGTGTCTAACTATCCGTCATGCCTGCTTATTTGGTGCCTCACTATAGCTATGCCTTCCAGTGCGGTGCATCATTATCAGCCATGCCTGCTGGTGTGGTGCCTCACTATAGGACATGCTGTTGGTGAGGTGCCTCATTATAGGCCACACCCTCTGGTGTGATGCCTCATATAGGCGGTGCCTGCTGGTGTGGTGTCTTACTATATGCTGTGTCTGCTGATGTGTGGCCTCACTATAGTTATGGCTCCTGGTGTAGTGCCTCATTATCAGCCATGCCTGCTGGTGTGGTGCCTCACTATAGGTCATGCCTGTTGGTGTGGTGCCTCATTATAGGCCACACCTTCTGGTGTGGTGCCTCTGCACACGTCATGCCTGCTGGTGTGGTGTCTCACTACCAGCCATGTCTGCTGGTGTGGTACCTCACTATGGGCCATGCCCTCTGATGTAAAGGCTTATTATCAGCCATGCATGTTGGTGTTTTGTCTCTCTATAGGCAATGCCTGTTGGTGTGTTGCCTCACAATCAGACATGCCATCTGGTGTGGTGCCTCACTATTGGCCGTGCCTGCAGGTGTGGTGCTTCACTATCAGTCATACCTGCTAGTGTGGTACCTTACTATAGGCCATGCCTTCTGGTCCTAGGCCACTGCAACCCACATTTATACTAGTCGAGTGCAGATAGAAGAAGGATGGTTACAAGTCTGACCTGGAGCTACTCTTACAAGGGTGTCATTACATCAGACATCTGCTGATCCCGTGTCACTCCCAGATATGCCTGCTTGTACATTGCACTTCTATCAGACATGCATGCTGGGTTCATTTACTCAGCTACACGTGTTTGTAAAGTGCTGCTCTATCAAGCAAGGCACCTGGTCTGTTAAAAATCTTTCAGACATGCTTACAGTAAGGGTGCCACTCCCAAGGGTTTTGTAAAATTTGCTGGCTACTATCCTTGAAGCCATCTTAAATATATCAAATGCTGAGTGATGCATGAGTAGCACCACTGGGATGTTACAAAGATGATTCAGTCATTCAAGAATCAGTAAAATAAGCATTTTGCCGGTCGCAGAGAAGATTTTCTTATATTTCTTTAATTAACTGCTATTTTGGTTGCCATCTTGTCCGCATTCTTATTTTATTTTTATTTTTTGGTTAAAACCAAAGTGTCTTCAATTATGTTCCAACTTCATAGCAAACAATTAAAGAAAGAAAATGGGTTTAATCATATTTCTATACCACACAATGTTTTCACTTACTGTATAATTGGCCTCCACTTTGGAAGCCATCTTGGATATATCGAAATGCTCAATGATGCCAGAGTGGCATCGCTTGGATTTTCAAGGACATTGTATGCACTACCAGAATCAACAAAGAAATAAGCTTATAATCAAGTTCCAGGTCCTCTTAAATTCCACCCAAATTCTGCCGGACTATAGCTTTCAGATGGGTAGATTTTTTGGTGTGAGAACCCACCAAAACTATACCAAAGGACAGTACTCAGTTGATCGCCCAATGTTTTAAAGTGTGGGAAGGAGAGATGGAAGAACGACAAGAAAGGTACCTCTCACCATTTGGAAAGGAATATTTTTAATACCATATTATTCACTTCATCCTTGTGCTTAAATCACTAAATAAGGCCTCTTTAATGGTATTGAAATTGAATCCAAACTATTGTATAAAATCTTCAGGTATAGAATGTCATAAAAGTCAGAAGGCTTGAGGCCTGGGCCGATGCTAGGCTTCGTCGTTTGTTCGAAGAATTTTTGTCCTGGGTTAGGTACATTTTATATCAATAACGAAACCAAAAGGCTGTAATAGTTACGCACATCTAATGCAGGCTACTGTAACGAGAAGCGAATCTGATCAATTGCGTCCCTTTTCAAATTATCAGGCCCTTTTTCTATTGATCAGGGAGTTAGGCAGTGGGAGTTCTCTCCGCGGGTCATTATAAACGGTATAACAATCCTCTGCTCCTCCATTTCCAAGAATCATATACTCAGGAAAAGATATGGTCTACAAATGTCCCACATTATTGTCGCCGATGACCTGGTACTTCTCTCAAGAAAGAAACCCACCACGTAAGTCATTATCTAGGATGCAGGCAAAAATGCCAATAGAGAAAGTTATTTTTACACCTATCGAAGAGTAACAGTCCTAAGTACTGTAGTGGCAGAAACACGGAGTGCACAAATTTTGCACCGGCTGATCAAACAGTAACTTCTGAAAATAGCACCGTGCATCTGTGGATTAAGAGGGGTGTGTCTGGGAAAGTTAATGTAGAAGAAAATGTGTCCTTGGGTCGTAGGACTGCATACTCTTCGATGGGTGCTGGATTTCTAAGTATAAATAGGCTGAAATAGTCAAAATCCATATATTTTGTCCACTTTTGTAGTGCCTCGGATTGTTTATGGTTTGGAAACCGTGCTACTAAGCCGTAAAGAATTCGAGTGCCTATGGAAATTTAAAATGCAGAGTCTCAGGCAGATACAATGTTTATATTACCTGATAAGACTCCAAATGGTATTACATTAGCTCTTTTTGGTATTTTACCACTGGAAACTGTGATTCATAGAAATGCCTTGACTCTATTTATGGGCAGTCCAAAACTATGACACAATATAATATGATATTACTATGAGACAGCTTGTAATGAAAAAAGTGCTGGTTTAACTATTTAAGGGATCTTTTGGATTTGTATTGTTTAACTTCTGTATTTAAGCCCTCCGATAAAAATATTTTTGCTGACCGTTCCTAGGCGGTGCTTCTTTTATGGATCATTTTCACGAGTGTTATTTATGTTTCGTGTTTGTTGTTTGTCTGAGTGTTCATTGCAGTCTTGTGGTCACCTGCCAGGAAAGGACTGGTCTCTTGACTCTCTTGTATGTTGTAAGCTACAGAGCCACAGGCTCTGTATAAAGAAGCTGAAAAAATTGCCTAAAACTAAAATTATTTCTTTTGTCCAGAAAAATAGCAAAAAAAGGAGAATGTAGTGCCCCGCTCATGTCTTTCAATTTCTAATCCAAGCTGATTTGAGCTGCAAATTGTGTAAGGTTTTATCTAAATCCTTTTTGTCGTGAGGTAAACAACATTCATGTACCTCGCTACGAAAATGATTAAGATAAAACCGTACACAATTTGCAGCTCAACCCAGTTTAAGGAGGAGAAAATGGCCAACTTGTTCTGTGTTTTAGAGTGGCATTGCAAATCCTGTGGACGTCTTGTAAAAATAAATGAATAAGCCAGTTCATAGAATGTTGGCACTTATCACACATGCCATAGTAAAGATTTTGGCGAGCCTGCACCAGGACTCAATGTTATAAAACTTGAGTACAGTCTTAGACTCAAAATAAAGCACAATGATTGACTGTTTGCGGACACGTGTCAGCAAGCAGCCAATCATTGCGCTTTATTTTGAGTCTGAGAATGAACTCAAGTTTTATAACCTCGAGGCCTGAGCCTACACTGCTCGTACACACAAAGTAGGGAAATACATGTAGTTATAAGTTCGAGACAAACTTTAAGCATATACCTCCAGTAGATAGCTGCACACATTGTATAAATAAAAAAGGATCTGGTAGCAGCTTAACTGCCACTTGTCCTTATATAACATTTTAATTTGTTTTTAATGTGTTCTGTTCAATTGTAGTGATCCGAAGAATATCTACAACATTGAACAAGAGCTGTTGTATTAGGAAAGTAAGTATAACTCTACACCAAAAGGGGTGGCGGCTAAGCTCAGCTGCCACCCCTTTTCATGTAACGTACACCAATCTTTTCCGTGCACATGTATGCCAGCATTACCTATCTTTACAGAAGCGATTCGATTACATGTACCAATGGGACAATGAATGGCATACACTATTAATTTGTAAAAACATGCTATTGATCTTCAGTTTTCTCTCTGGTGTCGTTTAACGATTGTTTCAAATTGAGACAATAAATGTGTTTGCATTTTAAAATGTTTCGATGAGCCAATCCCTGAATAATGCATATATTTTACGTCTCAATTTTCACTGCACAATTACGTAGATTGTATAAAAGAGCAAAATTATATAAGGGATACCAGTGGTTACGCATTTACAATTTCAAACATTGCAATTTATGTGTTGAAAATTCGTAATTTTGTCGGGAATCATGATCCGCGATTTGATTTTTAACATTATGATTGTATCAAACTTTATCGAGAAAGACAGTATTGATAAACTTTAATTGCCCCAGTGACATTAATTAATCATAATAGAATCATATACACAAGCGTAGCTCCCATTACGCAGGTACGTTCTTGCGTAAGGGAAATTCAGTTGCTAATTAATGTTTATTGTAAATCAGCAAATGTAGAAACAGTGGTTTTCTATTCCACAAGGGACTACCATATCTCAAGGGACTTCTCTTTTAGGAAAGAATTCGCTCCCCGTGGAGCAAATTCTTTCCTTTAAGAGAAGTCCCCATTCTTTCTTTCTTTCTTTCTTAAAGTTCGTCCGTTGATTTGTTGGAACACCACCATACAGTGTAAAGGGTTGTCTTTAAGATAAGAGCTCAATTAAAATTTAAGATTAAAACTGGGTATTGATATCCTTGGTCAGGTGTGGTACTTGATCTTTGCACTCTTACTTACTTTCATTTATGTACAGCTGTGCTATATATTGTTCATGTTTTACACTTTGTTAAAATTTCTAGCTAGTTAAAATATGTTTTCATTTATCGACTCTCTTTTTGTGAATCTCATGTATGACTCTATGGTGTACAGTTCCATCTGTGTAAGCCACTGTAGATTTAACCACTGCTGAAGGATCTAATTACAAGTCTTGTGAAAGTACCAAGATCTTGCAGATCTGTGCATGATGCTGTATAGTTGGCCATCATCTGTTTGAATATATCTTTCATTTTCGAACACTGGGCATTCAGGGACAAAGCGGGTCCACCTGATACTAGTTAAAAACAGATCTATTTGCTAGCAAAATATATGTGCCAGTTTACAGTTTACATTTCGGTTGGGCTCTCCTACTGCCATTTACACAGTTCCGTACTGTTGACCATGTAGGATGACACTTGCTGACTTAATTACTTCTTGATTTACATATTTTAGTGAAGATATTTACTCAATTTCATTCTTCCACTTATCTTCAATGACAGAATTTACTGACTTCTTTAGAAGATCTTTCCATTCAGATTTTGAAGGAGGAGTATTGAAGTAAGTAAGGAGGCAAATATCATGAATCGATACAATCAAGTACCACACCTGACCCAGGATACCACATGGGAAAGTGACAAAAACACAATTAAACATCACAAACAAGAGCCAAGAGGTCAGTCCTTTCCCAGCAGGTGACCATAAGGCAGCAATGAACAGAAACGAAAGCATGAAAAACACAAGCGTAATAACACAAATGATCCACAAAAGAAGTACCCCCTTGAAACGGTCAGTAAAAATATTTTACTAGAGTGCTTAAACCTGTTTCAGGGCGCCAACCTCACCCTTAGTTCAGATGTGGATCAAGACACTTAGATGTTTGGTTTGCATGAAAGACCCCTAATTTATCCATGCATAATCTCCTAGGGTAGCGCAGTGGCTCAATTATAGAGTGCTTGACTCAAGACTGAGGGGTCGCAGGTTCGAGCTTAGTACTGGTTCAACCCAGGAAGACCCATCCCTGTTTAACTGAAAGATTGTAGATGGGACGTAAAGAATCAAATCAAACAAACAAAAGCATCATCTCCTAGAACATATAAATCAAGATATTAAAAGGAGATAAAGCAAAGATAAGAACTCAACAGTACATAAAACTGAATACCGGAGCAAAAGAAATCCATTAGGTAATCACTAGTGGGCCTGACAACAGCCAAAGCATCAGGCCGACACAATCTCATCAATTATAGATAAGTCTTTAAGACGGAACCGTCATAGAGTCTGAAGTCCGACCCACCAGCTTGCAATTAAAGAGGAAAGCAAAGTTGCCAACCGTGATTGGGTTGACCATCAATTATGTTTTATGCCCCCAAAGGAACTTTGGGAGGCATATAGTAATTGCACTGTCCGTCCGCCCGTCCGTCCATGCGTCCGTCCCGCTTCGTGTCCGGTGCATATCTCCTATACTCTAAATTTGGTGTGTGGATACATCTTGGGATGGCAGAGTGTCGCATACCATTTTTTGGGTCACTGTGACCTTGAACTTAACCTCTGTCCTAGTTTTTAGAATAAGAGTGTCCGGAGCATATCTCTTATATTATTTGAGGTAGGAATTTCAACTTTGGCGTGTGGATGCACCTTGAGGTGACGAAGTGTCGCGCACCATAATTGGGTCACTGTGACCTTGAACTTGACCTCTGATCTAGTTTCTAGAAACGAAATTGAGTCTGGTGCATATCTCCTATATTCTTTGAAATAGGAATTCCAAAGGTGGTGTCTAAATGCATTTTGAGATAACAGAGTGTCACATACCATTTTCTGATCACTGTGACCTTGACCTCTGGCCTAGTTTTAAGAATCATTGTGTCCAGAGCCTATCTCTTACATTCTTTGAGGCAGGAATTTTAAATTTGGTGTGTGGATGCATCTTGGGATGGCGGAGTGTTGACCTCTGACCTAGTTTTTAAAATAATTGTGTCCGGAGCATATTTCTTATATTATTTGAGGTAGGAATCTCAAACTTAGAGTGTGGATGCATCTTGTGATGACAAAGTGTCGTATACCATAATTGGTCACTGTAACCTTGAACTTAACCTCTGACCTAGTTTCTAGAAATTGCATTGAGTCTGGTGCATATCTCCTATATTCTTTGAGGTAGAAATTCCAAATTTTGTGTGTAAATGCATCTTGGAATGACGGAGTGTCACATACCATTTTCTGATCACCGTGACCTTGACCACTGACCTAGTTTAAGAATTATTGTGTCCGGAGCATATCTCTTATATTCTTTGAGGTAGGAATTCCAAATTTTGTGTGTGGATGCATCTTGGGATCGTGGAGTGTTGTGTACTATTTTCGGGTCACTGTGACCTTGACCTCTGGCCTAGTTTTTAGAATAATCATGTTCGGAGCATTTTGTTCTGTATTATTTGAGTTAAGAATCCCAAATTCGGTGTGTGGTTGCATCTTGGGATGGCAGAGTGTCATGTATCAGTTTTGTGACCTTGACCTAATTTCTACAAAAATTGTGTCAGGAGCATATCTCATATTATTTGAGGGAGAATTTCCAAGTTTGCTATATGGATACATCTTTGGATGCTGATGTGTCGCATACCATTTTTAGGTCACTGTGATCTTGACCTATGACTTAATTGATAGAATAATCGTGTCTGGAGCATATCTCCTTATTTGATGTAGGAATCCCAAATTTGGGGTGTTGATTCCTCTTGGGATGGCAGAGTGGTGCATACCATTTTGGGTCACTTTGACCTTGACATTGACTTCTGGTCTAATTTCTAGGTTTTTGGTGTCTGGAGCATATCTCCTAAAAATAAAGCTAACTTTCCTCAAATGTGTCTTATGCTAGACACATTCCTTTGGGGGTATTCGTCACGTGTTTGTGACATTTCTTGTTATAAACTGCGCTGAAAAATTATTAGAGCCAACAATCATCTTCAATTTATACACCAGGTCACCATAGAACTCAGGTTCCAAAGTCCTTGGTGCAAGAGAGATTTTGCAGGAAGACTGTGACAATTCGGTCGTAGTGTGCGTGCGGTGTTTGAAAAGAGGAAGTCAGACAGAATTACGTTGCTGTGCAGGTTGTTCAAGCTTCAGTTATTGTAGTAAAGACTGCCAGGTATCACATGAGCAGCTGTTTAAATCTATCCAATCTCTATATGCATAAAAATAACTGCAATAACTCATAGAACTACATGTGAAGGTGTTTTAAAACTTTTCTTAGTCGGTTTCTCAGTCGACTAGAAAAATCTTTCTAGCAAAAGATTGTGACCAAAACGACTGAAATCAGGTCCTAAACGCATAAAAATCGATTAAAACGCACACAGAAATGCTCAAAATTAAATTAAAACCTCTAACCCCCTAACGAGAGGGGAAATAATCCCCCCTCTCATGCTCTCCCCATCTCGTGCCTTCGGCACTCGATGACTTCCTTCGCCTGACCACTTTTAAATATGCGGCGATGGCCCTGTACATGGGTATAAATTCATGACTTTTCGTGTTAAGAACATTTTGTTCATCATCACGCTTACTGGTTTATAAATCACCGAGCTCTACTAGACAATATTCAATGTCAACAACAATAGCAAAAATAATCCAAAAAATAGCACCGCCTTGGGACGGACAGGAAAAATGTTACTGGAGGGCTTAAACATGTTTAACGGTTGAAGGACTAATGCTGGATTAATATTCTTTTTAAAAACCTAGTACGGGGATTGCTCAAACGTGTTGGTAGAGGGTAATCCAGGTATGACGGTCCACCGGTATAACACTATTGCTGCTGGGGAGTTTAGCGGTTTGCGGTTCCCGCGTACACACAAATCGAGTGCGCTTCCGAAAATAAGCCGTCTGCATTGCAGGTAAAACAACAACATAAGTGAAAGTTTTAAAATCAGATTTGATCAGTGTCTTAATTTAATATATTTGATTTCCAGTAGCTCTTATAGAAGCACTAATATACACAGGGCGAAAGGATTTAGAAGCTAGCGAAGAATTTGACGTTGTCATGTGTTTTCGAGGCATGTTTTCCTGGCACAACCAGTTTTCGACCGCTTAAGAAGAATTTTGTATCGTTTTATATACTTTCAAGTTCTATTGTTTTGTTTATTACTTTATATTATCTATCAGTCCATAGATTTACCTGTGGTTCTGCAAGAGTTGCCTAGCCACGAGACCGACTGTCCAGTGTGATTCCGTATCGGGCCTTGTGGCACAATCTTCTCCGCTGTAAACTTCTCACGATGTAGGTTGAGTGCCTCAAATGTAAAGTGAAATTTTTGTGGAAAAGTTGTTGTTTGGATCGAGTATGCTTGCTTCCTGTCAAATCGACCCTATCATTTCCAGCACCATAGTGAATTGGAATTTTAGCTTGTGACAGGTATTGGAACGTCCGAAAATCCGGACGCATAGAAGCAAGAGTTCATAAAGTAAAGATAAAATGCGGAAAAAGCTGGATCTAATTGCAATTTCATGACAAGAAATAATTTATGTCTAAAATTTCCTAAATACCGTCTGAAAAAAAGTTTTTAGCCCAATAAGAATTGGCATAGACCAGTCCAATGTTATTGTTTTCATCCGGGCTTATTGACCACGTGATAACAATTTTGACCACGTGACTTATTAGTGTGGTTGGCTAAAAACCTTCCGCTCAATGCAATGGCCATTGAGCTGAGCCAACATTTACGTGATAAAAATCATCTTAAAACGATACTTTAGCCCCAGGTTTTGATTTGGATATGTAGAATAATGATCGGACATTCATTTACAATAATTTTCTTGCGAAAAAAATAATTATTTTTAATAGTTTTTATTGGTTTTTGATGGGCCCCCGCTACGGTGCTTTGGTCTGATGTTGACCGTTTCAAAATCCGATATTTTTGTTAAATGATGATAAAATGTGTGAAAAAAACACATCATTTGATAGGTCAATGATCATACTATGCGGACCAGTCGTTAGAATTATTTTTTATGAAATATATTTTGCTTTAAATCGCTATAAAACATGTGCTGTTTCCATGTCCGATACAGGTAAACAACAGTTTTCTGCCAACCAGACTATTTACCAGCTATCGGAAAAAGACCGTAGTGTTCCGGATGATATTGATTTGTGACGTAGTGTTTGGACTCGTCTTTATATTTGTTTTGAAATCACCCTTTTTAGCTGACTAACTCTTTATTGATCATGGAGACGCTAATTTGACCTAATTACATTTTTTTCTGAAAATTACAGTGCAGTTCACTTGATAAATTCTGTTACCTTTATCGATCTTTTGTCTCTACTTTTTAAATGAAAAAATCGATTTTGGACTTTATTTCAAGCATAGGAAATAGCGGGACTACAATCCAATAACTAAGAAGATAGACATTTCTATGAAGTGATATACATTTTTGGTACAATTTTGGTGTCTCCTGACCCATTTAAATGATAGTGAGCTATTGCTATCATAGAATGTCCATCCTACAGTTGTAAGTTTGTCTCGTTATTTTTCTAGTGACCCTATCGTTTGTAGCCTTTTAAAAAAATTAAAAAAGTAAAAATCTGCATTAGAGTTTTAAGGAATCATTCAGAAGAAACAAATTATTTGAACTGGACTGTAGATTCATATATCACGCTTGACCTTGGTGGTTTTATCAACTGACCAATCAGAGCAATCAATTTAACAGGAAGCATTTAAGTGATCCAGAGCAATGACATCATGTTGATGAAAGACCGCTGTTTACAAATTTTGTGTTGCGGCTATGTTAAGTTTATTTTTATTTTTTTACAAATGTTTAAATAATATTTTGTGCTTAGATAAAAAAAATTATAGGGAGTAGCCATAACGTGCATGCGCAAAAGTTGTGATAAGGTGGTCGAAAGCACAGCAAACCAGGCTATATCCATTGCTTTGCTGTTTTAATCGACCAATCAAAAGCCAGTATTGGAAATCTGTGTACCTGCAATCAGTTTACAATTTACTACGCCTTCACTGATATTTTGTGTTCAAAGTGGGATAGGTATTTGCGACTCAGAACTGATTTCAAAGAAGAAGAGTTGTGTTTGATTCCCGCAATCAAATTACTATAAACTACACCTTCACTGATATTTTGTGTTCAAAGTGGGATAGGTATTTGCGACTCAGAACTGATTTCAAATAAGAAGAGTTGTGTTTGATTCCCGCAATCAATTTACTATTTACTACACCTTCACTGATATTTTATGTTCAAATTGGGATAGGTATTCGCGACTCAGAACTGATTTCAAAGAAGAAGAGTTGTGTTTGATTTTGGAATGTTTCCAAACTTGCACTATTTTTTATTAGCTTTACATTTAATTGGCTGGCACTCCTTCTTTGAAAACATAGTCAGACTGTCATGATACTCCCTTACGGAAAAGCCATCTTCTCGCCAATATCTGGTGAATATTCTGAGAACTGCACTGTTCACAGTAATTGTTCGCAATATACTCACTTCTTGTCGTGAATACCCAGCGAACAAAGGTTGTCTGGCAAAAAAGTGATCGCTGAATGTTTGCAGCTTGTCATATAATCGCTGCATATTTGCAGCAAAAACTTAAACTTTTTCAAGCACAAGGCATTTTTTGCCCAGTATTCGCTATAAGAACTTAGTTCTGGATACTGTTCGCTGTATATTTGTTACAGTGACTTTAACTTTTTATGTATTTGCATAGTGTTCATCGAAAGAACTTCAACTAAAATATATAGCTCTCAGTCTATAATCTAAAAGGTCTTAATTTTTTTTACTGTTTGCTGTATATTCACAGCAAATACTCAATTTTTTGCATGTTTGCATGCTTCATATCATATTTTCCGTAAGGGCAACGCAGTCACACCAGTGAGGCTCGAACCCGCGGCCCCTACCCTTACGGAAAAGCTGTCTCATTGTGAATATCTGGCGAATATGCTGCGAATAATTGGCGAACTGCTCTGTTCGCAGCAATTGTTCGCAATATATTCACTTCTTGTCGCGAATACCCAGCGAACAAAACTGGACAGTCAAAAAAGTGATCGCTGAATGTTAGCAGCTTTGTCAGATAGTCGCTGCATATTCGCAACAAAAACTTAAACATTTTCTAGCACAGTGTATTATTCGCCCAATATTCGCAATAATAACTTAGTTTTTGATACTGTTCGCAGTATATTCGTTACAGTGACTTTAATTTTTTATGTGTTCGCAGAATGTTTACCAAAAGAACTTAAACTAAAATATAGCTCTCAATTCATAATGAAAAGAACTTAAACTTTTCTACTGTTCGCAGCATATTCACAGCAAATACTTAAACTTTTTTCATGTTTGTATACTTTTAATATTTCATCAATACTTCATGTCAAAAATTGGACTCATCTTTGTTTGCATATTCAGTGAGCCTTAATAGCACTAGAGCAATGAATTTGTTGTGTGAACACACACCATATAATACTTTTTCTCATGGCTCAACTTTTGGTATGATAATTTGCTCTTATTTCAGCCAGTTGACTCATTCAGAGGAACAGATAAGCCACTTTTTTGGGTATATAAGCAATAAATGTATGAGAAAAAAAAAGCAATTGTTTTCTAAATAAGGGGTAACTACTAATCAAATAAGGGGTAACTACTAATTAAAAGCAATTTAATTTTGGGAAAAGCCAAAATACCTTTAATATATTGTCATTTTCTTTTTCTCGCGAACTCTCATTAGGATTCGGTCATTTTCCTTTCTGCGCTGCACTTTCCGGCTAAAAAAGGTCATTTGGCGCGTTGTCAAATCAATTCACATATGTAAGTGACAAAAACAATACTTAAATTCATTGTTTCCACCAAAATTAGCAAAAGAAGCTTGCATTAAAATGTCTTTTATAGAGACTTACCCAGAGCACTGGCCTTTTCGCCGCCAATGTTTATTTTACATCGAGGTCAAAATCTGGGTCGAAACTGTTATTGGTTAAAGTAAAAATGAATTGCATTTTCCGAACGAATTTAACGAAAACGAAAAAAACAACATGTTTTTTGTTTTTTCAACTCGATTTGAGGGCATAATACTTTTTATTAATTTAAAATGTTTGTGCCTCCAATACAAACGGGACACACCAGCGTCTGTGGCTGTAAAAGACTGAAGAAACAGTCACGCAGTTGAATTTGCATGTGCATAGGAGAGTATTATAGCATAACCAACTGCTAAATAGAGTACTTAATCACCATTGTTTTGAGGCAAATCTTTTTTTTTGTCATGCGTCTTTGAATTTCACCTGTCAATAAATAGAACTGAGTATAAACCATATAGTACCCTATCATTTCTTGTCACAACAATGATGATTTCCCTGTGACCGTCATGGCAAAAAATGTTTCTGACTACCTGCGCATACAGGTTTAAATAGAAAGGTAGGTTTTTTTCAAAGTTAGTCGCTATCTGCAAGACTAGATCAAAGAAACCAACTTTTCTGCAGCCATACCTACATCTAATCTGAATGTAAAATTGAAACAAGGCAGATGCAGATCTAACAATGTCAGACCCGTTAACTACTATGTTTTTGTGCTTCAAAATACACACTTCTGATCGCTATTGTAAAACTAGACACAGGACAAAATCACGTTTTTCAATCAGTTTTCATCCATTTCCAAACTTTTAAAGACGTTTTTAATATCGATCTGTGACTGTTTTTATAATAAACCCTGAACAAACAAGCAGATCAGTTGTGCTGTGTTCACAAGCACCCCCCCCCCCCCCCACAAAGAAAAACAAACTGCTGTTCTGATTGGGGCAAACTTTGGTCCAAACCTCTCTCCCTCTAGAACATAATGGCTGACACTGGCTAGCATTAAGTCAGATACATTTCTCAGCATTTTTTTCCGCCATTTTCAAGTAATGTTTTCTTGTTGTTATTTTTTTTTTTATAAAAGTTCACATAACCCATCAAACAGGCCTGGACTACCCATTTATGAGTATTGTAAAACAAATCGCCTGACTTTCTGGCTCTACATGGGGGAAGCCTGAAGTAAACCTTTCTGAAAACGATCTGTTATATTATGAATCTTGTGTATAACTGGCTGGTAAATTAGACTCACTCTGATAGCAAAATCATCATCCCCTTAAAGGAAAGCAGTAAAGATAAGGGAGCATGTATTTGTATTATTGAAGCTGTGGCACTTGGTATCGTATGTGTGGACTAGCTACAACAACCCCTATAAGCCAAAGATTGGGCAGATCTGGTGAGTGGAGGGGATGGTCTATCACTCCTGTCAAGTCGAAAGTTACATCCTCAGGCTGACATAGTCCGCCATTACTTGAATAAAATGCTTAAAAAGACTGTCACCACCCAGTGACCTATATAAAGATCTATATATAGGTCACTGCGCCACCTTAACTCTGTTCCAAAACTGGACTGGATTACCCCTACAAAGAATTTCTAGCGATAAGGCTGGCAATTTCCCTAAATAAGACGTTCGTTATATTTTGTTGAAATAGCGACTGGAGACACTAGGTACACTCAACAAATACATATAGACCAAATACTATGTACCCTTGTCCGCTAGTTCGTTTATTTAAAACTGGTTTCTCTAAATGCATGTAATATATCTACTTCGTTTTGAATGAAAATTTATTTCGATCATCAACTGTGCTCGCTATTCAGTAACATGTGTGGGAAATAGACCGTTAAACAATCGTCCTACAGTTATCACAAAAGAGTATATTATATATATTTATACAGTTGATGTAAAATAAAAACGACCATCTTGCAAAGTGGTCTATTTTTGTCAGATGATTGATGTCTTCTTTCGCTTATACAACCCCTTTCTTATATTATTTCATTTCCCCCCAAGCCTTCCCCCAGCCAACAAAGAAAGGAGAAAGACAGTAAACTGTTGAAATGGATAGGGTACTTCGAATAATGCATGCAACTACACCAAAGTACCATCTCCTTCAGGCAGAGAAGACAGCAAATATAGTCCAATTAACATCTTACCCCTTTAATTTTGAGAAGCTATTCATAGCTTGAGCAGGTGCCACAAACCTGGCCGGGGAGGGGGGGTACTCTGTAATTTTTATACATATGAAGGTGTGGACTATTTTTTTTCAATATTTTGAATTTCAATATTTAGGGGTTTTCAGAAAAATTAATAGTTTTTGGGGTATGAAGTTTTGACGTTTGAACATGCAAATCTTTGAATTGCGTAAGAAAATTCGTCAAAAAAATTTTCGTCAAAAATATTTTTAGCTTTCGTTGTAACCAATTTCACGTGTTGTTATTTTCAACAACAATGGCGGCCAAATGAAAGTTTGAAGTGACAGCTACTTTTATTATGGATAATTGGACAGCATGAACACTAAGATATATTCTTTATAATATATTTCAAGTATTTACAGTCTTGGACATTGATTTGGCTCGAAATTGTACAGTAAGACATCTTATATTAAATTTTTAAAAGTGCAACAGGGACTTGCATAGGACCCGTGTTAGACGGGTAACAAGTCGTTTCGCCCCAAGACCAGTTCGCCCCTGGTCGTTTCGCCCCTAGTCATTTCGCCCCAAACTTGATGCCTGGACGTTCCCCCCCACCGTAGTCGTTTCGCCCCAAGACCTTAGTCGTTTCGCCCCACTTTTTTAATCCCTTTAAACTGTTATACACTTCATAAAGATATTTAAGCATTATTATATGATGATAATTTAATTTAAAGTTGAACACACTTCAGTAATAATGATAACAATTAAGCCTTGTTGAACCCAGATTTATCTCTTTTTGTATTTCAAAAGCCATCTGATCGTGATCCACACTGCTACAAATTAATTGCTTATAATTGGTATGGTGCAGGCTCGAAGGTGCAGGTGTCCATGAAAAAAAGTTTGAGAGGAGTGTAGTGCATAAATGTAATAAGCTTGACTAGGATAAACCGTGATAACAAAATACAATGCTTAAAATATACTAAAAAAAATATAGCATAAAAAATAATTTTATATTTCCTTCACCCCTGCGCCAATACGCAGGGTGGCACTGCTCTGCTCATGCATTAAGAAAAAGGAACTGATCAACCAGTTAAAGTAATTGGACATTAATTGTCTCTAATTAAAGTGTGCGGCCGGATAATTTTTAATCTGTTAGTCATTAACGGGATTAAGACTATGGTGTCGAAAACACACGCCAATCAATCAGCGACAATTAAAATTTGATTGATTAATTAAACTTCGATATGTTGGTGACTAGTCCGAGTTAGTGGCTTTTCTTTATTTTGATACATTTGCCACTAGTATAACATAAAATATGGAAAAGCCACATAAACATCAGAGAAGGCTTGGATGAGTCGGTGACGTGCTTTGACTTCGTCGGTGAATGTAAGTTTTTTTATCTGATCATACTTGATCAATGAAGGCTTTGACCAACCTGTGCATACATGCAGACTGGACGGAGCCTTCGCCCGCAGAGCTCCCGTTTGCATATTTCATAACCAACACAAAATAATTTTATAACCCACTTAGCTCCAAGCAGGTTTCATATTAATATACACATTATGTAGCATTTTACGAGTCTGTCACTTCTTTTTTAGACATGGAACAAATGGATTCCATTACCGAGCATTTTGGGATCAAACGTCCAGATCAGTCGCCGCAGTTTGTGCAATCTACCCTGATGCGCAAACAGTGGAGACTCGATCATTTGTATTTGAAAATGACACAATCTCAGGGACCAAGCTAGGGGGCGACTAGGGCGAAATGGTCGCCCTGGGTGCCGAAATTTCGCCCTAAATGGGACGGGAGTCTCCCTAAAAAAAAAAAAAAAATATTTTTTTTTTTTTTTTTAGGGAGACTCATTTTCATTCTGTCACCACACAAATGCAAGCTGTGGTGACATTATCAGACAATCGTCTACCACTGCATCCTGTTTCTCCTTCCATTAAATGGCAATAGTATGTGTAATGGCTGATTTGCTTCTAAATTGACAGAAAATGTCGTAGTTTTGCGCTATAACTTCTCCCTATCTGACTGTCACTTCTCCCTAATTGTCGTGCAGGGAGAAGTCACTTCTCCCTAAAATTCTGGGCCAGCTTGGTCCCTGAATCTTGTGAAAATATTCTTTAGGGTTCTAATTTTGGTTAAATAAACATTTCGGACTGCAATTTCCGCTCATCAAAATATTCTCAATAAGTTTTGGACCATCAAAGGCAATTACCAGCTTGCTCACCACACAGTCTGATCAGGGCCTTTGTTACTATTCACTTATTTGATAGCAGATCTAAACTTGCTGCGATTGAGATTTTAAGCTCTAGTTAGTCCCTGCATGTAGTTGGGAGACTGTTTTGATGCTCCCTTTGTCAGAAACCGAAGTCTGGCTTGTTTAGTTGAGGCCCGTAAACTTACGGTATATGTATTTAATTTCTCATTATCCCCTTCTTGCTTGGAATAATAATATGTACATGTATCTTGACAGGGGACTGTGTCGCAAACAAGATGGCAACTCTTGTTTTATTACTTTGCAAATTATCTGCCCCTTTGAATTATTTCCTCATTTATCTTTCCCTTAATTATGGAGTCTACACTGTAAGGGACAGCACATTCGCCAAACATTCGCTACAGTTTAAGGCCATCCTTAAAAATATATTTGTTTGCTGTGCTCCTACCCAATGGCCATCAATCTCAGTTTGGGTAGGAAGTAGGTATTTTTTTGTAATTTTTTTTGACAGCAAAATTTTATGACCTTCTGACTATCACTTTTAGACGTCTACAAATGCTGTACATGTATATAAGGTAAGAATGCATATAATAAGAGTCTCTGTAACCTTTCTTCAATTAAAATCGTCTTTTAGTCATTTTAAAGAAGTATTTGTTAAAAGCATTTTATTTTAGAGTAAAAATTAAAAAAAAAAATCTCAGAAAGGCAATAATTTTTTTGGGGTAGGGCCTGTTTTGGGTGGGTAGGTAGGAACACGGCAAACCAACATTTTTTTAAGGTTGGCCTAAACAAGATTTTCTGAGATCTATTCGCAGCATAATCGCTGCTTGTTCGCAGGATATTCACAATTATTGTTCGCTGCATATTCGCAACAACGATTTTTACTTTTAATTAAAATATTCGCAGAATATTCGCAGAATGTTCGCAGAATATTCGCAGAA
Source organism: Loripinus fragilis (assembly GCA_964019695.1). Classification (NCBI taxonomy): domain Eukaryota; kingdom Metazoa; phylum Mollusca; class Bivalvia; order Lucinida; family Lucinidae; genus Loripinus; species Loripinus fragilis. Next base: position 107,646,202 of record OZ026516.1, read on the forward strand.
TATTTAATTAACATATTTAAATGAATGTTCGCCACATATTCGCAGAATATTCGCAGGCTGTTAACTATAAGTATTCGCTGCAGACCTAATTTGCATGTGAAAAATGAACATCTCGCGAATATTCCGCGAATACTGGTCTGCCATATATGGTTATGTTTACCGATTATTCGCAGAGTATTTGCTAGTTGTTCGCCATAATAAGATACAAATTGTACGGTTTGTCTGAATCCTTTCTGTATAGTTAGGTACATGACGGTTGTTTACCATTCAGATTAAACTGCTCACTATTTGCATCTGTCATCAGCTTGGATAGCAGTTGCAAGACCAGAGCGAAGCACTACATTCTCCTTTTTTAGCTATTTAACCCGATAAAAGAAATGTTTTTTGTGTTTTCATGTGATTTTTTAGCCTCCATATACAGAACCGCCAGCTCTGTTTATGAAGTTTCATACCCGTGATAATAAGTGTATTGTTATAAATACTCTGTTCTATTATTTGAGTTGCTGTATTATTTACAAATGCATTAATTTTTATACATCTTAGAACTGAAAATGATATATTTGTCTATACCTATGCAGCAGTCACCAAAAAAGTTCAATACTTCGCACATAGAAATCTGGTAAAATATTTAACATAGAAAGGAAGATAGCAATGATAAGGAATCCATACAATCCAGTACCACACGATACTCCAGACATCATAAGGAATGTGACAAGAACACAAGTTAGCAAAACTGGATAGTAAGGTATGCTATGATGGCAAAAAATGAAGAAATAATTTTACATCTGGCATTTTTACTATAGGCCTCAACAAGAGAAAACCTGTCATCATGGTTTTGGACCTTCAAAGGCAATTACTGGCTTGCACATCCACGCAGTCTGATCAGAGCCTTTGTTACTATTCGCTTATCTGATAGTGTGTCCAAACTTGCTGCAAGTGAAATATTAAGTTCTAGTTAGTCCCTGCATGTAGCTGGGAGGCTGGTTTGATGCTCCCTTTGTCATAGCCCTTAAGTCTGGCTTGTTTATTTGAGGCCTGTAAACTTATATGTAGTTAGTCCTAGGTTTTTTGTTTGTGGGAGGAGGGGGGGGGGGGGGGGGGGGGCTAGATTTCTCATTCACCCCATCTAGCTTGTAATAATAATATGTACATGTATCTGGACAGGAGAATGTGTCACAAACAAGATGGAGAACTCTTGTTTTATTACTTTGCAAATTACCTGAACTTTTTAATTATTGCCTCATTATCTTTTCCTTAATTATGGAGTTTACACTGTAGGGGACAGAACATTAGCCAAGTATTCCCTACAGCGGAAACAAGATTTTCTGAGATCATATTTGCAGCATAATCGCGGCTTGTTCGCAGGCTATTCGCAATTATTGTTCCCTACATATTTGCTACAGCTATTTTTAATTTTAATTAAAATGTTCGCAGAATATTCGCAGAATGAGCGTAGTATATTCGCAGCATATTTAATCAACAGATTTGTATGCATGTTCGCGGAATATTCGCGGAAGTGTTCGCGGCAGACCTAATTTGCATGTGAAAAGTGAACATCTCGCGAACATTCTGCGAATACTGGTCAGCCATATAAGGTTATGTTTACAAAGCAATCGCAGAGTATTCGCTAGCTGTTCGCGAAAATTATTCGCGGCAGTGCATTTTTTTCCGTAAGGGGAGCCACTTCCCTCCAAATCCACGCTTGAGGGCATGCTAGTTTACCTGTCTTGAATGGTGAAAACAGTAGGGGTGGTTTATTGTGCTCTTGGCCAATCAGAACATGCTCTGTGACACTTGCTGGATATGCAAATTAAATTAGCACATGGGCTAATATTGATTGTTAAATTAGGTTTCCACACATTCGCGAATTTATTCCTCCATCAAATCCTGGAAAGGGCAATGTTTCTAGCTCTTGTTTTGACGCATTGAAATTGCTTGAGTGACTTGTTGGAAAAGATTTGGTACATCAGAAAAATTATACGATAACGTCCGAAGTGCAATCATTCCGAATGAAGGGCCCTTCGTACAAGTGTGTGATTTATAAAATATCCGCTGTAGCAGAAAAAAATATGAGAAAGTCAAACAAACAAACAAATGAAATTGGTTAGTTTAAACCATGAAGGCATGTAATTGTTCATTAAACGGCAATAAAGTTTAGCTTATTTTACGCTAGCAAGTAACGTTATGTCAGAAATCAGAAAAAACGTTATTGGAATTGTTGCAGAAACCAGTAAGGTATATCAGAGTAGAAACGACATAGTTGGGTAAACGGTTCCCCAATTAAAATTGCCGATGTACCGAACAATAGGAGGTTCATTTTTAGAATCGCCGTTATAGTCCCCTCCTATATAGATAAAATTTCTGGCAGCATTTGTGACTTGTCTGAACACTGATACATGTACATTACCAAAAAACTACACAAGACTTCCAATCCATATTGATCCCAATCGCTCCCACATCATTGTCATGTAAGGTTTCCGATAGACTGCTAAGTAGTGTTGTTCTAATGATGGATTATAAACAAAAATCGTTCAAATTACATGCAACCAATCGATAATCAAATGGAATTATGGGAATGGATTATAATCAGAAAAATCTTCAAGCAAAAGAATTTCATTTTTATTTAACCCCAAATGCAAAATTTTGTTCCATTCTAGTTATAAAATAACATGACTAACTTTTGCATATGTATACACTAGCAACAATATAACTCCAGATTGAGGTGCTTGTACATAATGGTAATTTCAATGCTGTTGGACTGAAAGAGAAATAAGGTTTTGGAAGACGTCCAATCATCATCATGTTGTCATCTGTCTATATTGAAACACAGATCCATACTGCTTGTACTCACAGAAGCAAATAATAATTAAGGCCTCTGTGGTTACAGACTGGCAATAAAATACAGTTGTCAACCGATTATAATCGATAATCGTTCACTTACTTTAAACCAATGATCGATTATGAAAATCCAACCAATTCCCATCACTACTACTGCTAAGTAGTATTTATAATAATTCTCTTAAGTTTGTTTTTCCATAGATATCTTACTATTTTTAAAATCTTTTTTCAGTCAGAACTTCATTTTCAACTCGAATAGAGGGATCAGAAATGGCAGAGCAGCTTATTCCAATAGGGCATGTGGATGAAAGTGATACACTGGGAAATACACTTCATCATGCTGCTTTTGGTGGAAGTAAAAAGGCCTTGAAAAGAGTTTTGGACAAAGGTAGAGTAAGGCCATGCCAAAATTTTTTTAGATTCTCATCCCCACCCACCCATATGAAATATAAGCAAATAAAAAAGAAATTGGGGTGGAAGGTTTTTGATTTTGAAAAAACTTCCACCCAAATTTTTTTATTTGCTTAAAAAAAGAAGAAAATTGTGAAAAAGGCTGAACATTTTAATGGTGCAATTTTTCTGGCCAGCATTTTTTTAAAAAAATGTTGGGCCTGATCTGGATCTAAACTGTTTGACACCCTGATGGTATTCCCGAAAGAGTAGAGTGCCTGACTTGTGCCCAAGAGGTAGCAGGTAATAATAATTCAATCCCATGCTCACTCAGTCCTTGACCGAGCCATCAATGACCATCATTAAAAAATAATTTGTTTGCTGTCATCCTTACCTAATCATAATTTTCAAGGTGGGTAGGTAGGTACTGGTAGCCTGGTAGGTATTATATTGTTTTCACTGATTTGTTAAAAAGATGTTAAAAATAAAAATATTTTATAAATAAAATTAGAAAGAAAAAAATTCTCTGTAATGGTGATAATATATTTTAGGTAGGTATAGTTTTTGAGCGAGTCGGTCGGGTGACAGCAAACAAAGAATTTTTTAAGGATGGCCCAAGACACTTTATGCTCAGTGCTTTGTAATGGTCCTACCCAGAGAGAATGTCTCCACATAACTGAAAAAAATGTTGACTTGGGCATACTAATAAAGCATGAACTGGAGCAATTGAACAAGCTTGGCAGGGGCAGAAATGCAAAATATATAGTAGAGGACTTTGAAAACACATCGCCCAAACTAAATTGTTAATTGCTCAGGCCTAAATTATAATTTTATTTGTTTCCTCTTATCCGACAGACCCTGAAAAAAGGCCCTACTCAAAAAAAAATATTTCAATTTTCAGTCAAGAATATTTTTTTTAAAATTTCATTGCAACCCGAGAGAATTGTCCAATCTTAGCAAATTATTTGTGTATTTGATTTTATTGCCTATAGTAAGACTATACAGTAAAACCTGCCTAAAAGGGCCAATCAAAGATATACGCAAAGGTCGTTAAGAAAATGGGCGCTATATGCAGGTCGAAAGTATTGCAGAATGCTCCCTGTGAGCATTCTGCAATACTTTTGACCTGCATTATGCGATGTCTTTTTTGAGTGGCCTCTTAAAATAGTAAGTATGATCAGGAAATACCACAATCACAAACCGCAGACAATCCCATGGCGAGGAAGAGCCGCTCAACCATCAAGAGACACCAGGAAGATAAATTAAGCAAAGCAACCAGCTCTCTTTACCCCATCAAGATGATTGCAATACTAGAATGGACATAAAGTAACGTACAACAAAACATAGAACAATTACAGACTCCCACAATGGGAGTAACAATAAACAAAAAGTCAACAACAACAGAACCACCACCTTAGAACGGACAGCAGCCTTAGCCACCGGGGGGCTTAAATGCATTTTACAGGTACCAAATCTTCGCCCTGGATTCTGCTGTTGTTGAAGTAGAAGAAATGTTCAGCTCGCATGGAGGCCATCTAACTAATGCAGTGTATCGTCATAGAGAAACACTCTAATCAAATTAACTTACCATGATGAAACAAAGTAAAGGGCTCATGACTCACAGATAGTCAAAACTAAAGAAAACCTCAAGTTGAGCCATGGTGGGTCCAGCTACAGACAAGCATCAGGCACCTACCCACCGATTAAAGCTTTATGTCAGAGCCTTCATAGAGTCTGAGGCCTGACCCACCGTCGTGCAATTAAAGAGAAAATCATAGCTATAAACCGTGATTGGGTTTAAAACTAGGCATGCAGACTGTTGCATGATATCCAAGTTATATCCAACCCTTATACAGAGCGCTCGGAAACGCAGAATTACGCGTATTGGTACGCACGTTTTTCCCCTTGGACGCATGATTTTCGCTAGGCGGGAGTCCCGCGTACGCATGTTTTTTTAGTCGGCACGCGCTAAAAATCCAGTAGCTGCGAGATAAATACACACCGGGAGATCAAAAGCCCTTTGATATTATCGATCGCGACACGCTTTCCTGTCTCTGTTGACCAATCGTATGACTTGGACTGCAGTGTAGCAATTCTGACAGGTGATTGACAGGATTACCGATGTGGGACAGTGTGAATATTACCAGGTGATTGTTAAAGTAATTAAGCAAGGATTATCGGGATTTACCATTAATTAAAGGGAGAAAAACTAATAGGTTATTGTAAACAACATCGGACTACCAACTTCCGAATTCGACTGATTAGGGATGAAAGAGAAAACATATTTAATTGCACTCGTTTGCGATTTGAGCAACATAAATATGGAGAAAAAAAACGATAATTTTACGGATTTGCATTTCTTCTTTCGTTCATTGCTACGGCAAACAAAAGAGTCTGAGGATTGTTTGAAGAAAAAGAAACGGTACAGCGGTAAGCCGTATATGGTAACGTCCGACTGAGAAAAGTTCCAAATGAAGCTACACTACAAGCCGTGCGATGAAATTTTTCATCGGTTCAAGACTTTTCATCGGTTCAAGACGAGTGTCTAGCTTAATAAACTTTCAGCAAGTAAAATCGTTCATTCTAAATCATGGAAGCCATGTTAAATGACTAAGTAATGTCAGTCTATTCATTGCAATCGCCGTGGACACTAGCGAGATGCGTTTTTTAGAAGAAAAACACTTCCATTTGCATAAGATTATACAAAACAGAGGACTGCTGTCTGTCCGTCAGTCTGTCTGTCTGCCTGCATGCCTGTCTGTCTTGTTTATGAATAAAACAAGTACCAACAGTTAAATCTTTTATTTTGATAAGGCCAAACAAAAAAAAAATGTGTGTTCAGGTTACATGAAAAAATATAGTACCAAAATATTTTGTTTTTGTTAAGTAGGAACAATCAATTAATGCTTAAAGGGTTAAAATCAGTTGATCTAAAAATTATTTAAATGTATCACTTACGGATAAAATGGAAAAGACATACGGTATGCACAAATTGGTGGGACTCCAACTTTTTTGGAGTAGGACTCCCAATTTTTCCAGTGGGACTCCGATTTTTTGCCAGATGGGAGTCCTGAACTCCTGTTTTCAAAATTCTAGTGAGAGCTCTGCTTATATAACGTTTAACTATCTTTTTGAATTGATCACTAAAACTAGGTTTTCCAACAATTTGTTTGAATTTATAATCTAAATCACCATAAAATGTAAGTTCTGATAATATCCCTGGCCCTTGTTGCAGAAGAGTTTTTAACCCAATGTTGTATTTAACAATTAACTCTTATACAATTAAGTTTAATGGGTATCCAATTTGAGATTTTTAGTTAAAAAAAAAGTTTCGGACCAACCGACCCATACCAGTAAAACGGGGTTGGTTAAGGGGAAACAAAAATATTTTTAAGGTTGGCCTTGCATACCCGCTTTAAGTGCAATATGATTTAAAGGTATTAAAAGAATAAGTAATTTTAAGACAGGGGTGATTGATTTCGTCGATCAAAGGACATCAATTTAGCTGCAAGTTGACCCATGCAATTAACATATGTTTTAAGACAAACACATCTTTTGAGCGTAAATTTGTAAATATTTTCTTTCCACCAGTTTTAACAAAATTTTATCTTTTGGTTGAGAAATAAGAAAATTAATTTTGCATTACGCACTTTTAACTAAAGTCCTGACTTTAGTTTTGATTTCTGACTCAATTTAACACTCAGATATGTGTGCATATTCTGGGCTTCATTCATCAGAAGTTAACGATTCTATAAAATATATTGACAATTTAACTTAAATATGCTAAGCCCAAATTAATACCCTTTTAAAGATGCTGACATACCCCACCAATTCTGATTACTAAATAGTATAGCAATAATGTCTTTCAAAGCTCCAATTTTGTCCATTCTTTTTGTAACAGTTTGCCTAGGCAAAGAGCAATATACATTATGATTAAAGTTTGAAGATGTGCTTGACCTGCTAAAGTATACTAAGTTCCAAAATCTTATGTGCTAGCCCATATATTTTATATATTGACATATATCTTAAGTATCTACCTTGATATTTTATTTTAGGTATCCATGTTGATTTCCCAAATGATGAAGGTCAGTCACCTCTTTTCTGTGCATGTTACTCTAATAATGAGGGAGTTGTTGACTACTTATTATCAGCTGGTGCCAATCCTAATGAGTAAGTATTATCAGTAATATCACTATACAGGTCTGTGGAAATACCATGCCCGACTTGTCCGACCTGGTCCCATTTCATTCAGGACAAGTAGAAAATTTCTATATCATACTTGTCCTTGGACAAGTACAAATGTATTAAGTTAATGCAATGCTGTATTTCATATTTTGATTAATTATTACAAGCGCTCATCTTGCATTGAAAACAGTGTGGATCCTGATCAGCTGGCTTCATCAGAAGCCAGCTGATCTGGATCTACACTGTTTACAAGAGAGGCCAGCTGATCAGGATCCATACTGTTTACAGGAGTTGATATATATCTGGTTTCATACTGTTTTTGAAAGAAAAAACTGTTTAAGCACTGTAAGGTATAAGCTAATCTGTTCTTTCGGACTTGTAAGTAAAATTTTCTATGGACAAGTACATTTTGGCTTTTTACTTGTCCCTGTACAAGTAGAAAATTTTACTATTTCCACACCCCTGTCACTATATGATTTAGAGCTGTCCTATTAGTGCCGTTGCTATATCCTCTGTTATATAATTTTCTAAATTATTTTTTTTCAGTTCATGTGTCAATGGGAGAGCAGTGGCTCAGTGGTAGAGTGCTTGACTTGAGACAGAGGGGCCACAGGTTCGAGTTTCACCGGTGTCACTGAATTGTGGCCCTTGAGCAAGACACATTTATCCTAGCATAGTACTGGTTCAACCCAGGAAGACCCGTCCCTGTTTAACTGAAAGATTGTTGATGGGACGTAAAGAATCAAATCAAACAAAATCATGTGTCGACCTGTAAAATGTAACATAAACCTAGCATTCCATCACCTTAAGTAACCCTAAATTTGTATTCTGATGGATATTCCCATGCATATTGATACAATTAAGTATGGGACTGCCCATTGTGTTCTTTAACCCTTAAAGCACCAATCACGACTGCAGCAGACGACAAATTTTGCAACACCTTTCCCAATTTTCGACAAAAATAAGGTATGATATTACACGAGAATCTTCATGAAATATCATGCCTTATTGGTTATTTTTGAAAAAGCGACACAATTTGAAATTGTCGTCTGCTGCAAATTATAGGTGGCGCTTTAAGGGTTAAGGGGTCTCAGGTAGAATTTCTAAATTATGAGTATTTCTGTCCCTTAAGATTACTCAGTATTACAAAACAGTGCAGATGCTGATGAAATGCAGCTTTATGCTGCATTTCATCTGGATTTTCACTGTTTGCCAAAGTAGGACTACCAGTTTAGGGTTTCCAGTATACAAAGGCTATAAGGCTTTATGTTGTCTCTAGCAGAGGTAAATAACCAATGTTTTGTTTTCTTAAAGTAAATGAAGATGTTTATAAACTGCAGTGCCTTGAGCCTCCATGCAGTTACTGTTTACTCAAGAAGAGGGATCTACATGATCGATCTATGTCATTGTTTACCACACTTAGAGACAAAAGTGGTCTCAGAAATTGGATTCAACATTAAAACCTTAAAATTAACCAGTTCATGAAACTGGTGAAACTTATAGATATATATGCGATTTATTAGTGTTTTAGCTCACCTGAGCCAAAGACTCATGGCTGGCTGGGTGAGCAAATGGCAGTATACAACTTTATTATTGAGTCTTTAATTGTGAGGAATAGAAAGTTTGTTCAAATGGTTTCTGTCACATGAACAATAAAGATTGTTTTGATGACCCATGGCATACCGGGTCATACCCACATACAACCAGTACACACCCTTCAGTGACCTTGGGCCTTGGTATATAGCATTGGGAAGGTGGGCCCTACCAAGTTTGTTTAAATGGATCCTAGGTTGACCTTGACCTTTACAGCAAGGTCAAATTTTGATTCTTAATGCATTTACATGGATTTTTCTAGTCCTGATGTGGGACCGAATACCGTATAGGCCTGACCGTTTGTAGTATAAAAATGCTTAATTCTACAGTTTGATGAAAATTTTATGAAATGCGACTGGGTCATTCTTAATGAAAATTTGTTGCTGCCACGCAACCGACTAACTCAAAATGCCCCCTCCCCCCCCCCCCCCCCCCCCCCCCCCCACACACACACACACACACACACACACACACACACAAAAAAAAAATAAATAGATATGGCTGTTTCAGAAAAATATTTTATTGTTCTAATTTTAGACATTTTTTTCTTTATTGTTTAATTCAAATTGTCTTTTTAACAGATCAGTGAACATTTACTTAAATACCTACCTGCCGACTCACCTGGATTTTTTTTTAAGGATGGCCTTATGGCCCTTATCTCTTTATATATTGTGTTTTTAATCTTTTCCAGAAAGAGTAACTCTGGCCTGACACCAGTAATTGTAGCTGGTTACTCAGGAAATGTGAAGATTCTTATAAAGCTGTTGAACTCTGGTGGAGATCTCAGACTTCATGATAACCATGGCAGAAATGTAAAGGACTGGGCAATGCTACAACCAGTACCAAAGAGGCGGATGAAAATGCTGGAGTTTCTTGACAAAGCTAGATTGTTTGCCATGTCCAGCTCAGGTCAGGATTTACTGATGAAAAAAGCTCCCTCGAATATTCTTCACAGGTAGATCTCTCTTGAAATATGCCTTTTTTTCTTTCACTTGTAGAAATTTGTTTTAATCATCAAAGACTGTGTTTTCCACAAGCGCCAGCAGCCTGCGATTTCATCTGCTGCTTGGAGCTGAGGAACTGGCTGCTTTAGTGTAGAACATAACAATTTCACTTATTTTTGTGAATGAAACTCCATCAATAATGGCTAAAGTACTGGCTACTTTGACAGCTAAACTGTCTTCTTTAAATGTTTGGGAAAACACTGGAAAGAAAAATTGAATATGAGCCCATTTCCAGAAAATATTCACGTTGGCATAAGTGTGCCAATTGAAGACTCAGATCAGCCTGCGCATCCGCACAGTCCGATCAGAGTTTTTGATGGGTGCTCTGTGGAAAGCCAATGGTCAAATATTTCTACAGGCCAAAAAAGAAGACTGATCAGACTGTAGATGCCCAGACTGATTTTGAATCTTCCTTGTGCATATGCTAACTTGTACCTTATGCTGGATACTGGCTTATATCAGTATGGGCCTCAACTGGACAAACCCTGTCTTCGGGGTTTCCGACAAAGCGCGACACAAACCAGTCTCATCAGCTATAGAGACTAGCTAGAAATTAAAATTTTGCTGGTAGCAAGTCTAGATAACGTACTTTCCAATAAGCGGATAACAATGGCTGGACAGACCTTTGTTGTTCGCAACCCTGGAAGACAGGTTTTCTCACGTTGAGGCCCATATTGTCATTATTCAGTACAAATTAAAGGGGAAACTTAATAATGATTTTCATGTGGTTTTCCATGACACAGAATACTGGGTCCTGGGCTCCCGAGAACCCTGTATCGCAACCACATGAGAATGAAATTTTGAAGTCTTTGGGACCTCAAAAGATAGCCGTAATTAATTCTGATTCCATTTATTCTTGAAGTGTTTATTAAAGCTAAATGTACCAGAGATTTTCTAAAGCACATTTATTTCCATGTACAAACTGCCTTTAAAAGCATGTATTTTGTCGCACCTGCTTCTTGCAGGGTGAACATAGTAGTTCAAATTTTTGCCTACACTTTTTGTAATCTGCTTATAAATACAATAATGCTAGTTAAAATGAAATCCTACAAGTTAATTAGATAAAAATTGAGTGTATAATATAAAAATACATATAACAATCTAGCATGGTAAGGGCTAGAAATTCTATTGGGAGGAATTCAACCACTGGCATTGGTTTGTTGCAGAGCCCATCACAGACAGAACACTATTACAAAGATTATAAGAAACAGAATTGGACGACACTCGGTTCATGACAACTTAGAAAAGATGGCAACCAGTCATCACTCACTTGGATTTGGTCAGGTAGGTAAAACTGGGCCAACCTTAAAAATATTTTTTGTTTCCCCTTACCCGACCCAGTGTTTTACCGGTATGGGTCGGTTGGTCGGACTTATTTTTTTTAACTAAACATCTCAAATTGGATACCCATTAAACTTAATTGTATACAGTAAAACCTGTCTTAAGAGGCCACTCAATATAAAAGACATCGCATAATGCAGGTCAAAAGTAAGGAGCATTCTGCAATACTTTTGACCTGCAATTAGCGGCCTTTTGTCTTAACTACCTTTGCATATATTTGAGGGGCCGTCATATGTAGGTTTTATTGTATAGTCCTACTATAGGCAATAAAATTAAATACACAAACAATTTGCTAAGATAACACTGTTTACATTGGACAATTCTCTCAGATTGCAATGAAATTTAAAGAAGAATATTCTTGACTGAAAATTGAAATAATTTTTTTGAGTAGGGCCTTTTTTCAGGGTTGGTCAGGTAAGGGGAAACAAATGAAATTTTAATTTAGGCCCAGAAGACTACATCTATTATATAGACTTTTATCCCATGTAAGCCTAGCCTCCTTTTTGTGGGGCATAATAGGCAAACAGTGCAGACCCAGATCAGATGCTGCAGAATGTGGCATCTGATCAGGGTGACTCTTCGGTTTGCTAAATCACAATGATGTATTAAAATTTGAATAAAAAAGAAAAATACCACCACCAAACAAGCCTTAAAGTGGAATTAGACTGGTCGAATTGATAAGGGTGAGAAATTCCAATAGGCATAAATAGGTATCCGAGTACTCGGATATTCGCGGATCTGAATATAAAATAGAGTATGGATATTTGTCACTGCCGAAATCGAGATTTGGATCGCGATCTTTTTTCTTTTTTTTTTTAACCTTTTTTTAACTGAAACAAGAAGTTTTTCACAAAATAACCCTTTGAAATTTTTCACTTTGACTACGGTTCTAATTGATAATATCTCTTATTTAAATACCTTTGTTTCTTGCAGGTTAGTGACATCCTTTAACGGTAATTAAAATCCTCAAAGTATTCCAAAATCTGGTGATAATATATTCCAATCTATTTTGTTTAAACACACTTCATCAGTATGTACTAATAAACAGAGCCAAAAATATCATCAGATGTCAATTATCAAATAAATTTCAAAGGGTTCTTTTTTTCTTTGAACTTTTTTTCTTGCCAACAAGGTGACAGCTGATTAAGCCTATGTGACCCAGGTCATGTTGTCTATGTGTGAACTTAAGGACAAAGGAAAAGGGCCTTATATTCAGGCATGAGAAAATTCAGGATTGATCAGGATTTCCTGATTGAGCACTGGCATATGATTTATATAATGCCAGTTATTTTTGCTGAAATTTATTTTTCAATGAAGTTAAACTCAATTTTAGATATAAATTAAGCATAAACTGACTGGTTTCTATTGATATTTTGTGATTTTAAACCTTTAATAAGTGATTTAAAAATGGCTTTACTCCATTTTAGAGTCAACCCACATATTTTCCTGATTGAGAATGGCTGACTGTTCTCATCCCTGTATATTGAAATCAACACACTTCTGTCAGAATATCTTGTTATTCAAGTTCAGGAAGGCATAAAATCAAATGTTCAAATTGTGTTGCATGCCTTGACAGTAGTGAGTGGAAATGTAGTCTTATCTTCTTTGATAACAAACTGTATACATGTGGTACTTCTGGTTTAACATAAAGGGCTGATTTACTAAGTAAATAGACCCAACAATAGGAGTCTTACTTTTTTATTAACCAGTGACTCGCAGTTCGATCTGTGAATCGTCACTCATGAATCGTGGATCAGATCGGATCGCCACTTACCTAACGATCCACAGCCCTATAAATAGGTTTGGAAAGTGACTGATTGATTAACATAAAACTAATAGAAAAAATGACACAGCCCATATGTCAGTCAGTAATCGAATTAGGCAGTTTTTTTATGCCCCCGTACATTGAAAAAGTTGAGGGGGCATATTGCTTTGGGCTTGTCCACCCGTCCAAAATTTAAGTTAGGGTTTTGAAATTAAATGGACCATCATCAGAAAATAGCTGACCCATATTTTTTTTAGTCTGAATTGTCTCCCTTTGTGGAGATATGCCACTTTTAAAGGGTCAGAATGAAATTTTGTAATCAAGATATATCTCAAAAACTATAACAGCTTGGAGCTTCTAACTGGGTCAGCTGAAAGAGGATGATGAATAGATTAGTAGATTACCTGGTGAAAATTAAAAAAAAAAGTTATTTTATTTTTTCAAGTTATGCCCTTTGCAAATTTGGATATTGTAAACCTGATATCTCAAAAACTATTAAAGCCTTGTGCTTCAAACTTGGTCAGCTGATAGGAGATAATGAGTGGATTCACTGGTGAAATTTAGAAATAATTTAGTTATTTTTTTCCCCAGTTATTGTCCTTTGCAAATTTGGCTATTGAAAACTAGTAATAAAGCTCGTAATAAAGATATCCCGAAAACTATTACAGCTAGCAGCCTCAAACTAGGTCAGCTGATAAAATGAGTGGATTCAACTGTGAAACTTTTAAAGAAGTTATTTTATTTTATTCGAGTTCAAATTTGGTCAGCTGATACAGGATGGTGAGTAGTATAACTAGAAGCTTCAAACTTTAAAGAGGGTCCTTTTTCTTAAAACAGAGCACCATCCTTATGGACAAACAAATTTATTTGGGGCACAGTGTTTCATAAACACAATTTCTAGTTCTTAAATTGCACTTCCATTCTAAGTGTTCAAACAGCAGAGGCTAATACTAAGACTAGTAATGCTAGCTGCCCATGGGACAAAAATTCCACTTGTCTGCTGGTTATTACAAGTGAAATCTAGAAAGGACGAGTGATTCTACCCAAAACACTCATCCTGTACGTAGGAAGCTAGTGCTTTGGGAAGAATTACTTGAGGAAGTCATTACTCCCATATATTCTTTATTGCAATCACTTTTAAAGGACAAGTGCATGGGTTTGCAGGACGAGTGAAAATTGTAAGTCACTCGTCCTGCAGGATAAGTGCAATATTGAAATATTTTTGTCCCCTGCTGCCTGTCCAAAATCTCATTATCTTGCTCAAATGTTTCTCTTAGAATCCTGCCAGAAAGAAGACTGAATCTTTTTTCATGCAACAGTGTAACCCCTTGATATTAAGACATCTAATCATATACTAAGGCCTGAATTTTTTAATTTGTTGATTTACGAACCCTCCTACTGTAATTTTCCGGAAAGTAGGAAAAAAAATAAAATTTATTTTCTAAAAAATTTTTTTATTTTATCCACCGACTCTAAACATTATTTGTTTGGTTGAAAAAAAAAAATTTTTGAGGTTCTGTCTGTGTATTTTTGAGAGTGACACTGTAAAAAGTGATTGTCCTGTCCAGATTTTTAGGAAAATGATATATATATATATTTAAAAATTTAATACAGACTGTTGGTTTTACTGTTTTTATGCCCCCAAAGGAACTTTGGGAGGCATAATATTAGCAGGGGTTTCATTAAGAGGAGGGAGGCGGGGATTTTCCCCTTCTACTCGGGCATGTTTCCCCTGCTACTTTTGATAAATTTGTATAGAGTTTATAGGCAAATACTGTCAAATCTCCCGCCTACTTTGCCTTGATGCCTGGATGCCAAAAAAGTTAATGAAACCCCTGATATAGTAATCGCACTGACCGTCCGTCCGTCCTTGTGTTCGTCCGTCCCGCTTCGTGTCAGGTGCATATCTCCTATATTCTTTGAGTTAGGAATTCCAAATTTGGTGTGTGGATGCATCTTGGGATGACGGAGTGTCGTGTACCATTTTTCGGGTCACTGTGACCTTGACCTTGACCTCTGACCTAGTTTTTAGAATAATCGTGTCCGGAGCATATCTCTTATATTAATTGAGGTAGGAATCTCAAATTTGGTGTGTGGACGCATTTTGGGATGACAAAGTGTCGCATACCATAATTGGGTCACTGTGACCTTGAACTTGACCTCTGACCTAGTTTCTAGAAACTGCATCAAGTCTGGTGCATTTCTCCTATATTCTATGAGATAGGAATTCCAAATTTAGTGTGTAAATGCATCTTGGGATTGCAGAGTGTCGCATACCATTTTCGGGTCACTGTGACCTTGACCTTGAACTCTGACCTAGTTATTAGAATAATGGTGTCCGGAGCATATCTCTAATAATATTTGAGCTAGGAATCTCAAATTTGGTGTGATGATGCATCTTGAAATAATATTACTAACTAATATCGTTTATGTCCTCTTTATTCTTGATCTTCTTGTGGAGTTTAATCTTCTCGTGTTCTAGGAAACCTTTGGTGACAGCCACCCTCAGTGCTCCACCAATACCTGCACTGATTACTGGCTCATCCTCTAGAAAGGGCTTCTCTTCTCCCGATCAATTATCTACTCATTTGCCGTGAATGAGTATGGTTAATGTTCTAAAATTCCCAACACTTTTCTCTTTCTCATTTCCAACAAAATGTTGGTTTTCAGGTCTGGAAGTTACAAAAACTTATATAGAAATCAGAATAGCAAATTAATAGGCAATACCCTGATCTGAGGATCTGGGTCTGCACTGTTCTAAGTTTATTCTGGATTTTATGGCAGGGAAACCAATGTGAAAATTTAGAACATCCAGGGGTGTCTTGATAAATTCAAACCACTAGCCTAATTGGTACAATGCTTTTGATGTGATCTCTACAGGTATATGCCAATGGTTCAGATGAAACAGGGTTTCTTTCAGCTATACCACTTATTAGTGAAAGCAGTTTGAGACACGATGCAGATGGTGAAACCTACAATAATGGGGCTTTTGCTGTCATGGAAAGGTTTGTTTTTAAAGATAAACACATCCATGGTTGAAAGTTTTTATGATGTTTTTTAAATTCCAAGAAAGTCAGTCCCAAAATTATGAATTGGGCAGATTATTACAGCTTCTCTGACTCATTTTCAGTTTATTTAAAAAGACAATTAACAGTTTAACTTTAAAATAATCTTTTCCCTCTCAAAATTCTGTAAATGTTTAAGATTTGAATATCCTTAAGTTCAGGAATTTGAATATTTTTATCTCTCACCAATGTATGACAATATATGATTATATTATTTCTCACAGAAGAGCAAAAGGCCAGCATAAAAAATTTTGGTACTTATTCTTCATAAGTATGCACAGCTAGCCAGTGGTACTACAGGTCCAAATTTTGGCCTGAGCCTTCATCTGCTTCCAAACTTTGTTAATGTTAGCAGCAAAGGCTCTGGCCAGACTGTGCATTTGCGTAGGCTTTACTTGTGCTTAGCTGCTTGCTGATGCAATAAGTAGAAAAATCTCATGTACCAACTCAAACATTATCAGGATTATTCCTGAATCAGGATTTTGAGGCTGACTTTCCAAAGAAAGTCAGCCTCAAAATGCTGAATTCTGCAGTAATGATAGCTTTTCTGATATAGTTTCAGTTTATCTAAAGATATTTGATCATTAAACTTGGAATTTTAATATTTTGAAGGCAATGATTACAGCAGGTTTTTAATTCTGATTTTTTAAAGTTCATGATTTTGGAAATTTTGAACTTTCACCCATGTTAACATTATTAAGAGCTGAATGCAAACTAACTATCACCTGATACAAGTATGACCAGAATCATGCTTCTTGGTATAATAGCTGAAAAACTGGCTGATAAGTTTCAAAAAGTGGATTTGTTGAACTCTTCAATTCATCATTGTGCATTGTTCACTCCAATTATCTGCACCAATGCAGTGCTCTTAACTGTTGTTGATTTCTTGCATGATTAGTTCCTGACACCTTTCATCAGCTAATTGATACGGACCCAAGGTCGCACGGCGGTGATTACGAGGGAATTTGTTCATAAATAATCATTTGGCGATAAGCGAGTTTTGAGCTTTAACAAGGGAATTTTACATTGCGGAAATGGGGACATGGGAAAATTATTTCGGTAAGCGAGTTTGGCAGTTTATGGGGGGGGATATACTGACTCTATGATTGTGAGGATTTACTGTAGTTCAAGCTTGGAGGTAGCAGATCTTCGGGTATATTAATATTATTGAAATGGCCAACCAATTTTTTTTAAAAATTATGATTTCAGTATGTGGTGGGACTATACCGAAGTGACAATCAAGCGCCTTCACAGAGACATAGATCCATTCCAGGGAGGAGTTGTTGACCTTCTCATCAATGAAATAGAACATATTGGGTAAGATTCAACATGCTTTTAACTGACACAGGATATTGAGTCACAAGACTTGTAAAACATACATGTGAGACCTTATGAAAAATTCTGTACATACACTCAGAAAAACAGCCAATAAAAATGTATTCATTGATCGTCTAGCCACTTTAATATGCAGAACATTTTAATTTGATTTCTTATCTATACATAAAATATGAATGTAAAAAATATGGATTTTTTATGAAAAACTGTGAGCAGCTGTGCTCTCAGTAAAACATCTACTCACAGTTTTTCATATGTAAAAAAGATTAATATTTGATTTTTGGCAAATTAAGAGAGATTCTAATGCACTTGCTTTTGTAACGTGACTTCCGATTGGATAAATTTGCGACCGTATATCCGACGATGTACCTCCTCAAATGGAAATTTTGAATACAGTTATCCCCTAACTTAATACATGTTCATATCCGGGTCCAGTCTAAATTTAATTTGCAATGAAGGTATATTTTTGGGGTGGGGAAGCATAGTGAATGCTTAGTCATTAATGCTTCTTTAAAATAACCCTTGCATGGTTGTGGGATTAAAAGTAATTCTGGAAAAATGGACAAGGACCTTGGACAGTTTCCTATTTAATCTGCCCAAATTTTGACAGCCTGAGGCCAGGATAATGCATAACTAACACCTATAATTTTGTGCTTAAATCAAATCCTTACATTTAGTGCACCTAGCAAAATAAAAATATTTTGAAAATATTGCATAATTATGCCAGGACTCTAGGGTTTAAGGGGTGGGGGTATTTTTTGTGACCAAATTTTATTTCACAGAAAGTCAAAGTTTCGTTGATTATTCACCTAAATACATGTAAATATTATGTTTGCGGCATAAAACTTGAGATGAAAGTGATGCGTTTGCATAAAATTCGGGTTGAGAAGATTTCATTGTTTCATCTAAAGAAGTGTGCTGTCAATTACTTCTGACTATTGCCTGTAATGTTCCAAGTCATCCAGTTTGACTTGTGCACTGAGGTGTATCATATCTGCATACTGTATAAACCATAATCTAGATAAACACAGTTTTGGAGCGTAAATTCATTAATATTTTCTTACACATCAGATTTAACAAATAATTTGGTGCTTAAAAGAACCGTCTCATTGAGACGGTTCTTTTGAGTACCCCAAAACATATGTTTTGGTTGAAAAATGAGACAATTAATTACATTGTAAGCACTCATAACTAAAGCCCTGATACATGCCATTGCAAATTGATATTAACCTACAGGTTTTTACAAAATAAGTTTCGATTAAGTTTTTATAATAAAGTGTTTTTGAGCATTTCGACAACGTTCCCCCCCAAATCCTTCATTAAAACTGTCCGAGGTACTTTGCCTTATTTTCGATGAAGACACTCAAATAATTTATCCTCCCCCGATGGTGGGGTCTGACTGTCCTAGACAGTCAGACCCCACTCTTGGGGAGGATAAATTTAGGCCTGTATTAGAGGATGGCGATGATGGGGAGGAGGAGGATGCGGCTGATGATTCTTCAAACTTTTAAAAGTCCATCTTATGCTGTCCAGTATTTAGCATGCTTGTTGTTAATGAGTTGTCTTTACTAACTTCAATCAGCATGTTACTATTTTACAGAAAATTACGGCATCCACATGTGCTGACTTTGATGGGCGTATGCCAGACAAACAATTTGGATGGGCTAGTACTGATCTATGAAAGAATAGGACAGGGATCTCTGTTTAATTGTTTACATCAAAAGGTATATATTCAATACATGAAACATAACCCTTACGTCTTGACAATTAGAAATCATTATGCACATTACTTTATGAGATCAACATTTGAGCTTTAGGTAATTATACGTTTGTGAGCAAAGAATGCTCAGGCAAGCTGCACATATATTTGGATGTTGATGTTAAAGACTGGGACCAAAATTAAGACCTCTAGCCATCTTAGTAAAAGTAAGTAATGGTGCAAAGATCAGGAATCGATACAATCAAGTACCACACCTGACCCAGGATACCAATGGGAAAGTGACAAACTCACAGAAGTAAGACTTCTTTTAAAGCATCTGGAAGATGTTTTGATAAGAAATGTTTAAAATGATCTTTTTTTTTTATTATAATAATGAATAAGAACTCCCTTTAATTTTAACTGTCAATTATTCTGTTTGAGGATTCTGATTGAAGGGTGGCTAGTTTAAGAAACTCACTGGTCCAGCACTTTTATAGCTGGTTAAACGCAAGAAGACAGGAAAACATCCTGACTTGAATTAAATTGTTGACTGGGACAGAAAGCATCAACACAAACAAATATTTCAAAGTAAAAGCCTCCATTAGGGTTGGTTGAGCTGTACTTCAGTCCCTCAGGATTGCTGTTCTGTGGTAGGATGTGGCATATTTCATCAGAGTCTGCACTGTTTACCAAAGTACCGGATACATTAAGGGGTTTCCATGGGGTGAATCAACTTGCTTTACTCCGCAGACATGGCTAAGGGGACAGGACAGCCATTTATGTCTTAAATTAATCACCCAATTAATCATGGCATTCCCACCACAGAAGTTTGTCCTTCTAAAGATCAGAAAACCCCTAAGATCAGCTTTAGTCCAGAATAGGGATAATAGACAAGGTTCCTTTATTCCTGATTCCTACTTTGAAAGGTGTCGGGTTTCATCTGACACTAACCAGGCAAAAACAAAGTAGGCAGAGGGCATAGCCAACTTGCAGGGATAATTCTGGCTCGGAATATCTCTAGAGAAAATTTTCCATTCAGACAAAGCAGATGAGAAATTATGAGTTTTCGGTCTTACCAGATCCTTGCTAGCTAAATTACATTTTGCTATGAGATTTTCCCCCATTCGGCCAATTTCAATGGTATTTTTTAAATGGGGATGGAGGGGGGGGGGGGGGGGGGGGGGGGGAGAAGTTGGACACTTTTAAACCTCATTTGATCTCTAATAATTGCACAGGCTCCCATTAGAATATGCTGAATATATGGGTTGTTCACACTATTATGAACTTCTGATTTTCGGACAGTGATACAATAACATCATTAAAATAGATTCGTAATTTGGGCAAAAACAGTGTGAATTCCTGATCAGTTGGCTTTTCTGATGAAACCAGCTGATCTGGATCTACACTGTTTTGCTGAGAGTGTGTAGTATTCTGAAAAAGTTGCATGTGTAGCGCTTTAAATATGATATGAGCCGGTATCCACCAAAAGGTACAAGTTAGAATGTATGCCAATCAAAGACTAAGATGAGCCTGTGAATGTGCGCAGTCTGATCACAGTCTTTAATGTGCACTCTATGGGTAGCCAAGGGTCAAACCTTTCTTCAGGTAAAAAACTAAGACTCTGATCAGACTGTGTGAATGTGCAGACTGATTTGAATATTTGCTGTACGCACATGCCAACTTCTACCTTATGTTGGATACCGGCTCATTATTAGGATGAATATGGTACTTTCATTTCTATACATTTTCAGTAAAATCTGTATAAAACGGCCACTCAAAAATAGACAAAACAAAGATCTTAAATCAATAATGACAAATAGTAGCATAATGAACGCCAAAAGTATTGCAGAATGCTCCCTTTGGAGCATTCTGCAATACTTTTGACCTACATTAAAAGATAATTTGTCTTTAAAACAATTTTCTGTCTTTTTTGGGAGTGGCCGTTTTACATAGGTTTTACTGTATACATGTGCTCTCATTTCAGATGGAGAGATTGCCATCACAGGCCATCCAAGATATAGCTGTGCAGATGTGTAATGCCATAATATTCATGCACCTCCGTGGCTTAGTACATTGTGCCATTACCTCACATGCAATTAGTGTTGTAAACTCTAGTACCTTCAAACTGGGCAACTTTGAATATATGGTGGAAAGGTTTGTTCCTTGATTATAAGCTCACCTGGAGCAAAGTTTCGGGTCAGCTAACAGTAAAGACATGTTTTCCGTCATCCATCTTTACATCATTAGTTTTTCACATTTTCAACATCACTTGAATCATAAGTCGGATGAGCTGAATTTGATGGTTGGCATCGTGTCAACATAAAATTTCAGAATTGCCTAAATCAATCGGTTCTGATATATCCAAGATGACCACCATGACAGCTAACTTGAAATTATTTAAACATCTTCCAAACCATATGTCTGATTTAAAAGCTTTGCTGGAGGCATTGGGGCGACATGGAGATTCAGAATCTGTTCCCACATCCGAGAATGTTGCCATGTTAGTCATCTTAAAACTCTTCAAACAACATCTCCCAAACAATATGTCTGATTGAACCAAAACTTGGCTGGAGGCATTGGGTCAACATGGAGATTCAAAATTCAATATCCATTTTCTTATTTCTCAACCAAAGCATATGTTGTGGGTACTAGGAAGAACCGTCTTGCTAAGACAGTTCTTTTGAGCACCCAAAACATATGTTAAAACTGATGGGTAAGAAAATATTTACAATTTTACACTGAAATTTTTGTTTATCTAAACTTGTGATCCGAGTTGGCCCTATTGCAGCCATCTTAAAATTCTTCAAACACCATCCACTCTGGAACCAGATGTCAGATTGAACAGATACGCTGTGTGAGTCATCAAGGTAACATGCTGATTCAGAACTAGTAAAATTGTTCTGTTCCCATATATCCAAAATGACAACCCTCAGGTGGCCTGTTATTTGAATCTTTCATCATTATTTTCCAGCTTTACAGAGAAGGACAGGTCTCCATATTGACATCAACTCTTAATTAGTTTACGAGCTTTAATTTATTTATAGAGGATCTTACACGAGTGCTCATGTTTTATTGAATTTATCAAATGAGGTGAGGAAAAGAGATAAAATGCGAGGCTTTCCGAGCATATTATATCTTTTTCTCAACAAGTTTAATAAATTCAATAATACAAGAGCACGAATGTTAGATTCTATTTATCATATTACATTAAGATTTCTTTGAAATCTCATTTCTGGCGTAAAAACATTATAATAATGTCATTATGTACGTAACATTGTTATGGACGTCATAAATTTTCTCGAAAATCTGTAAACCACTAGCAGGCCCCCTAGTGGAACCTTTAAAACCTTTAGAAACCTTTAATTTGGTTGCAATCCTTTAAAACCTTTAATTTGGCTGAAAAACCTTTAATAACCTTTATTTTGATTAATAAACCTTTAAATTTTGAAAGATCAGTTGGAACATAAAAAATAGACCATACGTTTGTTACAAGTAAAGACTGTGACACAAGAGCCTTTCAGAAAGCTTTACATTGAGGTAGTGTCTGAATGACTAGCTGAGGTAGTGTCTGAATGACTAGTTGATCCTAACCACCCTTTTCCTAGGCCAGCTTAACCCATATCCTCTTACTAGTACTCAGTGCTCATCTTTCACTAGTAAGGCTAACTGACAACTAGTGAAAGAATGTGTCCGACCTGGGAATAGAACCTGCAAAACTCCAGAAATTAGGTCGGACACCCTTCCAACTGCAATAACTGCACCAATAAATATTAATGGGTAGCATCTATTATTGGGTTTACTGACTTCTGAATAATGTCCTGATTTTCTAATGTCATTGTCTAAGGTTGTCAAATCTAAACAGTGTTTTCTACATCCCAAGACTAATACAGACAATATGCATATGTGTCTAAATTCTATCTTTAAAAAAGAGCATACAATAAATGGTTGCAATATCCTCTGAAATTGTTCATTTAATGAAGGTAAAATTGTCCTTACAAAATAACCAGAGATGGCTTCTCCTGCTTCCTTGGTATTCAAAATTTTCCGGGGGAGGACCCCCCAACCCCCCTTCCGGATTAGAAAATATGGGATTTATTTTTCAATTCAACACTGCTCAACACAAGCCTTTAGTTAAAAAAATGAGGTTTTTAACTAGGGAGTAAACAACAAGAGTAATTTTCTATTGATTTGTAATTATAGCTATAATGGGCTATATGCTTATAGGCAAACAATTTTCTGCACCCCTTTCATACCTTCATCTATCATAACATGGATTTAAAGATCAGGATCCGATAAAAATACTAGAAAATTTGATGTTAATTTGCTCTTTATTTCTGTTAGAATTTCAATGAAACAACCTTTATTTTGCCTAAAATAGCCTTTATGAAAAACCTTTAATTTCATGAGGGTCTGCTAGGGGGCCTGCACTAGTGGTTTATCTATTGTATTGCATGGCATTATTTCACTCCCAGATGCAGCCATTTCAATTTTTGATGTACAGACATGCCATCTTGTACCTTATATTGGACACAGGCTCATTTCTGTTGTATTTTTCATACAGTTCCAAGTGTGAGTTGGGCAAGAAGAACTCTGTGATGACAAACACCAATGAAAACTGCATCTATAATTGGCTTGCTCCAGAAGTGATGTTTAACCTGCCACCCTCTTTCTACTGTGACATGTTCAGTTATTGTGTTGTTCTGTGGGAATTATTTCATGGTAAATGATCTGTTGCCTTTAACCCTTTGCCTACTGGGTAATATTTCAGGATTTTTAGTTGTCACTATCCGATGTTTTTTTCAAGGTCAACTTTTGTGAAATATTCTTTCAGAAATACTACCAGTGTCAAGCTTAGGTGCAACGCTTTGATGGGCCTAATCTTGGTCCAAACTGTTTGCAAAGGCTATATTAAAAGTAAATGACACTAGTCACTAGTAGGCAAAGAGTTAACCCTTTGTATTCTAATTGGATTCTTCTTTCCTGTTTGATCAAATGAATTTTGGATGGTCCATTGTATATATGGAGAGGTCACAGGTTGTGATTTCCAAAAAAATGTTGTACTTCTTTCTCTGTATTTCTATCATTTTTAGCTCAACTGCACCAAGTGCAAAAGAGCTATTGTAGTCACCAACAGTCGTACACATTCCCATTCCGTACCATTCCCGTCACACTGCGTTGAAGTTTTCTAAAAGTCAATATCTTGACAACCTTTTGTCAGAAAGCATTCATACTTTCACCATAGATACCTTGTAGAGATAGCTTTCATTCCGTAACATCGGATCCCAGGGTCCATGCCAGGGGTGGGGCTAGAGGTCAAAGTCTAGTACATATCCAATAGATAGGATTTTTGTGTTAAGTTTTTCTAGAAGTCTATACCTTGACAACCACATTCCCTTATTCTCAGATCAAAGCTGACAATTTTGGTTATATATGTTGGCAGTATATGCTGTCTAGTTAACAAGTTTGCTGTTCCTCTGCTCAAAGGCTGCTTTCCAAAAAATTCACTTTGGTCTGATTCTTCCATTATAGAAAGTTAAAACTTTTTAGAAAGAAGAAAATTAACCTTTTCAAAAATTCCCTTTGGAGCACCATCCAAGTGTCAAACATTCGGGCATAATATCAGGCCTGATCTTGGTCCAAACTGTTTGCAAAAGAAAAAATAAACATTTTTCAAAAAAAAACTTTCAGGAACACTGTTGGAGTGTTAAACAGCTTGGATCTCGATCAAGCCCAACATTATGTCAGGCCTGATCTGGGTCCTAACAGTTGCAAAAGTTATCAGTAGATGACACCAGAAGGCCAAGAGTTCAGTTTGTGCACATAAACAAGAAAATGTAATATTAAATTCTTTTAACACACATAATTCAGTTATTCGAACCTCTAGGGGTATTATTTTGAATACTGTAAATTCGGAAATGTTTGCAAGAATTTAATTTTTGCGAATAGCTTTGAAATACATATTTGCCATGTTAAAAATTTGCAACCTGGGCATGATTTATAATAGCAGAAAATGATGGAGCCATTTCGCCATTTTGCAAGGGTTTTATTTTCACGCAACTTCGCATTTGCGAAGTTGGCGAAAATAAAGGGCTTGCGAAAATTTACGAATTTACAGTAAGTATGATGTGCAAATTTGATTTCAGGTGATATACCATGGGACAGCCAGTCTTCCGAGGCCATCAGATCTCAGTACTCCAAGGGTAATGGTCTTAGAATTTATCAAACCAAATTAGCAGAATACTATAAAGTCATCCTAGAGTATGGCCTTGAGTTGGATCCTAACAAAAGAAAACTCTCATTCCTACACGTTAGAGATCTCTTATTGGCAGCACCAAAAGTAAGTTAGTAACCCTTTGTAGACTTATGGACTTTTCCATAAAGTTTGATACAGTTATTAATTGTGTTAAGACAGGATGGTCCATTGTATATATTGAGGGCTTACAGGTTACAGTTAAAAAAAAAAAATCTTTGAAGATCAATTTTGTCTATGGCAAACAGTGCAGACCCTGATGAAATGTCATGTTCTGAAATGTACACTGCTGCTTGACAAAAGCATTTTTGCAGACATCTAGTTTTTGGAAATTTAGAACATCTGCCGCATCCTTCAATTTAGACTTGTGTTTACGATGTTCAAAAGAACCATCTCTGAGCCATTGAAATGATTATTTTGAGTAACATGTAACATATTTGAACTAACAAATAAAAAAAAAAGTATCTGGAGGCATGATATGCTGTACTTTTTATCACATGATGTCGGGTCTTGGAGTGATATAATGTATTGTATTAAAATTGATAAACCACCTGAGTGGTGTACATATTTTGTATTGTTATGAATGACGTCCATAAAAATGTTGCAAACATATGACAAATCTTAACATTTTCACTCTAAAAATGATATTTCAAAGTAATTTTAATGTCATATATAATAAATAAAATCTAACATTTGTGCTCACGTAGTTAAAAATTAATAAGTTGTCGGTTAAAAGTGATAAAATGCTTGCCAGTTGACAAGCCTCACATTAAAGCCTCAAATTTTATTTTTTTTCCCAACCTGTTTGATAAATACATGTACCTATAAGATCCTCTATTTACAAAATGAATTATGTCACCATTGTTCCTTTTACTTACAGGATGCCAAGTACTACTTGAAAACTCATTTTAAACATTTGAGTCAGAGTGATCAAAATGCATCTAAAGTTAAACCCAGTGCTCCACAAATACAAAATAATCAAGACCAGGGAAAAACTCAAGAAACTTCAAATACCACAAGCAGAGCAGTAGAACAGTCATTGCGTGAAAAACATGAACGAAGAAAAATGAAAGAAAAAGAAAGAGCTAGGCAATTAGAGGATAGTGACTATGAGCCAAAAGTTGAAGTAGAAAGACTGAAACACAAGAGAGAGGAGGAGAATAGAAGGATTAAGAGAAATCGAGAAGAGGTGAAAGGAAGAGCTGAGGAGAAACAAAGGGAACAGTACAATCCTTTCAGCACTGGATCAAGGCAAGTGAAGGCTCAAAATGTTGATGACCGCAACAACCACTGCTCTTCACTTCAAAGTGGCTGGTAGGTTTAAGTTGCGGGCAGATTATAGATTTAAATTTCATTTAACATCCATTTAATTTATTATAGTGAGAAAACTGGGATCTGAAATCAGTCTTATCTTTTATGTAAGAATATATTGCTAGGCCAACCTTAAATATATTCTTGTTTCCCCTTACCTGACCCTGTTTCTCAGGTATGTGTCAGTCGGTTGGAAATTTTTTTTTTTACTCTCAAATTAAAGACCCATCGACCTTCTTTGTAAATAGACCTAATATTGCAATAAAACTAAATACAAACAATGTCTTCCAGTGTAAGTTTGTGATTAAATCGTCCAATTCGCTTGGAAATAAGATTCTCTAAGTTATTATTGTGGTTTTTGATTCGAACCGATACGCAAACAACATGATCCGCCATATTGAATCAATGAAAAAAGAACGCTTGATTTGGATATGAAAAGTCGGCTATTATCGATTTCCAAGCACTTGTAAGCAGCAGATACTTAAAGCCGGTACCAAAAAATAATAAAAACCGGGACGGCAAAAAAAAAATTTCGTTTCAAATTTTGATATATAATTTTTTCGGTCGGCGGCTTTTTTCAAGGTCGGTCGGGTAAGGGGAAACAAAAATAATTTTATTTTTGGCCCTGGTGAGCTTAAATATGGAACCAAGGATGGCAAGGAACATAGATAGGAGCCTAGCTTCCTTTTTGTGAGACGTAGTCAAACAGTGCAGACCCAGATCAGATGCCACAGAATGCAGTATCTGATCATGGTCTGCGCTGTTTGCTTACAGAATGTTCTATTGAAAATAGAATTACATGTAAAATGAAAAATACCACCCAATAACCTTTAAGACGGAAATGAACTCAGGGTCCAATTGGTAAGAGTGGAAAATTCCATTTGGCTTAAATGGGTCAAGAAATAAAATGTTGCTAGGACCTTTGAGGCTGGGTTTTACCCTCTTGAACAAAAGCAAGCAGAGCAAGGAAGTGTTCAAATTGATATAATAATATGTTAACCCAGACTCAACTAAGTTTATTGAGGGCATTTCAGAGCTCAGATACTAGTTTAATGATTAATTTTTCTAAAACACAATACCTAAAGATTAGTATTCAAAATTATGGAAACTTTAATAGGGTTTCTCCACTTAATCTAATAAACATAAGTGAAAATGAATTGGCAGAAAAGGCTGCAAAAATTCCTACCAAAATATCCTTTGAATTTGATAAATGTTGAAATGAAGGGAATAGTGAACTTAGAGCTTTTTCCTCTGAAACCAATGATGAGAATTTCTTAACAAATGCTAAGCAGAAATTGTCATTTGAAAATTTCAACGTCAATGAAACCACTGGTCAGAATTCATTACAATTTAGCAAAACCGTTTTGTAAGGTCCCCTTCTAAAATGGCTCAAACATCCATGATCCACCAAATACTAATAGTAACTGTGGATTGTGCTGGTTTAACTAAAAGTGGTCACTTGGTGACCTTTGGCAAAGACCTTAAATAAATATGTCAGAAAAACATATGGTATTCATAGGTCCAGATAAGGATCATTTGTGCATCTAAAATTGCATTTATTTCCGTACCCATTAATTTAAACATGTGTTAAGGGTACTCAAAAGAACCGTTTTATTGAGACGGTTCTTTTGAGTATCCACAACATATGTTTTGGTTGAGAAATAAGAAAAATAACTTTCAAATACCCACTCTTATCTAGAGGCCTGGGTATTGAGCTATTAGAATTCTACACAAATATTCATTTGATGGCATACATTCTGCTATAATAGATTACTGTATACGTCATATTGAATAACTGTTTCAATCTTTTGAGTGAACTGTTGCCCTTAGGCCTTGTGTTTACATTCATTCTGTCTGTATCTTTACAGGAGCATACCCCATGAAAACCTTGATGGTTCACCAAGAAAAGCTGCTGAGCATAAACAGTTCAAAACTGAAGGGTAGGTCTTTCATTGAGTCATGAATGTCATAAAGATTTTTTCATTTTTTCCATCTGTCACTCTTATATACATGTAATACATATAGACACTTTTTCTGTCAAAGATTTCTCAGCAACTACTTGAGTTAGGATTCTGAAATTTGGTACAAAACTTGATAGTGATGAGTTATATTGTGTAAAAAAAACCAGTCACATATTGCTTATCAGTCCCTTTATTTGTTCATTTTTCTTTCTCTCCAATGAAAATTTCTGCCACAGATTTCGATTTCTTGGCTCCTATTGGGGCCAGTGTTTTCAAATTTTGTGTACAC
Source organism: Loripinus fragilis (assembly GCA_964019695.1). Taxonomy (NCBI): domain Eukaryota; kingdom Metazoa; phylum Mollusca; class Bivalvia; order Lucinida; family Lucinidae; genus Loripinus; species Loripinus fragilis. The sequence goes on from OZ026516.1 coordinate 107,675,228, forward strand.
CTTCAGGTAGGCAAAGTGTATTGTGTTAATGAAAATTAAGATGCTAATCCTCATTTTGCCTTCTTTTTTCAATTTTGCCTTCTGTCACTCCTATACAATACATATGGACATTTTTTTCTGTCGAAGATTTCTCAACAACTACTTGATTTAGGATTCTACAAAGCTTGATAGTGATGAGTTGTATTGTGTAACAAAAACAGCCACATTTTGCATATCAGTCCCGTTATTTGTTCATTTTTCTTTTGCTCCAGTGTCACAGATTTCTCGGCTCCTATTGGGGCCAGTGTTTTCAAATTTTGTGTACACCTTCAGGTAGGCAAAGAGTATTGTGTAAATGAAAATAAAGATGCTAAAGCTCATTTTGCCTTCTTTTTTGATTCATCCTTCTGTCACTCCTTTATAACACATATGGGACATTTTTCGTCAGTTTTCTCAACAACTACTTCATTCAGGATTATGAAATTTTGTGTACACCTTCAGGTAGGCAAAGGGTATTGTGTAAATGAAAATAAAGATGCTAAAGCTCATTTTGCCTTCTTTTTTGATTCATCCTTCTGTCACTCCTTTATAACACATATGGGACATTTTTCGTCAGTTTTCTCAACAACTACTTGATTTAGGATTATGAAATTTTGTGTACACCTTCTGGTAGGCAAAGTGTATTGTGTAAATGATAATTAAGATGCTAATCCTCATTTTGCCTTCTTTTTTCAAATTTTCAATTTTCCTTCTGTCACTCCTACATATAACACAAAATATTGACATTTTCCCAAAGTTTTCTCAGAAACTACTTGATTTAGGATTAGGCCAAAACAAAAAAATTGTCTGGTTCGGGTAACCCGACCCTACCTACGATTTTGGTCCCGACCCTATTTTTTTTTTCGTCCTGTAAAAACAAAATATTAAAAAATCGCAGAAAATCGCGGTACTGTTCGGTACAGTTAGCGATTCAGTTCGGTAGTACCGGAATAGTCGCTTCGGTCATTTTGGGTAGATCGTATGACCGCTCATTTGCCACTTCCGGTTTCGCTTTCAATCACCCGATTTTTCGTGTGTTTTTTCCCCATTTCTGCGTTAAAGTAAAGGATTCTGTCAGCGTTTTGCTGAATATCTTCAGGCCAAAATGTGAACACGCAGCAGAGCTCCAGACTTTCAGAATTCTAAAATATTCTCAGCTAGAAAGCCGTTTTTTGTCATCCAGCATCTGAGCCATCCCAAAAAAAAAAAAAAAAAAAAAAGAAAAAAAGATACCTACCTACCCTACCTAATGTTTTTCAGCCGTTACCCGAACCACACAATTATTTTTTTTTTGGCCTTATGAAACTTTAAACAATTTTGTCTTTTCTCTGAAAGTGTTACAACCTCTGATGGCTACCGCCGGGGGTATGTGAGCTTTGCTCACTTCTTGCTATATTTTGAAGGGCGGAAAGAGCTGTTAGAAATTGGGTTTTCCGCCCTCCAGTGATTTTGTTACAATTTCACAGTTAAGAGTCTCGGGACTCATTACCTGTAAATATCATGAGTCCCCCAATGAAAATTGCGAGTCCCAAAATTTTGGGTCAAAGGAGCTCTCATATTGCATTTTGTTTGTACTATTTACCTCATGTTGCGTAAATTCATTATTATTATGAATTGAAATGAATAAAAGCTTTAAAACAGTATGTAGGGTTCAGTTGTTTACTTATTCAGGTGCAGTATTTGTAATACAGTAGCACACTTACTGACAAGGAAAACAGATGTTTGGCTGGTTGTATTTCAAACACTTGATATGAGGTGTGATTAGAATCAACTTAGAATAAAAAATAACAAACAAACACACATAACTGAGAAGACAAAAATAGAAATCCAAGAAAAAACAACAACAAATGATCTCAAAATAGCAACAGCTTGTGACTAGATGTGTCAGTGTTTTATACCCTGTAACCCAACTAGGGTGGACTTAACCAATGTACAGGTTATCAAGCATGTCTAGAATATTATCCAGCTTAACTGAAATGAAAATTATCCAGACCATGTACTTCTACTGTCTACAGAAGAGGGTTTTTTTTTGGCTTTTCAGCTCATAGATTCTTCTGTCTCTGGATACCGTCCATTTCAGTAAAGCTGCATTAAAGTTATAGACCTCTTTCTTGTTAGGAATGGCTTTACCACTGCCTTGGTGACAGTCTTTCTTTTCTTAATCTGATCAGCATGATATGGGAACGCAGTGGCTCAGTGGTAGAGTGCTTGACTCGAGACCGAAGGGCTGTGGGTTCGAGCCTCACCGGCGCCACTGTGTTGTGGTCCTTGAGGAAGACACATTTATCCCAGCTTAGTACTGGTTCAACCAAGGAAGACCCGTCCCTAAATAACTGAAAGATTATTGATGGGACATAAAGAATCAAATCAAACAGAATCAGCATGATATTTTCATTCTCTTTAATTTCTGCTGATTTTCAATGGTTAGCCATATATTTCGAAATGTTGTCAGAATTCCATTCTGCACTGAGAACCCTCTCTCACACCCAGCTGTGTGTACACTTGAGGTCGGAGCCAACCTTGCAAGAACACTCATATTAGGGAAGTCTGGGTGAAATTTAGCAATTAGATGCCACAATTTCTACATTTGTTCTCTCGGGAGTTTCACAATAAAGTTCCCCCTGATAAAATGCCTCTGTTATGCAGGAAATTCTGTGTTATTAACAAGCCATTTACAGAGAATATAGTTTACTTTTGCTTGTAAGACATATGTTCACCCGAAAAAATGATATATGGCATGCATATACACATGAAATTTTTTTGCTAAGCAAATATTGCACCAAAAAATAGCCAAAAATTCGCGTTATGGTGTAACATTTAAAAAATACCCTTTTTTATTGACAGGCAGCTGCAAAAATACAGATAAGATTTTAATTTCAAAATCTGCCTTTGAAGCATATTTTCCTAATCTTTTGAATACTTTTTACCGCATGTGATTTGATCGATAAATAACAATTTTACGCCATTTTAATCAAACATCGTGCTTCGTTATGCGTTATAAAATCTTTAGCATATCCCATATAAAAAGATTAGTATATATACATTGGTATCATTAAAATGCACTCAAATTTTTGTAAAAAACACCCAAAATATACATCATGGTAAATAAACAACAGTTAAGACAAATTGACATGCTATTATCATTTTTCAACCTTTTCAATTTCGGGTTGACTTTTCTACGAAAATTTGCGTAGAGTCCCCAACGCTCGCAAAAGTCTGCCTGATTCTGGCATCCATGTATTGAAGAAGCCTATGGTTTTGTTGTGGAAACAGACCCCTATCACAAAACTTCAGCCAAAATATTGGACATGTATGTCTACAAATTAGACAATAGGGACAGAAAGTGTCCCAATGTAGGGTCCGCAACAGACTGTAGTGTCCGCAACGATAGTCTAAAGGAATTGAAAAGCAGCTATAAAATTCATTTTAAGCATATCTTAATATGTTTCAGCATTTGTTAAGTGCAATTGCTTTTTGCCAGCTAATTTCAAAAAGTAAGAAAAATAGAGGGAGAACATGAATACCTTTAAAGAGATACATAACCGAATGTTAGGATTATGTACCTGGTGTGATTTGGTCAACTGCAAAATGACACTTTATATGCATTTTTAGTATAGTTTAAAACATGTATCATAAAACTATAAAACATACATCTTTTTCTTGTCTTTTGTTACTCATTTTATTATAGTATCAATGATTTCAAAAAACGTTGTGGACACTACATTTTTTTTAGAAAGTAAAGTATCACTTCTTTAGCTGTATTTTTTGACACCAATACCCAGGTACTACTTGCATATCTTTGCAAAGAGAGTCAAAGTAATGGATCAAAAAAGTTTTTGACAAAACAATCGCTGCTCAAGTTCATGGCTCAAACTTTGTAAGTTTTAATTTTCTTGAAAATGGCGATTTTTTCTGTAACTCTGTAGAATCTTCGGAAATTTTTAATAGCCTAACCTAATGATTGCTACAACATTAAAAGGCTATTGAGCGCACAAAAATGATTGTGCTGTGGTGTTTGATTGAAAAAAAATGTCTTTAAATATGTTTTTGAAAAGTTTTTATATATTGATAACAAAATGTAAATATAAGCAATAAATTCAATTTTTGGTTTTAACATATTTATTCATATTTCCATTTACAGTAATATACAAATATACATTTTACAATATAATCATGGTGGAATTCAGAAAAAAGTCATGCATCTTATACGAATCTATTTCCCTTTGAACATAATGGTGCACAGTTTGAAATTATATCCGGTGAAAATCAATAAAAACATGAGTTGTATTCAAACCATATAACTTTTCTACTCTAAATGTATTGCGCGCGCGTGCGTGCGTGTGTTAGAGAGATTCAATCCTCAACGCTCAAACCGTTTACTATCCCATAGGTATTTTTGAACTGTAACAGTAATTCTATAGTTAGTATGAAATCAGATTCAGGTATACCAAATAACACAACCCTGTGAACCATACGTTTTGGTGACGAAGATGTCTTTTGTAAGTTTTAGTGACCAAGATGTCTGAGACACGTATTTCAGACGTTTATCAGCAAAACTGACATCTGCAGGATATCTCAAAAACGTTTTGAAAACTAAATGCAAACGTGTTTGACCTCTTCAATTTGTAACGCTTTTGGAGTGACGCATACCTCTTGTGTAAAGAACGTCTCGGTCACTTTCAGGAATCACTAGCACACGTTTTTAAAACAAGTTCACTGCAGATTTATATTTTTTTATATATTTGTAAACACAGTTTGAACACCAAACAAAGACGTCATTGTTTTGGGATTACCATCACGTCTTAAACACAAATTAAAACGTTACGAAAACATCACTATGCAAGGGTTTCGTTAGGTCTTCATCACGATTTGTTCTAAAAATTTTGTTCCACGAATTTTGAATATTGATTGTTTTAATTGAGCCACGTCTTGTAAATCCGATGTGATATTCTTTTACCAGATACAACACAAACAGCCCAGGCTGTTGATTGCTAGACGCTTGAAATTGTATCTTAAGAATAAGAGTGATTATACTCTTAATATATAGGGCAAAACATTTTAGACACTGATCAGCTACGGGGTTACTCCGTAGCTCACCTATGCCTATGTTTTCCATGACACGGCTCATATCTTTGTTATGTTATAAAAGTTCAATAATTCATTCATTCAGTTAACCAGTATTGCTTACTTTATTAACCTTGTTAGAATTTTTCCATGCTTCTGACATTTAGCAAGTCAGGGTATATAAAAAAAATGATCTGGTAGTGTCCGCAACTTTTAGACTAAATAAAGCAAATGATATTTAAATGAGTAATACTATAGACAGATGTAGTGAATTGAATACAAACAATGTTTTTCATTAATAGCTCATCATTTCTGCTCAAAGGGTAAAGTACGACGGAGTATATTCTAAATAACACGAGAAGTTAGCACTGTGGCATATTTTTTCTGTTATCATCGTTATAGTTATATAAAACAGTTTAAATAGTCAAGACCTCCTTTCAGTCTATTTTATGACAAAGATGTAATCACCATCTTTTATATTCAGCTTCATATTTTGCAGAGAGATCTTGCTTTCATTCAGGATCATTTCAATAAACATGTAGAATTAATGTAGTGTCCGCAACGATTTTTAACCGTGGTGTAATTCAATTTTGAAAGGTACAACACAGCAAGTAACATTGATATCGATATTATTCCTAGATGCTGTCTGGGCACTAACTATGGCTGGTCCAAATACTCATACACCACTTAATATTTATGTTGGATATTTCCATATTCAGAGTCTATATGTTATTACCACATATATGACATATTTTTACTCGGACTCATTCAAGAAATATTTCAAATTGAAATTACATATAAATGTCTGTCTGTATGAAAGAAAGAGATGTAAAATATACCCAACTCTGGTAAAAGCAAACAAAATAATATAAGTGATAAACTTTAATTTCTGTAGTGTCCGCGACGAAATAAATAGAAAATTAAAAGCTGTATTACAGGGTTAAGAACATAAATATCAGCAAACAAGAAATGTTTGGTCGTTTCCCCTTTGCACATTGTCATTTTAAAATAGAAAACAATCTACTGCTTGGTGAAATCACATTTTCAGAGAAAACCATAGTAAGTAGGATGTTAAATAAACCACCAAAATGTGAAGGATTTTTTTTTTTTTTTTTTTTTTTTTTTTTTTTTTTTTTTTTTTTTTTTTTTTTTTTTGCAAAATACAGGAAAATTTCTTACTGGAGAATGTTTACCATCATAATAGCTAGTATTTGGGCTCATATTTTCATGACAGAAGGATAATGTGCTATGACACTGGCCAAATAACATATTTTTTATACAATTCTAAAGTTTGAACACATGGCTATACATTCTGGTCTATAATTTTGAAAAGACAAAATGATACTGGGAGATTTTTTAGGATTAGGTGCATCAAACACCATTCTTTAAGGAAATCATAATGATTAACAATTAAAACTAGTTTGAAAATTTGCCTATTTTGTTACACTTGGGGGAACTTTATTGTGAAACTCCCGTCTGGGGTACTGCTTAGCATCAGCAGTTCTCTTTAGGAGATTCCATTCCTGAATTGTCTTATCAGCATCAATCAACGGTTCAGATGTATTCTGTTTCTCTTCACCATTCTCCCATGCATGAAAGTTTTCAGGATTAAACCTGAATTCAGGATTTTGAGGCAGACTTTCCATAGAAAGTCCTTATGGAAAGTCAGCCTCAAAATGCTGAATTAAGGAGATTATAATAGCTTCATTGATTAGTTTCTAGATTATCTAAACACAATTGATCATTTTAACTTTAAATTGATTATTTTTGTTTGCATCATGCAAGTTTTAAAATTTCAAAAGTTCAGGATTTTGGAAATTTTGAACTGTCAGCCATGTTCTCCTTCCACAGCACTGTTTGTGGTTTATCATACCACTCACAAAGGGTCTGGATCTCTTTGTTGCCATACAGTTCCAGTTCAGAACTTCCCATGAAAGACACTGGCCTCAGAGAAAGAGCACTGAATGCAGCCAAAAGGATGTCTGATGAAAATCTAGAACAAAGCCTAAAAGACAGAAAGTGAAACAAAATTAATTTATGATAAAATATTAAATTCAGTAAATTATTATTAGTAGTACTACTATTAAGATAAAAAAAATGGTGAATGAATGCAAATCAGTTTTGTATTTCACAACAGGCCTCCAGATATAAGTGCCTATTGAAAGAAACTATTTTCTTTATTTCTCATCCAAAATATATGTTGTGGGTACTCAAAAGAACCATATCAATGAGAAGATTCTTTGAGCACCCAAAACACATGTCTAAATTAATGTATGAGAAATATAATTATACCAATTTTACGCTTATAAAATGTTCTTATCTGGAACAATGTCACAATTGGTGTACCTTGATTTGATGTTATCAACCTAGCTGTCAGATACAAACCTGGAAAATTAAGTAAAAAGTTCCATGTATGGAAAAATCATGGAATTTGAAAAAACCTGAATAATCATGGAAAAATCATGGAATTTTGTGAAATAATCAAAACTTGAAACCACCAATAGCCAGAAAACTAGCTGTCAGACACACAATTTGTGTGTGTCTGACAGCTAGTTTTCTGGCTACTGGTGGTTTCAAGTTTTGATTATTTCAAAATGCATGCATGGTCTATAAGCATACTTATTTAAATATATTACTGTTTCTGCATTCCGCATTTAAATTCAGCACGTTGAAGAAATAAAGATGCCACTAAAACTGCGGAGGTTGGAGGCCATGACATGCATTGGATAGTCATTGAAATTACATTGTTGATCATGGAAAAATCATGGAATTGTGTTTTTGAATTTCTGTGGGAACCCTGTTAGATATTATCTGTGTGTAGATCGCAAGCCTTTTGTGACTGACAATATTAATGCTTTCATCTGCTAGAGCAGTAACTACAGGGGAAGAGGCCATTTCAGCTTTCAAGTTTGCTTCAGCAACATCTGAAAGACAATCTAATAATTCTGTGGCGGTGTATGAGGATTTGTAGCTTGTATCTGACAGCTTCAGAATATCTAACTCTTCATGACCCAAGTCATGTATAAAATCTACAAAAGCTTGGAACTTTACTAATGGAATGTCTTCAACTGTCAAAAAGTGAACAGTTTTAAAAAGAACTTTCATGGCAGCATCCTGCTTTGATACACTTTTTTTACTGTTTCTATATCTTGTCTTAGTTCAGGGGCTTGCAGGAACATTTGGTGGTCATATAGACTAGCATGTCTGGCAAGGGTCTTTTCTGGAAGTTGGTGCATTTTGCACCTTTCATCATACTGTTCACCTTTTTCACGTTTGTGTATAGCACGTTTGTGTATAATGTACAATACACATACTGACCGTCCTCATGGAAAGCAAACTTTGGTTGAATTTACGAATTTTTTGTGCTCATTTGTTTCCATATCGGGTTGTTGGTTGGTTTCAGTGGTGTAAGAATCATCTCCCTTTTTAGTTTGTTCGTCAAGGTTGCCTTTTGACAAAAAGCCTGTGTGCGACAACGTTTTTTGACGGTTGTCAACCTTTAACCTTTTAATTGTAGGCATGTTTATTGTGGTTAATCAGGTACAGGTTAACTCGCTTGTGATTGGCTATATACAAGTAATTACACAGATAAAATGTTTCAGTGCGACATCGCACATGAGTCACATGGTTCTCTTCGTTCATTTTCTGTTTCCGCGTATATGCTGACTAAGAGCAAGCTGATAAATGCTGAAAGGGAGACCAGTCTAATGCATCATGTCTTGTGATTATTTAGCCAAAACCCAATAAGCCAATCAAAATGGCTGTTATAAGGCATTAGTAAACAGTATAACTAACCAGTTAAAAACGTCCAGGAAAACAACAGAGACAAAATTAACAAAAAGGCACTTGCCAGAAATTCTATTCGTCCCATGGATTCACATACTTTTAAACAATGTGTCCATTGCTAAAAACCTGCGTTCTAGAAGCAGGACGCGCAGGTTACAAAATCACTGCCATCTTATAAAGACTGTAAAATTCAGCGTTTTTGGCACACTATCGCTATGAACAGGTGGGTGGATTTTGACCAAACTTGCATAGATCAGTTGTTTGGTGATAAGATTTTGGTGACCTTGATCTTATTTCAAGGTCACAACATCACTTTAAAATGTCTAATTGTGACCAAAAAGGGTTTCCACATGTTATTTCTTCAATGGAACAATGGATTTTATCAAAGTTGTACCATTGTATGAAAATGAACAGTTGATAAGATTTTAGTGACCTTGACCTAATTTTCAAGGTCACCATCCTTTAAAGACTGTAAAAATCAGCCTTTTCCTTGCTCTATATTATGAACCCACCGCAAGCTTGCATAGATACATTGTTTATAGGGGAAAAGGAATTAGTTAGTTCTCGTTGACCTTAACCTGATTTCTAAGGTCACATCAGCACTAAGTAATTTCAAATTTTGACCAAAATTGTGTTTCCACATGCTATCTCTTGAAATAAATGATGTATTTCAGCCATTCTTTTTATATTGTATCATTGTGACACAATAATGAGCTGATTATAATTTGACTAGGCATGCCTGTAAACTCAATTTACGTTGGGGGGCATGCATAGTTTCTCTACTTTAATTTTCACTGGCTCCCAAAAATGTGTTCAGCATGACAACAATTAAAAACTTAACTCTTGGCCAACTTGGTAATTTTGCATGTTTTTTTCATCAGTCTAGATAGGCAAACAATTTCAGCATAAAATTGTAAATATATTCTTATCTATCAGTTTTAACATTTGTTTTGGGTGCTCAAATGAACCGTCTCAATGAGACAGTTCTTTTGAGTACTCACAACATATGTTTTGGTTGAGCAATAAGAAAATTAATTTTTGATTACACTCTCTTTTCTGGAGGCCTGTTTTTTGTTGTCAGCTGATTTTTTTTTTTAAATCAAGTTTTCAAAATAATTCCTTCAGGAAAACCATAAGAGTGCAGGGATATACGTTAACATTTTAACCTACTAGCCCTGTCGGGCAAGGACCTTGTGAAATGTACTTGTCCTGACCTAAAATGCACAAGCCCTGACCTAAAATGCGCTTATTTCAAATTATATAAAATTGAACATTAGAGGAGCCGACGCATGTGCAAGTGTCAAAAAAGCTGTAAACTTGTGTATTATGCATGTGCAAGTCTGTTAATAAAATCTGTTTCTTCATTAATAAGTTGAGCTCCATAGGGTTCGGTGAGTAACATTCTGTGCTACATTTGAAAGTTGTTTTCCTTGAACTAGCCCAATCGGGCTACCAGAGCCCAGAAGTTACTTGTCCTGACCATGATTCTACTAGTACATGTACTATAGGAACATGCTTACTGTAGAGCCCTGCACTCTTCAAACTGTTTAGATTGAGATCAGGCTCGACAATATGTCGGCCTTATCTGGGTCAAAACTGTTTGCAACTTTGGTTATCAGCGTAGGAAACTAGTAGGTCAAGACTTAAAAATGAGCCAGTGCATGAGATTTCCAACAATGTTGTATGTGCGACCAGCAAAGCCTCAGATCAGCCTGCGCATATGTGCAGTCTGATCAGAGCCTTTGCTAGTCGCTTGAGTATTCTATGATTATTAAGCTACAGCCTGAACAGCATTTGGAGTTTTTAAGCTTAAAAGGAGGCTGCAGAGGCAAATTGTTGGAAATCTCATGCCGCGGCTCAAATGATTTTGTCTTCCGTAGTCTTGACTGGGAAATTCTGCCTGAGGAAGAAGGTGAAGAGTATACATACACAGTTCAAGTGACCAAACAGCCTTCACCTAAAAAGCGGCCTATGTCACCATTAAAGGCAACAATGCAAGAGAGAGTTACAAAGGAGACAGCTCTGAGACCACCCTGTACCCCACCTAGGAAAGAAGTGATTGAGGTGACAAGTTCAGAAGATGTTGGGTCATCCACAGATACTACTTCACCACATGAACAATTTGCTCAAGGAAGGTGAGAAAACCTTACCCCTTTTAATTCTGATGGATTATCCTACATATATTGATACAAGAAGTACCGAATTATCCATTATGTATTTTAAGGGTTTGCCAGTCAAAATTTCTATAAATTGTTGATTTCTGTCCCTGAGGATTGTTTATATCTTAGGCCTAGAATTGTTTTTTTTTTTACTGTGTTTCTGATGACCTGACAGACCCTGTCCGCTAACCCCCGACCCAAAAACTTTTTCCCTAATCTTCTTGAAATTGCTGTTTTTTTTGGACATTTTGGTCCGTTTCGGTATGTAGTAATACCAACATGCCCTCCATGGCCATCATGACTATCATGCGAACAGTCGCAATACTCTTTTTTTCAAGATGGTGGCGCCTCTCTAAGTGTAACTTTCAAGAAAAATCTTCTTTTTTTTGTGAGATTTAGATAAATTAAAGTAAAAAAAGATTAACAAACCGACAATTAATTATTTGGTTATGCAGCTACAGCTTGCTCTAAGAAATTTGCAATAAAATAGACCACTCTGTGGGCTTTGAAAGAAGAAGAAGAAATAAGCTAAAACTTTTTCTGACCCACGGACTGAGTGTGTTTTGAAAGGGTCATCAGAAACACATGTATTTTTTTTCTTGGCCTAAACAAACAGTGCACACTCTGATTAAATGCCACCCTATCCTCCAGTTCATCTGGGTCTTTACTGTTTTCCAAAGTAACTGTTAACCTGTATCTAGAATGAGAAGGATTAAACAATCTATGTTAAAAAAGTTTGAACAGTGAAGAAACTGATCTGGGATAGGTTTGCTCCATTCCGTCTGTCCATCAGTAACACTGTAATCATGAGTTTCGTGCTCTGGCCTTATCTCTTACAAATTCATTATTAGGTACGTGTGGTGCACACAACATTTAGCCACCTATCCCCAAGGTCAAGGTCACAACTTTGACTCAAACATGGTCAGAAGCTGTTACACTCAGAATTTTGTGTCTGGGCCATATCTCCTACAAGGATATGTCAAAACCATTATAACTTCACAAATGTCAAATTCATTATAACCACATGATTTTTAACCATAACATGAAGATGTGTCACGCACAACATTTAGCCACCTACCTCCAAGGTCAAGGTCACGGCTTTGACACAAAGATAGACAGAAGCTGTAACACTCAGAATTTCATGTCGAGCCAATTATCTCCTACAAGGGGATGTCAAAACCATTATGACTTCACATGATTATTTTACCCATAGCATGAAGGTGTGTCGGGCACAACATTTAGCCATCTACCTCCAAGGTCAAGGTCACAACTATTACTCAGACGTAATTGGAAGCTGTTACACTCGGAATTTCTTGTCCAGGCCATATCTTCTACAAGCACGCCTACCAAATGATCCAATGCTCTTGTATTGCATAGCAATATAACATAACCTTGTTAAATATATACTATACACTAAATATTTAAAGTTGAACTTTTCTACTTTGAAAAAAGATAGTCTAAAAATTTGGAAAAGTCAGAACAAATTTGTTTGGAAATGGGGTCAATATTTGACTCCAAATTTGCAGCATGGAAAACCCCTGGATCTTTTCTTAATTATTATTTAATCAACTTTTTCATGTTTGGTTACAGAGAATTGGGTAGAGTGACATCTTCCATGGGTAGATTTAGCTACCTTAATCTGGATCACCAGCAGAAATCTCGCAGCCTTGGGGTTAAACCTGCCTGCCACACGACACGTGCTATGGTACCAGAGGAATACTCTACCTCTGGTAAACTGACGACAGCTGGCAGTGTGTTTGCCTTGTACAATGATCACAGCACCGATTTACCCATGGGTCAGCTCTCCCATAGGGAGCCACCAGATTATGCCACATTACGCAAAAGACTTCTTAACCTGAAACAAGCAACACCTCCTCCGTAAGTGTTTAATTTATTGATCAATTCTTGACAAGAAAGCTGTAAAACTAATATGTACACTGACAAAAAGAACGCAAAATGCTGATTAATAAATATGCACCACCTCATTAGTGCCTGCACAGTTTTAAGACATCCAATCATCCACAGAAATATATAGTTGTTTGAAATTACAGTGCATTCCCTTTATGACATGCCTTATTAATTCCTTTCAAAATGCATAAAATTATATGTTTTCCAGATAAATAAATAATTCATATATATATATATTATATATGTGCCTACCCTACCTAAAATTTTTAGACCTGTTACCCGAAAGACACTTATATTTTTTCTTTGGCCTTATACACAAATAAGTATTTGCTAATGAAATTATGGTCTAAAATGGCATTTTAGGCAACATCTCATTTCACACTCTATGCTAATATCATAATTTTGAGATGCTAACTAACCATAAATGGTTTCAAATTCATTTGCTTTGCAGGGTTAAGCCAGACGACAGTTGGTTTGAAGGGAAGGGTAGTGTCAGAGACTTGGCAAAGGTTTTCCAGCAACAAATACAAGAACATGACTTTTACCAGTCTGTGTTAGATGGCAAGCTGGGTCAAGATCAACAGGATGGAGAACTTGGAAAAGGTTTGGAAACATTGCTATCAAGCATGACATTAAAGATAATAACACTGATTTAAGTATAAATGAGCCACAACATGAGATTTCCAACAATGTGGTATGTGCAACCAGCTAAGACTCAGACCAGCCTGCGCATACACGCAGTCTGATCAGAGCCTTTGCAAGTCGCTTGAATAGTTTATGACTGTTGAGCTACTGACTGAATATCACTTGGAATTTCTAAGCTTAAAAGGAGGCTACACAAGCCCATCTGAGTCTTCACTTGTCAAAATACCACATTGTTGGAAATCACATGGCACGGCTCAAATGGCAAAAATGATATATCAACTCATGAGACTTAAGAACTTATCACAAAGGCACCTTGGGTATGGGTGCCCATTCAAAGACTCCGATCAGCCTGAGCATCCACTCAGTCTGATCAGTCTTCAATGGGCACTCTATGGGTAGCCAAGGGTTAAACATTTCATCAGGCAGAAAACTAAGACTGATCAGATGGTGTGGATGTGCAGACTGATTTGAATCATCAATGTACACACATGCTTACTTGTATCTTATCCTTGATACCAGCTCATTTTATATATACTGACCTGATACAAGGATCATGAGTATATGTGCCATGATATTTGTTGTCAGGTTCTAGCTGCCACAAAGTCATG